>VWZW01013750.1:3484056-3574534 GCA_013397115.1 Edolisoma coerulescens | reverse complement strand
GGCCCGGGGGGCGCGGGGCGCTTCCCGCCCGCGCGGGCCGGGAGGCGGGAGCGCGCATCCCTCAGGCACGCTTCCCGCTCGGGAGCTCCGCGGGGGCTCTGCGATGGGGGGCAGGTGCGGGGCGGGACAGAGCACGGAGGCCTCCCCGGGCTCGCCCCCCTGGTCTCCGGACGCTGTCAGGGGCTTCCCAGATGGAGCGCGGTCCCGCCCGGTCAGAGCAGCCGTACGCCCGTCCCTCTTTCCGCCCGGCGCGAGGCACCGGGACAGCGGACGGGCTTACCCCTTCCCGCCGACCTCTCACCCCACGAGTGCTCTGCGTTTTGACTGCTCTGCCCGCAGCCTTTGGATAAAGTTTTTCTTCCATCAGACTCTCAGCCCGGCCCCCGCTCGTCACACCTTCAGTGCCGATGTTCTTCCTCTTGCCCTGACGGCTGCAGTGACTCTCCGTGTCTTCTGCAGGTGTGTGGGCCCGACGGGCAGCAGAGCATGCAGTGGGAAATGTTAAGAATTCCTGCTAGGGAAGAAATCCCGAAAGAGGGAGAAAAGGTGGACAACGGGCTCCAAGCCTTCCATCCGAGCAGTACAGGAACTGACGGGGCCTTCAGCGTCCGCTCAGCTGCTGTCCATCTCAGCTTAGAGACTGCAAAGTCTTCAAGAGCTAAAACAGGCAAAAACACCCTCTATTCAGATTTCTGACAGCTGTAATGAGCGCAAGGAAGAATTATGTAAACATTATTAAGTGTTAATAAACACATGTCAGCGTTAGGCACTCTTGTGTAGAAATGTTGGTAAAAGCCACAGCGAAAGCTTTATTCATAATGTCTTTTTAACTTTATGTAGCTGGTGTAATAGGCCCTGTGCATTGCTGTTGCCTCGACGGAAAATCATTACCCAGTAATGGATGAGCCAGTTCGGAAGGAGTGCCACTGGGATACTGCACACTTTCATTCAAAGATGCTATGTATTAGAGGAAGTAGCAGGAGGCCTGCCAACTTTCCCAATTTAATTATTAAACTGTCAGTTCCTGACTCCTTGTTTCAACTTCCTGAGGCAACATCTGGCTGTAATAACAAAAATAAATAAATAAAATAAAATTTGATCATTCACTCAGCAGCATTCTCTTTGCAATGTCCTTTTTACAGCAACTTTTATGAAAAACTCAATATGGGGGATCCGGACCTGGCATCTCTCTGAACTACCCGAAAGCAAAGACAAGAACAGTTTCAGCTGTGATCCTCAAGGCAAAGCTGTGCAGAAGGCTATATCATATACTTGAGCCTTTTTCCAACGAGTCTGGTGGTGTGCGTTTTAATCTTCCTAATCCTTCTTTTATTCATAAGAACATCAGCGGGTTTTTTTCACTGCATGAATCTGCATGATATGACTTTGGGAGATAAAAAAAAAATCTTCTGCTAGCCAAGAATTTTTGCATTTTCATCAAACATTGCTTCAAAAGGGTAATGTTGGTTTCAGGAAGAAAAAAAAAAGCCATAAAGGATATCAGATTTAAATGCTACCAAATGTGAGCAAAACACTGAAGAGAAGTTTTAAAATATCTGAGACTGCGTCTTCACGTGTTCTCTGGATCTGTTTCATATGATGTGACAGCTTCAGCTCGCGATTCGTTATTGCAGTGGCTTTTGGAACTGAATGCCTCTTTTTTTCATATCCTCACTCAAACACACGCACACGCTTACAAAAATATGTATCTATATATGTACACATGCACACAGAGAGACAAATACAGAGTGACTCAGCTCTGCGTTCTACTTGCTTAATCAGTTTTCAAAACTTCAGTACTGTTCCCTTCCCTTATTTAAAATGCCTGAAGCCACCTTTCCCACATTGCTTATTTCAGTGCTGGGGTACAGAGCCTTTGACAAAGCTGGGCCATCTACACTGCCTTCTGCGGGTCACCCTCTCCCAAAAGCCTTTCTGCAGGTCAGGAGGTCAGCCCTTCCATTAATCACACAGCAGCTTGGGATTCAGCACTCACCCTGCACACTGGTCCTAGGGAATCCTAGGAGACCTTTTTCCTAGTGGTCACTTGGAGCTGAGGAAGGAAATCAAGCTCTGGTGGCAGAGGTCCTGCAAGCCCAAACCACGGTGAGATGGTATCAGGAATGCTGTGGGGTGATCACCATCGCCCACACACTGCACAGTGATTTGGTCTGCCCCGTGCTGCGGACTGATAGGAGTTGTAGCAACTCTGCTGGTAAGTACTAGTCAGGCAAGTATGGCAGCAGTGCCTAATTCAGTAACTCCAAGTATGACTCTTTCCCTGGTGCTCCCAGAGAAAGCACTCCTGATTTTCTCCCTTCCATCAAGAAGTCAGGTAGAGACATCAGAAGAGTCTAAAGTCAATGTTGCTGTCTTGTGGGCTTCTGTCAGATATTTAACGTTAGGTCCTTGATTTTCTTCCTCAGAAGTTTCCTTCTTCTCATAGCTTGGAGGAACTTCTGGAACATTTTATTGATTTCTTAGCTGCTCTCCACTGGAACTCCTCATAATTCCTTGCTTCCTAAGGCTTCCTCGGGTACTTTTTCTTTTGTATCCCCCAGTTCAAGCAGCAGAAAAGCTAACTATCCTGTTAAGTAGGGCAGCCTTTCTTAAATCGTCGAAAGAACTCTGGATAATCCTTTCATACCTGTCTCCCATCTTCAAGTGAAATGACTATGCCTCTTAAGCTGTCATAGGATGGAATTGAATACTTTATATAAATTCTATTCAAGATTCTCCTGTTTTCCCTACAGTTCATGACAGATCAGTCAGATTCTTCCTTTAGACTGTAAAGAAGAAAGAAAATAGAGAGAGGGAAGAGTGTTCAAAGTGGATTTTCTGGTCAAATTCTGTTTAACATTTTTTCTACTATTTGCCAATTCCCAGGCCTATGGCTCAGAATTATTTTTAGAAAAGCCACCTGGGATTAAAAAAAAAAAAAAAAAAAAAAAAGAGAAATAAATCCTCAAAACAAAACGTTTCAAAATGCTCTGGACCAAAGCAACGTTTCCAAGACAGCAAAGACTATCTTATGACCAGATGCAGTTTTGAAAACTTCTGTAGGAAGTAGAATTTGTACTATAGGAAGGAAAATTTGTGCTTGTGTACATTAAGGAGTCTATAATCAATTTCCCTACTTTTTGCTCAGGAGATCCCTTGACAACTTCTGTACCGAATATGAATTCAGAAGTAAAGAGGAAACTGCAAAAAATGAGCAAATCCTTCATGAAAAGAAGGTCAAAGAACAGTTTAACACAGAGAATTTCACAATCTGTTGGAGAAGGTCAATTGCATGATGGATAAGACTACAGCAGATGTATTGGTATATTTACAAATGTGAAAGCAGAAATTAGGGTCTTATTAAAAGTAGCAGCTGTTAATTGCCAGCCTCACATATAGACACATGCTTGGAGAGACTGTTAATTAACTTAGTGAAAAACTAGAGGAATTTTAGCTCTGAGTTACTTGCCATGGCCTTAAGAAGTTTGGTGAGAGACTCTGATTCCCAGGTGGATCCCAAGCTGGATAATATTTGTTGGCTATATGAAGGCAATGATGTCTATCTGAAACAGAATTGCCTATGCATAAGGATGTGCTGATCCACTAGGGTCAGCATCAGCAGCTATTAAAACAAGATGACATTAAGAGCGTCCCAGATATCTGCTTTCATATAGTCTGGAGACATCAGCTTACATAAAACTGCAAAATACTTGAGACTCAGAATCTAAAATTGCTTTCCTTAATGAAAAGCTTCCTTTACTGAAAGGAAGAAAAAATATCCTGCAGGATTTGAAGCGTCAGCCAGCAGACAAGAAATCCAGAATCCCACTAAGCTTGGGGCACACTTACATGAACATTTGTTGCAACTGCCAGCACTTACCTAAGGACATGATAAAAATCCCAAGGTGTTAATAATAATAACAACTCAGTCCCTAGCAATACTCATAGGTTGTTTGTTGGGGTTTTTTTTCTGAAAGACACTGCTAAGAAGGATCATGGAGTCTGTGCACAGAATTTAGAGCATTAATTTTGTGTCTGCCATGCTTACTAGGTAACAGAGATGATATTTTACCTTTAGAGATGAAAAGTAAAGATGTGGTGCACTCAGACCATCATGCAATAATAACTGATGGTGGCAGCTAAGATTATAGGAGCATCTGCAGCTACAAATACTCAGCTGGGACTCCTTTAGGCTTCTGTGTATCATCTGGTCTTCTATTATCTCCTTGGGAATTGAACTAAGCAACACATGGGTGCCATGATTTCTGAATGCTTAATAAAGGAAATGAAAAATAAAGCTAATGAAAAATCCAACCAGTATAACTGATACTGTAAAATCTCCTTTACTGAACTCGGTAATGACTTAACAAGGGCATGCATAAAAGACAAAGAGGAAAGGCGTTAGAACAGCTAACCCATTTGTTACCTGTTCTCTTCAATGGTAATGAGAAGATTGGGAGAGATAATTTGGTGCATTGTGTTCAGAGAGCAGCTCCTCGAGGTTGTCCCCGGGATGGATTGGCAGGGAGTATCAGGTTGCAAGTGTACTGATAAGACAATATGAAGAACATGGGAGGAGCATGTGGTGACAGTAAAAAAGGTTGTAAAGGTCTCTAAGGAGTTAGGACATAAAATTGCAGAAAGCAATGTCAGTTTGTAAGAAATCATATCACCTTGGCATATAATCAGTGACAATGAGCTGGAACCCTGATTACAGGGGAAAAGTATAGAACAGAAAAATTGTTACAAATACTGAGGTAAATAACGAGATCCGGCTAAAATACTTAGTGGACTTAGCTAATAAGGAGAAACTCAACTTGGATGGAGAAAGAACAAAAATGTAAGTTATGGAAAGACAGTGGTCTAAATCAGGCTGTGTTTGTATTTCTGGATTTGTCCCATACACTTACGATAATATGTAATCCCTCCAAGATTTCTGCCAGATCTTCTCTTGAGGGAAATTATGCATCTAGTAGCAGATCGGTGTAATTTGAGGGTCTGAAATTAACAGTGAACCCAAATATTTGACTGTAGAAGTGAAGTACTTCAGTCTTGCAAAGGTCCTTAAGCCTCATCACGGTCCGTATGGAATTCACAGAACACGTGGATTACCCTGCCTGCTACTTTACAAAGCACCACCAGAAAGGTGTTACCAGAAATAAAGAGTAGAAATGAGTTTAGCTGATAGTATAGTAACAGCAAAGTGAGCTTCATGAGAGGATTTGGAATCCAGCCACCAAGGGATGAAAGAGCAGGGACAGTTGCACGTATGCTGGTGAAACATGGTATCACAGTTTTGTCCTGCAGGCTGTGTGTTCCGGCAGAGGAATCCGAATGGCTGCTATAAGTCAAAGCTTTAGACATCTTCAGACAAGTATGAGCTAGTGTCTGTCCTGCAAGTAATGGAAGGGATGTACTCCGTAAATCACATCAGTGATCCAAGCTTAGAGTTCTGATCAGAGAAGAACAACAAATCTGTGTTACAAAGGTCCCCGTGTCATCTTTTTAAGTAATACCACTCAGCCCTCAACAATCCAATACTGTTCTGATAAAATTATTTTTGGATTCATGCTTCCTGAGATACTTTCCTATTTATCAAAAACTGGCAAAGACTCCTGCACCTGCACAGGTGCCAGATGCAAAAGACTTTTATGTCAGGGACCTGGGGTAATATTTCAAAAAAAAGACCAATATATGAGTCAAATGCAAGCACGCCAAACACAGGATTAAAAAAAAAAAAAAAGGGAAGGACAATAATAATAGTTACAATGCTGCAACCAAGTGGAAGACTGAATCTAGAGGAGAACTTAAAAAAATTGAAGTTTGTAGCATAGCACATGCCCAACTACTGGGCCTGGCCCATAAGTTACATACTCTCTATTGCTCTATAATTGTAGTACAGTACACTGCACTTCAGTTGTAGTCTCAGTACACTGAGAATAACTACAACATTCATAATCTTGGTAGATGGTGTGTTACCTAGTTTTCCAGGAGTTTTTACGATATTTAAATTTGTGTTGCTGGTTAGAATTCTTGTAAAGTTCAAGAGTTAAAAAGCTGTAATAATCACTGCAAGCAGTCACAGGGATGTATGTGTCTCAATAAATATGTAATTTTTAAGGGTGTGTATATATATATATATATATGTTATAGTAATAATATTAATTTCTACCAGCGCATGTAGAAGTTCTTGTTTGCAGTGTCTTAACCCTCTTCTCCCTGGCTTTACTCTCTGAATTCAGCCTCTAGGGCAGATGTTCAGTCCTGCAATTACTTCTGAAATGACATTCCTATAGTCTAACTCCTAAGTAAATAGTGTGGAGTACAGTATGGAAGGCTGGTTTTAGGCAACTTATTCTAACAGTTGCTTCTTACAGTCTTTTGCAAGTTGGTTGCTGCATGGATGTATATATTGCACCTATCTCCCGCAGGACCTTACGTGTCAGCAACAATTACTTTGTGTAATAGGGAATCAAGAGTGGCAATTGAACCCACATTCTATTGTTCTCCAGTGTTATCTTGGACATGTTGCAAGTGGGTAGCATGGCTGAAGGAAAGATTAACAGGTGCTCAACTGGTAAAGATACCGCAGGTCCATTGCTGCTGTAAGTTGTTGATTTGTCACAGGATCTGCTCCAGGTTTGTAAGCAGTCCTGCAGACACTGCTGAGCCACGTGGCACAATTCATGGACCGAAACACAGGATTCTGGTCTCCTTCTGGAGAGGTATCTGAGGATTAGGAAAGATACCCTAGGCATCTCATATTGTCACTCAACATCTACATCACAGCAAGGCTGTAGAGTCTCTAACTTGGAGTCAATTTTTACACAAAATATCTAGATGCATCCTGGCCTTTTTTTTCAGAGAGTCACATTGAATCTTAAGTATTTCATTCTTTTCTGCTTATCTGGAAATAATTATCTCCAAAACAATGCAAACAAGCTAGCAAACAAACAAGAATACCACTAGTGTGTTTGTAATTGAGACCTTAGGCATAATTGTTTATCTGTGGAGGATAAAACACAGCTATTTATCTATGTTAACCTTTGACTACTTTCTTAGTCACATGGAACAGCTTATTAAACAAGAAAGGGTGATGTATAGAGGTAACAGCTACTCTGAGGAGGTTTGCAAATTCATGCTGTCACTGTTTCCTTCAGCCCAATGAGGTCAGAGCCTTCTAATTAAATTCAGTGAGTTCAGCCTTCAGTCTGCATTCTCAGTTGTCATAAACACAGTTGATATTTGTTATTATTTATGCTGTAGTACTTTTCCTGACGTGTTTGGGTTTTGTGCATATACAGGAAGAAACAGACTTATTGCTATGGGGATAATATGTGCCTTCCTAACTCAGGAAAATATCCCTCTGACCACTAGACTTGGTAAGCATTACTGAGTGTCATCCATTGCTCATATCTGACTGTAATTTGCTGTGGAGCGTTCTGCTATAGCTTTCTGTAAGGCCTAATATGAAAATTGCATTGAATCACGTTCAGAAATGAAAATAAAGGGGGAAGGAATGGGCACCACCAGCTCCACAGGCTCAGCTGGAAGAGGCACCCCACCTCTGCCGGCTGGCAGGGCCAGCGCAGTGGGAGCTCCCTCTTCCGTTGCAGATAACTTTCATCATCAGGCATGCTGTCATTTTAACCCCAACATCTGGTTACCTGCTAGATTTTGTCATTGCCCTACTTAACTTACATTTCCATTTTAAATGGACATTGTTCTGTTCTGTTCTTTTACTGCTTGTTATTGTTTTGCTCTGTGGCATTGCTTCGGCTTTTCGTCGACTAACACAAAAATCAATCTCTCTTCTACAGAAAAAATTCTGAATAAGCTGAGTGCAATAATACGATCATCAAGGCACAATTTTAATTTAAGTAAAAAACCAAAACAAAACAAAATAGGAATGTACAACATACTCAGACCAGCCTTCTCTATGGCCAGTTGTAAGAAGGTATCTTTGGCATTTATGATCTTGGTGAAGGTTAGTTTAAAATGTCATCAGTTTTTGTAAACATGGGATATACTTCTTGGAATAATTAATAATACACGAGATTGTTTTTTAATGAAGGAATTTATTTACTTCTTTCATCTCAATCTGCTTACAAGGTGAGTGTGAAACTTGTCCATCTGACAAGGTCCAAGCACAAGAATGAATTTTTAACACTTTGCTTTCAAATGCAAAAAAAAAAAAAAAATTCAGTAAGAACTATTTATGTTGGACATTGTGTTACTACCTCCCATTTATCTGCCTCCTTCTGTGGTTTTATGTCCTTCTCCTTTTCCCCCATCTGCCTGGTTCATCAACTTAAGTCTTTAGGGAAAGAAGAATCATTTACTAAATGCTTCCACAGGCCATAGCACAGAAGGGTCCTGACCTGACTGGTCTTTGGCCTTAGAATATTTTACAGGAATTTGTTATTTATTATTCTTGTTTATAATATGTCATGGAAGATTTCAGTTGTTCTCATGTTATATTGAAGGTTATTTTTTATTCCAGGTAAACATGTCTTGGTTGCTCCTGGAGTGCCAGGTTTATGATACGTCAGATTCTACAATACAATCGTGACACAGATTACACAGTATGATGGTTGTGTTACAGTAAGACATGAGGAAATAATGCAATACTTTGGAGTCTTACAGTGACAGCACAAATGACACACCATGATGACATTTTGCTTTTGTTTGGACTCTGCTGGGTAGAAAATGTCTGAAACAAAAAGCCTGGGTTTGTCTATAGGCAGTTACAGTACTACCATCAATGCATGCTCCTCTGTGTTTGCCTTCCTTCAACTCTGACCAAGGATGAGTGAGCACCATTTTGAATACAAAGGCATCTCAATTTTCATGCTTGTTCACCCCTGGGCCTCTGCTGAGACTATGCTAGTAAAAATGCCACATATAAAAATGGTTTTATGATACATGTTTGTCCTCAAAAAGTTTAGCTGCAATAGTAACCCATGTGTCTCATGATAGAGCATATTTGTGTGTGAAAGTGAGAGAGTGTATGTATTCTCAGGAAGGCTTGAGCAAAATAATGGGGACAGACACATTGTTTGAATATTTATCCTTTTATGTTTGAAAATTCTGGACTGTGCAACCAGCAATTTCTCTGCCTTCCCACAGTGTGTTTTAAGTCTAAACAGCCACAAAATTCTCTGACCACTCAGACGACTAAATTCCTTCCTGAGTGTAGGAGTTCAAGTCAACTCCACTGTCTTGTATTTTTACATCCAAATTAGTGAAAAATGCTGTATTTTTCATTTAATAGTATTGCCTTCTCCATTTGATTTTATTCTACACCAGTGAAAATGTCTTTGGAGTTTCTTACAAGTGATGTGCTGAGAAAAACAATGGTAAGATTTCAGAAGTTTATATCCTAAATTTCCAGGCAGGGAAACAGGCAATATAATAGTCATGAGTCTTTCGGGAAATAGTTCTTGACCCCACTGGATATTTAAGATTTCATTGCATCAAAAAAAACCAAAGAACTAAAAAGAACTCCTCCTCCTTTTCAAGTTTCACATTTCGATTTACAACTATGAAAGTCAAATTTAGTTCAGTTTTCTCCACATATAAAGCTGGCATGACTGCACTGTCCTTTTTGCCAGTTCTCCTTCCACATTAACATTTTAATCCAGTGGCTACCTTCAATTAAATTTGTCAAAAGTCTCAAAGATGTAAGTTGTTACAAGTTCTGTGAATTTCATGACTAGGTGGAGGACAGAGACTTTGCTGTTGCTGCTGCTGAGAGAAGGAAAGTCTGTTCATGTGGGATTTGGTGTTTGGTAGCACACAGGCCCATGACCTGACTAACTACTTAGCAACTGCCAGCCAGTCCTTGCAGACTTTTCTTCACCTGGAAGCAAAAATAAAGTATAGAAGGGGGACACAGGAGGGAGCTGATGGTCTGGTGGATCCATCAGGGAGGTTTTGCAGGAGGTGAGTTAATGATCTGAAAAGAATAAGGGCAGAAAGATAAGGGAGAGGCAACTACAGGTACAACAGCAGAGGGATTTATGGAAGAGGAAAGCCAGCTAGCAGAGGCGATTTTGGAGAAGATGTAGGACACTAGTTGATAGGAAGCAAGGCTGTCTCAGTACTGTTGTTACAACCTGCTTACTGTAAATGTAATTGCTTGTAGACAATAGAAGACAATAATTGTAAATTACGAAATGTAGTGCATAAACTGTAATTTATATATACTATGAGACAATATCCTCCCTGTTAACAGGCTTGAAGTTTAATGTCTTACTAGATTATCATGCCAATAATGAAGTTTCGTTATTTAAAAGAGATACATTATGGGAAAAACAATCATAGCAGCAGTATTCAAGTACTTATCCACTCTGCAGTTTTCCCATGTTTCCAAGCTGTTAGTTGTTTAAAAAGGAACTATAATTACATTAAATACTTCCCTGTGTTCAAAAACTGAAATTGCTTGGCTTTCCACAAGATTATTAACCTGCAGTAAGCATGGGTGAGGTATTCAGTGTAAACACAATTAAAAAAGAATACAGCCTAGTCAACACTATCTCATTAAAATGATGACTGCACAGCACAAAACACTGGAAAATATTTCTCTTTTATATAAACTATTGAAGAATATTCATTTACCCGTAGCTCTACACCAATGGTATAAGTTTAGTTAGCATACCTAGATTTTCCTTTCTCTAGCTCAAGAGAAATACTTTATTTCCTCAAAACTAATTTTACCAGTGGGACTAGATCCCTTTACCAGTAACATGCTGGCAGATCTAAGGAATAATACACTGTGTTCAGACCTAAGGGATCCTGTGTATACACAGTGTTGTCACAGAAGAATATCTGACTCTCAATTCCCTTCACCCCATCTTGTTTGTTGGTTTCTTATCTAAGCAACGTCCGTATTTAGGCTAGATATTAGAAAAAGGTTCTTGATCCAGAGGGTGGTTGGGCACTGGAACAGGCTTCCCAGGGAAGGAGTCACAGCATCAAACCTGACAGAGTTCAAGAAATGTTTGGACAACACTCTTGGGCACATGGTGTGACTCTTGGGGTTGTCCTGTGCAGGGCCAGGAGTTGGACTTTGGTGATCATTGTGGGTCCCTTCTAACTCAGGATATTCTGTGATTCTGTGAAAAACTTGCTAAAGGAACCCAGAAGAAGAAAGTATCCTTACATGTGGGAGAGCTATGGTCAACAGCAACTGAATTTTACAACCACTGGAAATCCAAGATGCACAGGTCCAGAATAAAATGAAGAACTTCGACTCCAATGTAATTTCCAAGGCAATATGGTCCAGCCAATTGCTGGTAATTTACCTGAATGTTAGGAAGAAAAGTTAGACGAGTGGGTGAGCACCTGATAAGGAGTCTAGATATATGACAGTTTTCCTATCAAGAGTGATCCAAGAAGTTACAACAAAGCAGTCAATTTTTTTCTTATTCAGAAGACAGTGGGGAATATTCAGGGATATTCTTGCTGAAAATCCCAGCCCACAGATTCCCTCTGGAAACCAGTCGCTGTAAGAAAATAAAGGTATTCATAAAAATAGCTAAGGAGAGAACAGGAAGGCATGGGCAGTCAATCTCATCAACAGACAGAAAAAGAAATAAATGTCATGGAGGAATGGAAAATACTTTTCCTCCCGGAACAATGGTGCTAGCAAGAGAAAAGTTATGCCCACAAAAACTGTATGTAAGATAGTGGTAAAACCAAAGATGTTTGGGAGAATGAAACACTTCCTTTAAACCTTGTGCTCATTTTTTCTTATGTATTTTAAATATGAGAACAATAAAAATTACATTGCTCAGACAATGCAAGTAACATTTTCCTAGAATACAGTACTGTAGAATTTGTGTTTGTATCTATATGACTAATTACAAACCTTTCTTTCCTCTGTCTTAAAAAAAATCTGTTTTAAGTTAAGGAACTTGCTGTATAATAAAGAAATTTACTTTATGGTTGGACAGAAAATATCATTTTGTACAGGGACATCTTATACTACATCTACCATTTTGGTTTTCAGAATAAAGTCTTGCACTGGACCTCATGCAAAAGAATAAATTCAGAGCATTTTCTAGTCACCACAATAAGGATGTATTTAAAGTGTAGGCACAAATTCATGCATTTTGATGTATGTCCGTGGTGCCAAAGTGAGGTAGGCTTACAGCAATATTCAGCAAAGCTCACTTTAAATGCCCCTTTTTATCAGTGACCTTTCCTTTAGAATTTCTGTGATAACACTTGGGGATATCGCATTAAGTTTCTTAGTACAAAATTGAGCACTGAACAGACTTTTAGAAAGATTATGGTGCTAGAGGGATATTTAATGGTGAAATCACTTACTGTAGTACTCATTTCTGAGAGCAAAGGTCTGAAGTGAAATGAATTTGGTGATCTTTGATTAGTCCTTGTTGGGCAGAGGTCCATGTCTGAAGTCAGCTATGTGTATAATTAGGTATAATTTTTACATCTGTTCAATAGAGGTTAATTGAACTATCATAATAATTGAATTCCAGTACTTCTGATTTTTTCTGTTCCAAGTGTTCCTGTGAGATCAAAGCCAAGTATTCATCATCCAACACATTTGTAGGAAATTCCTGTCTCATTCAGTATTTGGTTTGTGGGTTAATGCAGGGCATTGGCATTTTTCAAATGTCTAAGCACAAATACAGATTCAAGCTTCCAAAATAAACAAGCAAAAGAAAGCACAAAACACATGCTACACGTACATTGATTCTATACTGAAAATTCCTCGTAACTTAAAGAAACAGTCAGAAGCAGATAAGTTAGCAACTGACAAAGATGGAAAGGTATAATAATCCTACCAGTGTATTTGCAAGAATTTCGTTCTTCCTGTGGTGGTGTTTTAGATTCAGAATGTATTACACATATTGAGTAAGTAAACACTGCGCATTAATATTGAGCCTGAAATAATATAGCTTTATTTTCTTCCTGCAGTCACAGGTGTGCAAACACATGACAAAAGCACATGCATGAATGCTGTGTGTGTTTACTTTTCTGTGTATGCAAGCAGTAACACAGATTTTACAAGGTTACTGTTCACTCATTCAGAAAACTAACAGGGTTTTCTTTTACCGCTTTCTTATGAGAAAAAAAAAATAAAAATAGACGGGCACCGTGATGAACTGCATCCAATTATACATTCACCTGGGATCCAACATTATTGGATTATTTTTGGCTCACTACACTTGTCAGACCTACTCTTTAATTTTTTAAGGAAACATTTTCCTTTCATTTACTGACTTCAGCATTTATGAAGAATATAGACTTTTGATATTGAAGTTCTCTGTCCATTCAAATAGGCAAGGTACTGAATAAGTTTTCTTTCACAGAACATGAAGGAAAGGCATTCTCCATACCCATAAACCTATAGGCTTCTCACAGAGGACTGTACACAGAGGTGTCAGAGATAGTCAAGGAGTGCAATTTCACCAGAACTACTTCAGAAATTTAGACAGCTTATGAAAAATCATAAACATTGAAAATATTCCATCTGAAAATAATTTTTTTAAAAATTAGGAATATTGCCATGTTGTCTCAAGGGCTTTATGAACATTAAGCTTGAATGACCCTGATCTGTCAGCTCACTGGACTACTTCTCTCATGGTACACAGGTTTGATATTAGCAGTGTCTCGCTTTGACGTAGCATGGGAGTTATGGGAGTTACTGTCTCTCTGGGGAGTCCAGCTGTGGTGGAAAATAGAGGCAAGGTACAAATATATCACAATTACTAAATTACAAATTCAGTCTTTTGTTTCATTAATCCCCTCAAGCTATTGAACTTTTTGCTGATAAATTATTTCCTTTTAAACTAAAAGTATAAGTTTCTGAAGAAGGTTTGGTTATCAATCCATTTTATTTTTAACTACCAAATAATTTTCTGAAGAAAGTTTCATTAATGACCTATTAGACAAAGGACTGGTGTTACTACACGAATTAATCTGAGTGTGTAACTAGTCATCTCATAAACTTTTAGACTCAGTCAGGCTGGTGGACTGATTGCAGTGATGTTTCTGTTTAAACAACCAGAGTCAAGAACAGTGCAGAGTTTCAACAGTGCAGAGAATGCAGGACTGATCCCTACAAACACACTTAACCTTTTTTGCAACTAAATCCCATAAACCAACTTTAGTGTTGCAATGAAGTTCATTGTCTGCTAAGTCATTGTGAATCATAAAGTCCCCATTTCTGTGGTATAAATCAACATAACTATTCAACAATTAAATCTACAATGAATATATTTTTTAAATTGCCAAGCATTATGTTTCATTTTACAAGCTTGCACGTGCATTCTTTACAGCCTACTGTCGTGTAATGCTTTATAAATGATACTTGATAAACAACAGCTGTATAATCTCAGAAATATTCATCAAGAGGCACATATATCCATGGTAAATCACTTTTGACTTGTGCAATGCTGGTGGCTGGCATATATTCTCCTAACTGCTTGCATGTGGAACATAATAGGACATGGCACTATGCTTCTGTGAGACAAAAATACATTCAGAAAACATACTTGGGTATCAATTGCAGGCAAGAATGAAAAACATTTGTCAAGTGCACAGTTGCAAAGTGTAAATCTCATAGTAGATGCTATATTTATGCAGCACCACTATGCATATTTTGCATAATAATGCAAAATAATGTTTATTTTTAAATTGGACTTCATTGCACTAATTTTCACAGTTTATTGGCACTGAAAACCAAAGCTTAGGGAAGATGTGGTATCAGGGACTGGCTTTGCTCTCCCATAAATTAAACCAAGCTGCAGCTCCTGTATTTATCTCAGCTGTTAGAGTTCTACTAATTCCCTAGATTATGTCATAGTTTTTTCCTATCTGTTATACACATTTCAGCTTTCAGAAAAGTCCTTGTGAGGCAGAATATAAAATAAAAAGGTTCAGGTATTCTTTCAGATGCTTCTCTGTGACTTCTGCAGGGCCAGATACCACAGTTCATATGTCACAGTGAGTTTTGGGGAGGAAGAGATAAGGAGAGAAGAACATCATTCACATGCTGATGGCAACTCAGTACCGATGCTGTTACATAGCAGGGAGACTAAAGAATTGAAGTGCAGTGTGATTGCTACCTTTGGGCTCTGTGCTGAATTGAATTGCTCATTATAGCAGCCTCACCTCTGGCTTTATTGTGCAGTTTATATTTAACATTTACCCTATAAGGTTACAAGTATTGTTCAAGAAGCACCATTTATCTTTTATTTAGTCTCTTCTGAGGAAGCCAAAGTCTGAGGTACAAACTGTCTCTACTCCTCTCACACAGCAATTTCCATGACACAAGTTATGCTTGTTTTTTAAAAATCATGGCTAGGATTCTCCTCACCTAATCAAGCAAAACACGCCCAATGTAAACCCCTCAGCTAGACTTCCTCCAATACCCAATAGAGAAAAACCGACCAATTAATCCCATCCTAAATACTACCTGAGAAAAGAGGATAAACCTCCCTGTGGAGGGTGTGCAGACTCTAGAGGCAGCCTAAAAGGCTTCCTTAGAGTAGAAATACTTTTTTTTTACAGGGTAGTGTGAAGTGAGATGAGTGCAGCCAGCTGCGCCCCTTTTAGTCCCTGTGCAGCAGCCATCCCCCTGGCACAGCTGCCCTGACCTACAGAGCACAGGGGGGTTGTGTGCATGTGGCACAATTTACCCCAGCTGTGCAAGCAAGATTGCAGTCAGGGAAGGAGCTTCGTTTACCTGGTCTGTTGTGTCTGCCTAAAATTAAGAACTTGATCCATGAGTGGGTAAATAGCTTTCATATGAGTTACATGAAGCAGTAGAAAACCTTTTTTTCCAGCATAACCCTTCAGGATCTGGAGCTGTTTGAGGAAGATGTTGCTCGAACAGGCTTTCTACTACTTGTTTGTATCCGTGATACACACTTAGAGGAATTTGCTGTCTCTGCAGTTCTGCGTTTGTGTCTGTGTTATGCCAAAACATCTCAGGTTTTTGACAGAAGTTAACGGATTCTCTTTATATCCTCTTATCTCCACTATGGATAGAGGAAAAGCTGGAGCATATCTTTTATTCTCTTATAGAGGCAGAACTTAGGCAGGAGCTCTCGAGAAAGGAGGTGCTGCAGAGAAAGTCTCCTGGCAGTCTAATTAAAAGATGAGCTTTGTGCTGAGGGGAAAATTGCATATTTCTGAGACAAATGGTGGAAAACCAAGGAGTTTCTCTCATTTCTCAAGTCTGAATTTGGAAACATGACTCACATAAGACAACAAATTTGTCAGCTTCATTTCTTGCTCGTTAGAAGTTCTTATTAGGAAGTGTAGAAGGTACATTTTCTTTGCCCTTTTTTTCAGACTTGAGGAATTCCAATAAATTAATTAGCACTCTTACCCGTTGTGTTGGCATCTCTGGCTTTATCTGTGCATTGTGTCTATATGTCTGTCTGTGAACAGATACAAGTCCTGCCATGTATTTACCCCTCCGACCTGTTTTAGGCCTTTTTAAACCTTTTTAAACAGTATGCTCATCGATAGTTTCTCTTCTTTTAAACATTTCTGTAGAAACAAAGACTGGATCTACTAAACCAAATCCAAGAGCGGAAGAGATCTTACTGGTCTACACTTCTGCATAAATGAGAGCAAGTAGTAAAAGTAAAGAAAGTTTAAAAGTTTCTTCAGTTAGGCACAGGCTAAATTTACATTTTGAAAGCAGGAGAGCAACTACTCATGACTTAAAGTTGTATTTCAACTCACTATTAATGTCATCCTGCTAACATAGGACAAAAAAGCTTTACAGTGTATACTACTACTGATTAATTCTTAACTATAGAAGACCTTGCCTTCCTGGTGACATGAAGGTTTCCAAAAGAAGGCAACGACAGGTACTTAAGAAACAAAGCATGTAGAGGCATCTTTTTCCCTTCTATTCTATTCCAGCTTTTGTTCGCTGTTTGGATTTCCTGAAACAGAGGTAACATCTGTAGAATTGTGTTTAAATTCATTAGTGAACCTCTTCCCCAGGGACTCATCTAATCCTTTTCTTAATTCATTTTAATTTTGGCCTCCACCCTGAAGCAACGAGTTCTACAATTATATGATGTATAAAAGCATTTTCTTTTGTTTTCTTTAAAACTGCTGCAATCTGAATGTGTTTTGTTTCTTAACATGGTGAAAAACAGTGAATAACAATTCACTACCTACACTCTTGAAATAATTTTTTGCTTTTTAAATCTCAGTCATGTTTTTAACTTAAGATGTGCTGTAGTTTTTTTGCCAAGATTATTGCCATTTTTATCTCTGTTTAGTTCTACTGAAATGTTTTTGAAACAGGGTAACTGGAGTTGTATGCAGCATTAAATGCGTTACAGACATGGGTTTTATTAAGTTGTTTTCTGTTTTGCTCTCAGTTCCTTCCCTAAGAAAACCTGGCACTGTAGTTGACACCAATTATGCCATCAACTTGCAGATTATCTTATAGAATGAACCCCAGTAACCCTGGATTCTCTGTCCAGGATAGAAATAGTTCATTCAGAGCCCATTCTTTTAGTAACCAGGACTGATTTACTCCAAATGCATTACCCTGCACTTACTGATAATGAATGTTATTTGCCTTTTTATTTCACTGTCCTTTCCGGGGAGCTCTGGAAGTCCCTGCTGTCTTACATGTCAGAAAGTCTCTCAGCCGGGTAGCACAGGAGAATGATGAACCAGACTGATCCAACTACAGGTATTTAGGGAACTTGTTGGTTGAGAAAGTTGACCACATACAGCTCTTCTTTGTCATCTGCCTTTAAGTCATTACTAATCCATGGCAACAGCTTCCTGTTAGTCCCGTGGTAATTTATTTTGTAGAAACCTCTAATGAGGGAATATATCAAAAGCCTTTTAAAAATCCAAGTACCCTTTAGCATTAGGATCACTGTAATCCACATGCTTGTTGAGAGTTTTAAAAAATTCGAATACATTTGTAAGAAATATCTTCCCATAATAGAATGGTGTACTATGCAATACACTGTGTTTGTTCAGATGTCTATTAATCTCATCCTATATTGCAGTTTTACCATTTTGCCTGCACAGAAAGCAGTCTATAGATCCAGGATCTCTCTGGAGTCCTTCATAAAGATTGGTGTCACATTTCCCACCTTCTGTTCCTCTGGCAATAGGTTAGACACCACTGTTAGTAGTTTAGCAATTTTGTATTTGGGCTCTGCTATAAATCTTCAGTGAATGCCATCTGTTCCTGGAGATTTCTTACTGCTCAGTGTGTCAATTTGCTCTAAAGCCTTTTCTATTGACACTTGAATTTGAGCCAGTTCCTCAGCCTTATCTCCCATAAGGAATGACTGATATAAGGACCTCATTCTCTTCTGTAATGAACACTGATGCAATAAATTAATATAGCTTTCCAGCAATAGCCTCATCTTCCTTGAACGTTCCTTTCATACCTTGATTGCCTATTGGTCCCATCTGACTCTCTGTCAGGCTTTCTGGTAATGGTATGTTTGAAAAAAGTTTTATTAATAGGTTACCTGTCCTTACTGTTACTCCTTCAAATCCCTTCTGGCCTGTCATACGGCATCTCTGTATTCAGCTTCCTGCCATTTATACTCCTTTCTCTTCTCTTTGCTTGGATACAGCTCCCAGTCTCCATTTCTGATAGCTTTCTCTGCTTTAGTATTTAACATAGGCCGGGTGATTTTTTGTTTTTAATTTATATTTTTAATGATAGCATCTATTTTCTCTATATCTCTAATATAGAACCTCTCTAAATTGTCTTCCTGAAAGTGTTTTACTCTGCTGATGGCTGCTTTTCATTTTTATTTCACTATTTCACTGTTTTATATTGTCTCTGTTTTTAAAGATTTTGGTATTGTGGCACATTTGGGACCTTTCCCCTTCCTATAATGAAGATAATGAATGTGGTCACTATTAGGGGACTCTGTATGAGTAGATATTTGTTCCCTGGGTAGCTGCTCCATAAACCAGTCATCTCTGATACCTAAAATTGTTCTCTCAGAAAAAAAACTGTGCTTAGAAAAAACATTTTTTAGTAAAGTTAATGTATTTTTGGAAAGTCTACTTTCATTTGCAATAGAAAAACAGTTACTGGGAGGAAAAAGAAGTTACCTAGATTTAAACCTTTTCTACCCAAAATTGTAATAAATTCATATGATGTGGATCATACTATCTGCTATGTAAGTATCAGCATTTCAATTCTTAGCTTGATTTTACACTGCAAATTTTATTTTTTCCTTAACCCAGTGTGACTTTGATGATTTCAGTGGATCTACTTTTCTGATTTATACTGAAGTAGAAGTAAGATCAGGTCTTAAATCTGCAGATACACCTAAAAGAGATACTATAATTTGTAAGAGTTGCAGACATATGCACTGTGTGGTCATTTTCGATCAGGCTTTTATTCCATCTGCTTTCTTTCTTCATAATTGTTTTAAATTTATGGCTTACGTGATTTATTTTCCACTGAAGTTACCAGTGAGACTCAAGAACTCTACAAATCTTCTGACTAGCTAACTTTCACCTTCCCTGCTAATCTGTGTACTTAGGAAGGAATTTAGCTATAAATCAGCAATAACACAGCTATTTTAGCAAAACCAAATGTCATCCATTCATTTGACTTCCGGTCCCAACACAGTCAAAATGCCACGGGGTGATCAGGAGATGAATGTAAGTGGATACACAACAGTGCATTTAGTTTTTCCATTTGTCATATCATGTCAACTCATACTCTTCAACTGCTTGCCACTTAAGATGTAAGCAGGAATAGCTGTCAATATAATCTTCAGGACATCTACAAACAAATTTAATCAGCTGAACACAAATTCCAAAGAGAATCAGAAGTCTTCTCTGGAAGCAGAAGAGATCTCAGTGCTTTGCTGTGGAGTTTATCTGTGTCACTGCCCTGCAGTCTTGTACTAAGTGCTTTCTTCTGATATTTTGCACCAGTGGACATGAATCTCCACCTGCATGTTTTACCAGGAATCCCATTTAGTCACAACAGGTGTCACAGTACCATGGATTTCTGCATAAGAAAAATTTTGAACCTTGTGGAGTTACCAGAAAAATTTAAAATTAAACCATTTTAAGGAGTGGTTATGATAAGTAATAATAAAAATAATAATAAAAAAATAAATTCTATGAAGTGAAAAGTTGAGAATGGTAGTAACAAATGGAACTTTTCTCCAAATCAAATGCATATTTAATTCTGGTACTGTTCCTGTCATTTAGTTTTCTTGTGTGATGTGAAAGTGATTTTCTTATAGATCTAAGAATATCTAGTTAGCTGATACCTAAAAACCTGAAAAGAGGTTGCTGTGGAACCTCCTTCCTGTGCTAGAATTGATACTGTTCAGAGTCACGGAGGCAACTCCTATGTTTCTGTGCCAAGTCAGCTTCTCTCTTTACACCAGTCTTAAATGTTCAGGAGTTGGAAGGCAAGAAGATGCTTTTCTTGCTGAATATTTTGTTGCAATAGGGAGAAATTCTTTCTGATCTGTGACAGGTACTGGCACAAAGTTCTGGCAAGCCAAAGCTGATAAAAGCCAGCTCTGATTATGCCTTTTTCTTGCCATCAAATGTTGCTTGCTTCTGTCATTCCAAGTAAATCCATCCAGCTCATGAATCATAATCTATCAGAGGTTGCTTTTATCTTTCAGATTCCAGTGATATCTATTCTGTACTTCTGATTCCTGCTCTTACACCTAGTATAAATCTTATGTGCAATTATTACTTAACTATTCAATTGCTTGCTTGGTTTTCACATGTGTAATTCAATTTAAATGACTAACAAATAAAAATGGTCCTGAAATTTAATTTTCACTTCTGTAAAGAAGAGTTAATTACTTTGTTGTCCCTACCAAAAGTTTTATCCAATGTCAGAAAAAGCTATAACTATTTTTATTTCTTTCTTGAATGAGGGTGTATTTCTTGGACTGTATTGTGTCCCTTTTATTTTTTTCTCATTTTTATAATGAAGAGGGGGTTTGTGTTCAATTTAGATCAACATGTGACATTACATTAGTGTAATTTAGCCCTGGCAGCTAGTAAAATAAGACAAAAGAAAGACAAAAATATCATAACAGTTCTTTTTAATCTTCCATAGACCCCATTATTGCTGCATTTTTTTCAAGAGAGGGGAGTTGAAGACCTTGTCTCCATTTAGTCCTTATTTATTTGTTTATGCTCCTTATCAAGAAGAGCTGTTTCCTAACTAAGCGTGACATTTTTGCGTTATAAGTACTATTGACAAGAAATTGTTGAATTTTGTACCTTCGTTACAGCCCTCCTTTCCTTGGCCCACTCTGAGTGACACAGTTTCTCTCCAGTGATGCAGTCTCCTCTAGCTCTAAAACCTTAGGTTTGTGCACAACAGTTTTAACAATATGTACAGGTATTATGACTACTGTATTTTATCAGAGGTAGAATATTATGTGAGGAAGGGGCTGCTTGTAAAAGAAATTATAGTGCATAGTGCTTTGGCTCTATATCCTGCAGGTAAACTGAATGATATTTTAATTTCCTTGGACTCTTTTGAAAGCCCTCTAAATGAAGGTTCTGAAGAAAATACATAACTTTGGTTATCATATTTTATGGTTATTACTGTGTACACATTAAATGTGAATTAGTGCAATAAAACAGTACATTTCACATAAAAAATACTATGAATTTCACTGCTGTTGCTGACATGGCACATGTATCAATGTAATTATGGATTACAAATCCTTGATAAGAGAGGCAGCGTTACAGTTTTTGAAATTCCCCCATTATGTGAACTCAGAAAGAATGCTGCATCTTGTATTTAATTTATCTTGTCTGGTAGGCCTTTCAAAAAAGCAATATTGATGCCTGATTTATCTTTAGTTTGATGACAGTCAGAGTAAATAAGCATGTGGAATGTACTGGTGCCAATGAAAATGTTGGGGCTTGCTCCTCCCTGGATTAGTCTGATGGTGTGAAACCGTCACAGACAAATGAACAGAAGAGCTCTGAGGCTTTTTGCCTCTCCAGGGCACTTACAGGCCTGACACATCAGGGAGCTCTCTGTTTAGGACTCACTACATTTGCTTCGACTCCGCACATTTATCTGGGGATGTCTGGATTATGTTTGTTTTTTACTAAATCATTGATCAAAAATGTGTCTTTCTAAGCACTTATGCAGAAGAACAGTGAATCTGCAAGCTCCCATGTTCTGAAGACAGCAAATTGCAAAATAGGGTGTGCCCGTACCTGTGTGCCTAAGAACTCTGATGAATGACTGAGTTATGATGACTTAAACCACTGCCAAGTACTCTGACCAGATGCATCTCCTGAGCCTGTTGAAAATCTCTAGCAGAGGTTGAAGCCAGCACATTTGACTTCATGCTTCCCATAAGTGAAAACTTTGTGGATAGTCAGTTACCATGGCTCAACTGAGATATAATATCCCAAACAGCTGGGATAATTCAGCTGTACCTCTGAGCCCATGAACAGGATATTTATTTTATTACCATGTTATTTGTTCTATCGTGTCATTCATTCATTGCCAGTTGAGAATCAATATAGTCTTCCTACCTTTATGCTTCACAGATCTGTCTAAATACCACTCTTACACTCTTTTACATCACCCACAATCATACTTTATTTGTCTTGCTGATACATAAGTGTGGAATTTCCTTCCAGTTCTGATCCTCTGGTCTTTCAAATCCCTCCTTCAGTATCAAGTCTTCCAAAAAGCTTACCTATGTTAATCCATTAAGAAATGTTTTCATGACCCTAGTGTTTAGAAAAATACATGTACCCTAGTACCTGAGGAGTACTCTAAATGAGGAGGTGGTCAGTAAATTTAATGGATGTACCACTAGTTTCCAAAAAATGAAGAGCAGCTCCTTACACATCAGTGCTAGAGGTGAGTTACAGAACAGCAACAATAAAAATCCTGAGCAAGCCGATGGGTAGCTGGTTGGAAGGGACTATAGAGAAGGAGCACAACTGGAAGGGGAGGGAACAACAATGAGTAGATCTCATCTAAAAGAAGCAAACTGGACTGAAACGATTAAAACTGTGGGAAGCTGCATTTAAACCTTAGGTTTCTCATTCCTTTGAATCCTAGAACCATTTAGGCTGGAAGAGTTCTTTAAAATTATCAACTCCAACCATTAACCTAACACTGCCAAGCCCACTGCTAAACCATGTCCCTAAGTGCCATGTCTGCATGTCTTTTAAATACCTCCAAGCAGGAACGGTGACTCAACTACTTCCCTGGGCAGCCTTTCCCAATGCTTGACAACCCTTTCAGTTAAGAAATTTTTCCTTATATCCAAACTAAATCTCCCCTGGTGCAACTTCGAGGCCATTCTCTCTTGTCCTATCGCTTGTTACCTGAGAGAAGAGACCAGCCCTCACCTTGCTACAACCTTCTATCAGGCAGTTGTAGAGAGTGAAAAACCCCAGCTCCTTCAGCCACTCCTCATCAGAGTTGTGCTCCAGACCCTTCACCAGCTTCATTGCCCTCCTCTGGACACCCTACAGCACCTCAGTGTCTTTTGGGTAGTGGAGGGCCCAGACCTGAACAGGATTCAGGCTGAGTACAGGGGGATGATCATGCCCTAGTGATGCAAATGTCAGTGTCCCATTTATTAATACAGCTATTATTATTAATACAGCTATTATTTGTTGCTTCTTTGTAAGAACAAATGATTAGAAAGCATTCAAACAATTAAACAATTAGATATTATAACAATATAAGTATTTCAAGAGATTAAAACCTTCTATGAGTATGTGAATAGTTTCCTTTCCCTCTTTGAGTCCCTTGTCAACACTTTCAGTATCCACCAAAGACACAAGATGCAGATGGTCAGCACCTGCTTGCTTCAGGCATTGGTTCGGCTGTACACAGTCCTAAGTGCACTGTCACTGCTTAACAAATACATCATAAATAATTACTGTAATTAATAATGAAGCTACTTCCTTGGGCTACTCATGCTTTCTGTGTCAGTTCTGCTGCATGTAATAGTGCTAATGTTTTAGGCTAAGTAGCTATTAAATTCTTTGAGTTTGGTGAGTTGTTTCCAGCAGCAGAAAAAATTAAATATCATTAGAAATTTGCCTCATGTTTTTTATTTATCCTCAGATAATCTATCATCAGTTCTTGCTTGTCTGAACACAATAGGAATCAGTCAAAAGGAGACTGCTCATAATCCCTAATCACAATTTCAAACTTTTCTACCCACTACCTAGTCCTGAAACACTGTCCCTTAGCCACACTACCATGACTCCTTCACTATCTTCTGAGCTTTCCTGCTGCCTTTTTGGTGGCATCTGACTCAAATATATTTACAAATAGGTCAGAACAACACTTGGTCTCTGTATTTCCATTCAGACTCCAGGGAAAACTCAGAAGTGTGTAGTTCTACAGACATTTTCTCCAGCAACAAATATAGTTTAAAGGATCTTTCCACTGTCTGCACCCTGTTACTTGTTTCTGTCCTGTTTTAGCCCCTCTACGCTGTGTTTGGTCCTCTCTGAAATACCAGTGCAAATGTTTATGGGATTATAGTGTACACTTGATCACTGACATGCTCCAAGGTAATCATTCCTTTTCTTAAATTTGCAAACCTTTAAAAAAATTTAAAAGCACCACAAGTGGATTGTTTCATGCATTTGCCTTAGCACAAAACCGTACTGCCCAACTTGGGATGGTAGAAGACTTGGAAGAGCAGGAGCAAAGGGTTATTTTGTCTGCTGTTGATGCAAAAAAAAAAAGCAATACCAAAACACACCCACAGCCCTCATAGCTCAGTGTTTATCCCAACCTTCTGTACTGGTTTGTGATCGAGATACAGTCCAATCTTGTTCCAAAATAAAGAGGAATGTGACTGCTACCTGATTTAACCTGACTTGAAACTAGCAATTATACTTACAGGTTCCACAAGGCTTGTGATGGCCAAAAGATCAAAGATGTTCTCTGGGAACCAGCCAACCTCCAACAGAGATGTATTTCGCTGCATTGGACTGTGTTTCAGCTTTTGCTTGTACCAAAAACTAGCTGCTATCAATTAGCTACCCTCTCTTTCTCCTTAGTTTCTATGGGCCATCTGAAAATATCATGGCAGAGGCTCAAGAAATGAAAGGGGACAATTGTCTCTGATGATATGCTATGTATTTTTTTATTTTAAGATCTCTTCTTTGCCAGCACACCGCCTTAGGGATGTTTTGTTATTATCGCTGTTGTCAGTTCTGAACACTAAAATTTACTGTATTTTATGTTAAAATCTCAACTCAAGGTTGTAATATCTATAAAGAAAATATTGCTATAAAGATTAAACTCTGAAGGGGTTGTTCACATCCATGAGCAGACAGTAGAATAAATACTGAAAATCTTATCTTTTTCTATTTCTCTGAGAAGCAGGAAACAATATGAAAAACATTTATTTCTATTTGACAGAAAATACTTTTAACAATGTGTAATCATTATCAGTCAATACTCAGATGTTGATAGTAGTTGTTTGGAAGATGCTTTTCTTTATGACCTTTAAATGCCACAGTCCTAAGTGATGATGTACAAAGAATATTCCTTCATTTCAATATCTACTAGGAAAAAATTGCTTTTGGGTATAAGCAATATGTATGATAGTGGGACATATCTATACATCAGCTCACCCTGCACAGTGAGAAATGAACAGGTGAACATTCTGAATTTGAAGTCACCACGTTTGGATATGGCATTTCTTGCTGCAAACAACCCTCAATTCATTACTCTTTAAATACTATGTCAGTGCTTTTTCTATGATCTGTCTCACTTTTTTCTCACTACTGCATCAAACACACTATACAAAAATATTTTCTCAAATGCAGTCCTAGCTTATTAGTGTTTGCCCAATTGTCAGCAGCAATTTTTTTGATTTTGCGTGAATTTTACAATTTTATCCAGCTATGCAACTAATAGGATTATTCAGAATCACGTTAATAATATATTTGCTCAAATTTGGAGCTGCAAAATTCTTATGTTGTGTCACGTTATTCAACAGAAGGAGCTGAGATGAAACTTTTTGTATGGGGAAGATACTCAGTAATTGACTTTTTAGAGTTTTTTTGTGTCTTCTTTTGAATTATTTCAAATTACATGATCAATATTTGATGCTGGCCATAATTCATTGAAGAGATTAATGGGAGGTCAATAAGTCTTACTACTGTTGAGACTATCCTCTATGTATTGGCCAAATCTTGTATGCAAATGTTGATTTTTTTTCATTCAAAGATCCGGGCAGTAATTGCAGTAACTGATTAATTTTAAAATAAAGAGTGAATGTGAACTTAGACAAATACAAGCTGCATATTTTGTCTTGTTGAGATATTTATATTTGTTGAAATACGGTATTCCAGCAGCAGAAATACTGCTTAGGAAGCAGGTAATTAGTCTTGTAAATCAGATGATCTTCAGAATAAAATGACGTATTCACAAATGAGAAGAGTGTCCCCAAACTCTGTCTGCTTACCAAAAGAAAAAGAAAATATCTATCGTATTTTATATTGCAGAATGAAGCACATGAGGAGTGGGAAAAACTAATTCTGTGAAAGTGTGTGGAACTGACATAGGTTTTTTTTTTCCTTTTTCTTTTTCTTTCAAATTTCTCCTTTGCATTTAACTTCCCTTTTATGCCCCTTTACACCCAGTAATCTCCAAGCTCTTTTAAATCATTAATGAATGAACCAGGCTGAACCAGGCCTCCCACTGATTTTATAAAGCAGGAACATATAATTAGGCTAATTTACAGGAGAAAGAGCTGATGTACTGGAAGGATGAGTGACAAATCCAAGATCCCAAAGGACACCCAAGCCAGAATCAGTTATAAAACCTATGCCTCTTAACAGCAAATCTGGTTTTTTACCCGATCCACTTTCGCAGTAGTGTACAGAAAAGGGTGCTAATGTAAAACAGCATCTCCTCTTACAAAGGGAGTTATGCTAAAGCACTGGCCAACTAAAGGCACTCGTCAAATTAGTAGGGTGATCAAGTTTATGCCTTCATCCCTCACCACAAGTTCAGGCGTGCAGGATCCAGCCTCAGGTCCAGATCCACAGCTGGCAGCGGGAGATGCCCCAGTGCCTCTGCAAATCTGCTGCCAGGACTTCTAACAAAGATTTTACTTGGTGGGCATTGAGGAAAATGAAACAAACTAACCAAAGTACAACTTAACACTTATCTTTAAGTCCACTGTGAAACCTGCATTGAAGCAATAAAGTGGTGTCTGTGACTCAGTAAAGGCCTCAGTTTTTGTCAATCCTTTATTTAAAGCTCCACTGACCTAACCACATAAAGGAAAATAATCTTCAACCTATTTTTGTGCGACGATTAAGTCTGCACGAGCTCCAAAAGCAGCCACGACTGACAGTAGAGAAGAGGGTCCTGGGATATTCTGCTGTGATATGTTGCTTCTGTGAAGGTCATCTCTTCTCTCAATCACAGTGAATGATTGACTCAACACGAAGTTCATATTGCACGACGTACTTTCAGAAATGATTCATGTTAATGGTGTATCTCAAGGGATTGATGTTCAGCAGAAGCTACATCTCAAGCTTAAAAAATGATTTAGCAATATGAAAGCCTACAAACCAAAGCTCACGTAGAGACATTTGATGGTAAACATCAGAGAATAAATACAACTAAGAGTCATAAAACTGGATAGACGATAAATCTAACTGTTTAAGACCTTTTGGGGCTCAGATCATAGAATCCAACATCACTTACGCAGCCATTTCTTGATTCAGCTGTGCATCTTATCCTGGGATGCAAACAGAAGACATTTTCAGCATTCTGACAGGCTGGAGCAGCTCAATGAAGTAGCTATGTCAAAAAACACAACAAAGTACAATTCTGAGGAAATTCCACTCCCCCAACACCACCCTCTCTCCCCACCTCAGTGTTCATGGGACATATCTTCAGCAGAGTGGCACTGGAAACCTTTATCTGGATTTGGAAGTGTGGCAATGCCACACACAGCCGATAGCTGGGAGAAGAGGTGATGTGCTGTGCCTTTCTGCCCAGGAACCACTACTCCTCTGCCTCCCCCAAGGCCAACATTCCCCTGCTTTCACATACATGGAAGTGTTTATGGGTTAATGTTGAGCACATGAGACCCCGTTATAGGAAAGACCACATTATGCCTGGGTTTCTCCATCCATGTTTCTCTCTGACCCTGCTATAAGTTTTGTGGGGAGACCTGGTGGCTGGCAGCCTGCTGGAAGTATTGCTGAATGCTTAAGTAGGAGGTTATGAGACCAGAAGTCATGTAAACATCTACTCAGATCAGTACAGGGTTATGCAAGGGTGGGGTTTTTTTATTGCTGTTCAGAAGCACTTTTTTGTATTTTGTCAAATGTTGGCATTGATAGGAGGAAAGGGATTGTTCTTGACCAAACAAATAAAGATAGGAAACCTGAAGTCAGAAAAAAAAACATTACATGTCTTAGCTTCCAACTGAACTGACATTTGAGAGGGATTTCTGCTGAGGAAAGGTGGTGTTCTGTTTGCAATTGTCTGAGTTTAGATAGACATAAGCAAATAAATGGATTTTTAAAGATCAGGTCAATAATTTATTCTTGGTATATATTTGTTGTCTTTATTAACATGTTATGGTAGGACTATAAATATTTTTTCTGTATTGGGCTCAAAAATGGAAGTTATCTTCAGCTTCTGCTATCCAAATAATACATCCAGCAGCCTGAGCTTCAGAGGAAGTTATAAAAACCTCACAGCCACTGAGTGCTACATGATAGCTATTCACCATTTTTTAAAATCATTAATTGTGATGGATCTATATAGTCTTGATATCTATATGATTATTCAGTCCTTTTTTGTCTTATTGAATTCTTAGTCTCAATGATTTCTAATGGCAGTGAATTTCACACTTGAAATACTGAAGAAGTGTTGAGCTTTCTGCTGCTTATTTGCACTGAATGGCTCCTTTACTTTACAAACAAGGTCCAGCTGTGGGTCCCTGACTGTCTGCTCCAGAACATGAGGTATTGTACAGACTTGTATGTCTAGAGTGACCAACCTCTCTCATCTCTAGGGAGATTCTTTTCTTTCCCCCTCAGCATCCATGTGGAGGCTGGGTGACACATAGCTCACCGTGTTACTCTGTTCCTGTAGTGCCACTCCACTGCTCTCCACATTCGTGATTGCCACAACCCATTGCACAGTCCCGTAGCTGATTTGCTCTTTCAACTGCAGTTGCACATTGATCTGTGTACAGTGAAGTCCCAGGTCTCCTTTAGATGATATAATCAGCTTAGAGCTTTCCAAGTTGAACAGATTATTTTTCTGTGCAGCGGGATTTTGATGCTCTTTGTTATCACTCTGACTTTCCACCTATCTTATTTAAGTTTTTTTAATACTCTCTACAGTCACCTCAGGTGCTGTACAGGTATACAACTTAGGCCCCTCAACAGACTTTGTTGAAATGCTATCCTTTCACCTTTCTCAGTCATTAATGAACTCATTAAACATCATGGCACATCATAAGGTACACCTGGGGCAATTAATCCACCACTGTGATGGGATCTGGTCATTTAATCTTACTTGTTTTTCATCTCTAATCAGGTCTAGACTGCAGCAATCTTAAAATCTTGTGTTTAAAAGTTCAAACTGTGTCCTGACCTATCTGTTAATGTACATTTATTTCATATTTATAATTAATTCCCCCAGGACTAAGTACAATTGAAAGCCAAAATTCAAAAATCTGTCTAAAATTCTAAAGCCCACTTTGAAAAAAAAAACCCACCAAATGTCCAGCCTGTTGTGTTATTACCTGGTTAAGCCTTTTATACCTGTGTGGTAGGAATTGTACTAAAAATACTTTCTTCTGCTTAACATGGTCCTTTACCAGATGCATGGTCTTACGTTGCCTTGTCCATCTGCTGTTCTAATTTCTGCATATTTTTTTAATCTCTTAGCATTTCATTTGTTCTAACTAACTAAATGGAATGCTTCAAATCTACAGTAGAATTGAAAGGTGGATAACATGAGAACATAAATAATTCATGGAGCAGAGACAGAAATCCAGGATTCTCCTATCTCGAGAGATCAACAACACCTATATCTCTTGATTAATGATCAGAGGAACAAGAAATTTATCATAATTCCCCAGTGATCTCTGCCCTGATGTTTACCTGTCATTTTCTAATGACTTTCTTCGTGTGAATATACCCAGTTCTATGAGGGCAATCTCATATTTCTAAAACTCTTATCTCTAGTCAGACGGTCTTGTACCATAATTTTTCATACCATTTTCCCATCTAATTTTTTTTTTTTTATTGTACATTATAGGATACAAATGAAACTGCGGGTTTTGCTTATTTTGTGAACAATGGCATTTCTGATTTTCTATTTTTTTAAATGTAGACTGATAGAAATTTTTCAGGTATGGGCAGACAAAGGGCAAAACAGCATCTCAGCATGGATGCATATTCTAGTTATTCTTCTACCCCTTGAGAAACTGCCCTCGGGGACAAGGGAACACCTCTCCCAGGAAGACAGGCTGAGGGAGTTGTGGTTGTTCAGCCTGGAGAAGAGAAGGCTCCAGGCAGATCTCATTGCAGCCTTTCAGTACCTAATAGGGACCCGTGAGAAAGGTGGGTGAAAAACTTTTTGTCAGAGCCTGTTGCAATAGGACAAGGGGCAATGGTTCTGAGCTGAAAGAGGGTGTGTTTAGGTAGGATATAAAGAAGGAGTTTTTTACAATGAGGGTGGTAAAACACTGGAACAGGTTGCCTGGAGAGGTGGTGGATGCCCCATTCATGGAAACCTTCAGGATCTGGTTGAATGGGGCTCTGAGCAACCTGATCTAGTTGAAGATGACCCTGCTCATTGCAGGAGGGCTGGACTAGATGACCTCTAATAGATCACTTCCAATCCAAACTGTTCTATGATTCTATGAATATCAGGATATGAATCAATAAAAAAGGAAAGGAAGGAAAAGAAGAAAAATAATCTTCCTAGAAATCTTGAAATTACCTTCTTTTAATCAGTTCTTCATCAGAATTCTTTAAATTTTCCAGTTTATTGCTAACACAACAATTCAGTTTTTTCCTAACTTGACCACAAAAGCCCCTGCTTGGCTTTTCTGAAATCAGAAATTTTTCTTCATCTACTAGAACCTGCTTTTTAGCAAAGAATAATATGATTTTAGTTGCATTAATCACCTCTGCTGAGCTTCAGTAGCTCTAGCAAGGTTAGAAAATGTGTAGATGTAATGGGCCTCTAAAAACATTCCCTGTTTCTTTGAGACTTGGTGATTATTTTTCTTTGTCTGTTGAATTAACCAAGTAAGGATTAATGTTGGCCTGATAAGTCTTACATAAAAGTGAGGCATTAATTTTATCTTTATAATCATAAGGCTGTCTAATGCCCTGAATGGCTGCTAGAGGTCTGAAAAGATTAAATAATTTTGAGAGAAGGCTAACCTTTCTGATCTAAAAAAAAAAAACCAGTCAGGACTGTTTTAATTATTTCCTCTTCTGCTAGCAGATATGTGAACTGCAGCTGAGATTTATGTAGTGTACATTTTTTCTGAGTTGCAATGGCCCAAAGGGGGCTGCTTTTCTTCTTGAATAGTTAAAGCACAGCTTTCATCAATCTTTTTCTCTTTCTGCCATTCCAGGGCACCTCTGCACGTTGTCCAATTTACACATTTCAAGGTGGAGCAGGGCAAATATGTACCAAGAAACTCCTTGCTTTGAGGATACTACTGAAACACCATTTGTGCTCCAGTGTTTACCTGGGCAGCCTAAGGACACCCCATGATCACAGCCTCTCTTAGATAAAATCACTTTTTTTGAGTGAATGTTTTATAAGCACAGTAATACCCACATCCTACTGCTAATTGCAGGATGGTTAATTCAGTAGAAGAGTGACCCCATATTTCAAATCTTATTCACAGGCAACCATTCAAACTCACAGTGAGAATCTTCAAGAGCACAAACGGAGGGTAAGTCTCAAATTCTCTTTGACTTCCAACAGGATTGAGACTCTTTGTGGCTCAGAACATCTCCCACAACCAATAAAATGCCAAGCTAGAAACATTGCACTGCAGTGAGGCTGACTTATGCTGAGGATAAGACAATGTCTCTGAGTTTATTGAAGCTATTGTTTTGGGTAGTTTTATAGCTTAACCTTCAGTAAGTGTTATGAACACTATATCCTTTAAGATTACAGGAAGAAGAAATTTATCTAAAAGATAAAATGCCTGATAAGTAATGAAAAGAAAATGCTGGGTTTGTATCAAGTTCAAGATTTAAGGCATACAAATATGAACTGCCTTGATATGCTTTTTGTGTTGTCTGCATTAGGACATGTTCCCAGAGGAGAGGGTGCAAAGGCAGAGGAAGTACTTGTGCGGTACCTGACCCAGGCACAGAGTGGGGGACTATGTGCAGTTCCCCCTGCTTCTAAGTACACTGAAGCTGCATCCAATCTTAGTATCCTTTTACACATCCTTAATCGTGGCGTTTCAGTTTATTGTACACTAATTAGATAGACCTGTTGGTTGAAGGAGAAGAATCAACACCCCATAATTACTGCATTGTAAAATGTAATGAGCTCTGGAACCTGACTTACTGTAAAAATTGCAGCATAATAAATAGAGCACAGTTTTCGAACTATAAACCAGCAGTGAATTCTGTTAGTGTATTTCTTCATGAAACATGTTTATGTGATAGTCTTCCAATTTTATGGCTGAAGTTTATCACCATAAGGTGCATTTCATGACAGCCAAATAACTACATTCAGTTAGACTTGTCACCATGTGCCTTCAGTATCAAGACACATGCTGATTGTATCAAATAGTGTTGACTGTCTTTGGCTGCAAATAGAAAAGATGATTACACTGTTCTCTTTAGATGTGATGTAATATTATTCACCTCACTAAAAACTGAAGGTCAAGGTTGTCTAAGAACATGAGAAAGATCATCAATTGAAAGCTTCGTAATGTGATGATAATGCACTAAGAGAGACAGCAGTAGTTTTACATTAATATTTCTGTGATTTCTTATGCACGAGGCAGTGCACAGCCTACAAACTAAGTGACTACTGGTACATTTATACAGAAAATAGAGCAATTCCAGGAATTCTGATGCTGCCATATTTTGCAGTCATTTATTTAGCTCACAAAGGTCAGTAAAAACAGTTTACACTCTTGTGTGAAATTCCGACAAAGGATTAGTACCTTATCAATGTATTTATTCCAGAATGCCATTATCATCTCCCTGAGCCTGCGAGAAAGCTTGAGTAAAATAAGGGATAGTGATGGAATCCAGTGAAGTAGTTTTAAGTAAAAAAAGTTTGCTTAGGGTCATAGCCAAGCCTTGTAAAACCACTGGCAACACGATTTGTATTGAATGTGGGTAATAGAAATGCTTGAATCTCGTTCCAGGGGTAAAAACCGAATATATTGTACACCATGGTACACATTGTGGAACTTGAATGGAAGTATAAGACCCACAGCAGCTTCAAGGGGAGCCTGATTCCTGGCAGTTGCACCTCAAGCAAGCAGTGCATCACTGCATGAGGGGCAAGTGGAAGGCAGCGAGTGTGGAGCCACGATGTGCCCGCTACTGGCGCCTGGTGTGGGGATGGCTCTGGCTGCCATGGCAACCACCAGAGGAGCTCCCGCTCTTTGCCCTCAGCTGGAGACACTTGGTCCCCTGCTGCCTTGTCGCCTGTGGCCCTGTGACAGCCAGACACTCACCCTACCTATCTGAAAAGAGCGGAGGTCCGGGAGAGAGAAACTGACCTGTGGTGGGTTTTCAGCTCCCCCCACTAACATGTGAGAATAGGAAAATTCAGGAGATAAACCCAGCTTTTAACATTGACATAATAATCATAAAGAATTAGGGTGTAATCTACTTGGAAAAGACAGTTTAGCCTAATTTAGGACTGCATACAGAAGTATTTTTATGGCAGACATGGAATGACTTTGTGCAAGCAAAGAAGGACAGAAATAAGGCTGTTTAAATGTCCTATTCAGGCATTTTCATCCTTAAAATGTGTCATTGTAATCGTTAATCTTAATTTTTCTCAATTAGGACCCTCAGTATGAGGATAACATATAATCTACCTAAATAATCTTAATCTAATAATACTGATCTATATTCTTAACATCAGCCATGCCTTAGTGTATTTTAGTTTGTGAAAACATGTACAGCCTGAAATAATGACAAATGTTGAAATGATCTTATATTGAAAATATTGTATTCAGGGATTAATTTTAATGAGGTTTTAATATTTATTTTATTGCTTTAATTTTAATTTTTGCATTTTGTTAAATGAGAGTTGTCCCCTTAAGAACACGTTTACAAATAGAAACAAATCAGCTCACTCAATAATTTTGATAAAATGTCACCCATGACAGTGCTGAAATTTCGGTGGATGTTTCAAAAGATCAAATAATATACCAGCATGATCATCCCAGGTTTTCCTTTCAATAAGCAAAGGGAAGTATAAGGACACATCACAGAAGTTTTAAAAGAGGGAGAGGGAAAGGGAGAAAGAGAGAGAAAGCAAATGCTACAGAGAGAAAAGTGAAATTGCAGTCATTGACAGAACTGAAGTAAGAAGTAGAGAGGCTGCCAGGTGAATAATGAGCTAGAGCCACCAAGACATGGGTGGGTGGCTCTCAGCTAGCAGCTATTGATGCTGCTCAGAGCACCTCTCGCCCCATCCTCGTGCCAGGGGATCTCCGCCGGGTGCCTGTTTTTTCTCGCCCTTAAATTCTTAGCCAGGGTGTATTCAGATAGAGATCCCTTCTTCAGATCAGCCGACACCAAGATCTGCACCGTGGCATCAGTTTTCCTGGCACAGTGGTTTTAGAAATGTGAGCTCATACAACTGCAGCTGAAGTCAGTGACTGCTGCAGGTTCTCAGCTGTCTCATCCCCTATCATTTTCCTTTTCCATGCACCTGCCCCTGTGAGGTGCTCTGAGAGTTCAGTCTGAGGGAAAAAAAAGAGAACTGGAAAGCTCCAAACTTGTCGTGGCTTCCATATCGCCTGTCCTGCTGCATTCCTGTGCCTGGAATGGTGTTTGTCCTGGGTGTGACAAGGGGATTGTGCTGTACCTGTCTGTGTCTGGGCACCAGGACATGGCCAGGGACATACTCTGTCCTTGGCATCCCTTCAGAGAGATGCAAGCTGGATTACTCATGTGGATAGAGTGGCCATATCAGTCCTTTAAACAGTTACATGGGGGAGTTTGAGTTTCTCATGTATGTAAACAATTATATTTAGATAAAAACCATCTCTTTTCCTAATAGCAAAAATGTTCCATTCAGGCTTTGTTTGCTCCCACAAAGGGGCCTGAGTTCAATTTTGTGTAAAAATATCTGATGATCAGAAAGTGTTTGTTTTGTCTTTTTTAACTGAAAACAAAAGAAGACTGCAAGGAAATTAAATAAAACCTAAGCACAAGCACTACTATTAAGCTTTACTGCTAATAACCCTATGCATAATAATCAGTATTTTGTCCTCCTGATTCTCTTTTCCCATCATTCAATTTTCAAAGGGCCCAGGTCAGACTATGCAGTCCTTATTACTGAACAAGCATAATGTTGCCTTCTAAATTCCCTGTAACTATTCAAATTGCAGCTCAGAAAGACAAATTGTCTATCACTCCAAAGTCTTAAAACAAAACAAAAGGCACCATATTGCCACTTTAGGGACACATTTGTTGCCTGCTGTTGCTATTATATATGTCATTTCAGTCCTGCAGTTAGCCATAAACTACATCTTTTCTTTTTCCAGAGAGAAATAAGAGATGCCTGAAGGGAAGCAAGAATGGAAAGCATCCTTAAAATGACTGATTTACAATTGGTAAGGAGATACAATATGAAAATTATAGCTTTCTGAGTGTGTCACATGCCAAGTTTGCACAATGCACTTGCTTAAAAGCTGCCCCACAGGCCAGTGTGATGGCTCAGAGGACAGCATGGCACACGTGCAGCTGTGTGATAGGGAGAGACTCCAGGTCATGGTCTCAGGACAGGCAAGAAGCTTCTCTCAGGGGATGAGCTCAGGGGACACCTCTACTGCAAAGACTGCTGCATACAACCCCCTGCAGAAAAAGAGAGCGTGCAGCGACATACCTTTCTGCAGTACATCTGAGAGTGGAATGGAAACAATAATGAAGGCCCTAAAAACATCAACTGAGGGAAAGAAAAAGGCCCCTGTGATTCAAACCAGAGGCTCTTTCAGGAAGTAAGCAACCTCTTAGCATAAAATCCTACCCAAGTTCTAGTGAATAGATGAAAACCAAAGCATATTTTATGAGACTGTGAAAAGCAAACATACAGAATGTTATTTTTAGGCTGCTGGGATTTAGGAGTCTGATGTGAGTTAATCTGCTTTAGCTCCTGTGCAGCATGGTCTCTAACCTAGGAAGTTAAATAGAATCTGTTGCTGCAGCTTCTGCATTGCAGGGTGGTGTTCTGAAGCATCTACCTTCACTTTATCTGCAAGGTGTAAGAGGAATATGGGCATTTTGGGGTGTAGGAGATGCATGGCTGTTCTTTGCCTTTTTACAGTCTAAGCTGATAATGATTAGGAGAAGTGCTGATTTTGCATTTTAAGCAAAAGCATGTTGATCGTGTAACTTTGTGGACAATTTGGCCCAGTCCCAGGGTAGGTATGGTGCCTGGCTCAAGCACCTTCAGCAAAGCAGAGATGGATGCCTTGAGTCTGTATCTGAAGCTTACTCAGTTTATTTCGTAATCTAGTATTTCATAAAATCCAGCTACTTCCTATCAGCATGAACAATTCAGGATTGTGTTGGACCATCACATCTATTATTTACTAAAGTGCTTATCCTCTATAATTTAAAAAACTCCTCTTCAACACCTTTTGTATTTTTGCTGTCTGGATTTTACTGTAGCATGGGAATCCATATTTTTCTTTCATCCTTTGTGAAAAAGCACTTCACTTTCAGGTTTTCTCTTCGTTACCTGATAATTTCATTCCATGCCTGCTTGTTCTGATCTTATCAGAAACAGAAATGATTCTTTGGCAGTGTTGTTCTCCAGTCACTCAGGACTGCAAAACCTTTTCTATAACTTTCATGCTCACCTTTAGGATTAGCAGCAGTATCAGCTGCAACTTTATTCATTGCAGATTTACAACGGTTTGCAAATAATTTATGTATAGTACAGAGCTCACATGTAGACTTCTTCCACTGGGCATCTGTAATTTATTCCTGGTATTTTTTAGATATTAATATTTAATTTGACATGAATCCATGAGAGGATCTTCCTCCTATCAAGTAATAAACTCTAATACTCCAAATATATATAGATTTTCTTTATTTAAAATCTGTTATTCTATAGGGAATTCCTGAAATATGGAGCTAGTTGCACCAGCAACTAGTTTGCTTCTTTTCAAGAAGCAGATTTGGTTTATTATAGCTATAAGTGAGCTACTCCACAGAGCTTTACTAATAAGTTGCACAGTGATTATCACTCTGGTGTTCTTATTTCCCCATCACATGCTGGGATGGTTGTTTAAAAGTCTTGTGAACTTGTTTTGAAAAATGATCCTTGATGCAGTAACCCAAGAGTATAAAACAGGGTGACATTACAGTTCGTGTGTCTCCAGCTTTAATTTGTATTTAATAACCTAGTTTTTGTTAAGTATATTAAATTTAGTTGACTTTTAAAAGAGCACCCACTGAGTTTTATGCACATGCAAATTGTATGTCTGCTTGCTACAGAATTAAACCCTCAATTATAATGACAATAAAGATGTAGTTATAGTTTTAATAATCAATTATCAAGTAAGTATCCTGATTAGTACTTGAGATTAAGTTACTGATTAAATATTCCCTCATATGGGAGCTTTGGGACCTGGTTTTCTTAAGGAGATTGGTCCTCAAATCCGAAGAAAGAGTACCTGGATGCAGATCTACATTTAAAAAAACAGGTAAAGGAATTTGCTCTGATATTTGCACTTGTTGCCACAAAAAAAATTGCAGGTCTATGTCAAGATTCCTACCTGTATCAATGATCATTTAATCTGCACCTGGTAGTCAGGTAAATGGGGATTCAGTGTTACTTTTTGAACAGTTCATGAGCAGTTCTATTGTTTGAGACGAATATCTTCAATTTCTCCATGGGCAAAGTGGAAATAACAGACAGGTACTGCCTATAGATACTGTAAAAAATGCTTGAAGGCATGAAATTGGAAGAGATAAACACAAAATACCACTAGGCTGAGACGTAACTATGATTGAACAAATAGCTTGGGGGGTAGGAAATCAAAAAAGCTCAACTATTTTTCTGGCCTTATTGGTAATTGGCTGGTGGTCTTGGGTAGTGTCAGGTAGGAATTGCATATGAGACCTTCTTAATAGGGTGTTAAACTGCATGGCTCAGTGCTCTGTACTCTTCTCATCCTGTATCTAAGCCTACAGTGTGTTTTAGTGAAATGCTTAAAAGTGAAGTTTGTTCACCATTTGACATTTTGAGCTAGTTTATTTTCAGTACATTGTCAGAATTAAACCTCCAATGTTTTCTCATTTTTGTGTGCTGTTCAGAGCATCAATGTTTGCCTTGTTGTTTTCCCCCTAGGAAGATTGCCTTGTCTACTAATTTGAATGTTTTAGCCTTTTAATCTACATGGATTTTAATGAAAACTCTTTTGACTGTTAGTTCACAGATTTTCCTTGCATTAAAAAGAGCCTGAGGTTTTTTCCATTGAAGTCATTGTCCTAATATGGTGAGAAAATGCCAGCATCTAGAAGTAGTGACTTAAAAGGAATGAATTACTCTTCAAATGAAAATAAGACAGGATACTAATTCTGATTTTACAGAACTTTTTTAAACAACAGTGCAAAACCCAGCAAATCTAAGAAGTCGCATCAAATCTTAGACTATAGACTGTATAGAAATAAAGAATACGTGTAGAGATTTCAGATTCCTGGAGAGAGCAGTGATTTTGAGGGCAAAACCTAGCATATGGATTTGAGAGAGCAATAGTTTGGGAGTGGGGAGATGGAGTTACTGACTTTAGAGACCAACAGCAGGAAGCAGTGAGCAAGCATTTCTTGTAGGTTCATCTCATTTTAAAAAATTGGCATCTGGCAAAGAGAGCTTGCCTTGCCTGTATTCTGGAGCCTTCAGTTTAACAGGTCCTTCCAGACCTCGCACATTGTGGCGCATAATTTAAATTATACTGTCCAAAGAGGTCCCTAAAAGTCTTTCTTTCTCCCCACCAGTACTTTGTTATCCTTCTCTGAATATAATAGTGCATGAAACACTTATACTGAGAAAATAATAGGTTAAAAAAATATTAGAGGTGGACAGTGTCTGCTTCCCAGAAAGGCACAGACTTAGTCATTCAAGCATTTGAACCTCTGCAAGAAAAACCTCACAGGTATTCCCAGAGGACTTACTTAAGGTTCCTCTTCTCCTCCTGATAGCACTTAGCAAGAATCATATTTTCCAAAGCCTTCTGACCTGCCCATGGCCCTCTGTTTCACTGAAAGCTCTTGCCAGTATGCAGGACATATGCAAGCGATCAGGGACATCATTAATTACTGTATCTTCAGGTTTCACAGATGCTGATGTCCTGGAACTTCTGCCCCACTGCTAACTCAGAGTTGTCCAGACACAGGCAATTTGCCGTACTTTACAATAAAAGCCTCTGTCTCAGAGTTTAAGTTCTCCTGAACATTTGTAAAAAACAGGGGCTGAGGTGGGAATGTTTTTACAAAGATCCACAATCACTACCAGCCTGGGGGGATAATTGAATCTATGGGCAGAGAAAGATCCATTGTAGAGAATCCCCCACTCCTTTTTTGTGACTGAGAGTTAAAACAGATTGTGCCCAGGTTTCTGACATTTTTTATAATTTCCATCTCCTTTTGTCATTACGATTGCTGTGAAGCAAAAAATGCTTTAAAACGCTACAAAGAAGGGTAAAACTAAAGATTTTCTGTCTTAAAAAATGGGCAGAAAGAGAACCAAAGAGGAAAAGGCAAAATCCTAATATTTAAGAATTCAAACTTTCAGTTTTAAATAAACCACCTGCTTTACCTAAGAAGGGAAAATATTCCTATTGAAGTTGTTGGTGTCGAGGACAAACACATCATTTCAATTTGTGAGAGAGAGGATGCAAACATAAAATTTTAAGTGGAAGCATGTCAATTCTGAATAATCATGGGTTAGAGGAAATGATAGTTCTGTAATACACACTTACAGTGCAACAAACAGTGTTTTTTCTTGTGATTGTATTTAAGATTGAGGCTACATTCTGCTTTTACTGAAGTAACCGAGTGTCATTATATAACGAATATATCCCCCAGTGTCTAGGCCCTGGAACACAGAGTGGGCAAAATCAATTATGTATTTACTTTCTTCTAGAGCAGCCTGTACATCTTTGTTGTTTCAGCAGCATCAAATATGTATAGCAGATGCCATCTCCTGGCAATATCATTTTTGGGAAGTAGTACTAATCTCACACAGCTTACATGAAGGAACTGATTTTTAACTATTTTTGAAGTATGCTAATGTGAAAGAAAGCTGTTACGTCCTTGGAGTTGCATAGAAAGCATTAACTGTTCAGAGACATTAGTTAAACATTCTGATTTTCACTTGGCAGTCTTGTAGTAAAGAACTGTATGTTAAAAGTTTAAAAACATATGAAATACATTTAAATACATATTTAAAATATTTTAGAATTCTTAAAATGACAAAGTTTACAGGTTGGGGTTATTTTTTTTTCTTGGACTACCTGATACAGCTGGAAAGAGAACAAGCTTTGGGGCTCAAGAGGGGGTTTGTAAACTTATCTTCAAATTCTTGTCTAATTATATACAGAAGAAACAGGAATCAAAGTGTAATGATTTTCAAGAGACATGTCTTAACTAGCAGGGAAATCTAGTACACTAACACGGAAAAAATAACAGAATTCAAGTGGATAAAATGCAATCCAGTTTGATTTGATTTTGACGTATTTAGAATATTTTACTGCATTTCATGAATAATTATTGAATTTCAGTAACATCCCTAAGTGGCAAACAAGTATGATAAGGCCACACAACAAGCTCATGGAAATGAGGTTCTGACATGCAGTGATCTGCTTTATTACACCAACAGATTGCCTGGCACTCAGCAGAGCATCTCCATGGGGTCTGTGGCACTGCTGCTTTCACAAAGCTGAAGGAAAAACAATAGTGGTGAATCTTCCAGCTAACTGTAATCTGTGTTCATTTTGTATTTCCAAGTCCTTTTGGACTCAGTGATGTTAAAGTAAGGAAAGAAGAGTAGCTGTCTCTTTGCTCTATCTCTCTACCATCCTGTGTTTTGTGATTTCTAATACAGCCAGATTCACACAAGACACCAAACTGGTAAAAGTAAGGAGGTCAGAAATAGGCTGCAGAGTTGTCTTAAGAGGTCAGGGCCACTGGAGCTTCAGGAAAAAAAGGAACTGGTAGAAAGAAGCTGACACTGTGCATCAGATCAACATTACTACGGTTTAGACAAGGAGAAAACTAAAAGCTACACACATTTTAGGACAGTGTTTACTCTTGCTGAAGCTTCTCCAGTGTATTTAATGCAACACATTGCCATTGTTTCTTCTCTTAAAGGATAAGAAAGTAGGTGATCAAAAACTATTGATGCTGAAAGAGTATCCTACGTCATTTGCCAATGAATTCCATGGCCTAGAAAAGGAGCATTTTGCTGTGGTCAGACATGGAAGTTGCAGTCAAATACTGAAGCAGTAGTGGTTAACCTACCTTTAATGGCACCCAGGAGTAGGGTGCATTTCTGGATAGGGAAACTGGATAGGAAAACAAAAAACCCCTGGCAGCTGGGCACTCCTACCGCTCTATGTACTTTGTTACAGGACAGCACAAAACCTTGGTGATCCATACCTGAGGCAGGGTGAGCCTCTTGGAGAATCATGGTAACAACTCCAACTGGCCCAAATCATGCCATGAAAACCCTTGGGGTCTTTGGAGCAGACCCATCCATTTGGAATGTCATATTCATGTTGAGTAAATGTATCTGTGAGGTACTTCTAGACCCAGGCAATCCTGTGCATCCACGTTTACGGCAAGCAGAAAACTGTGCCTCAGCTGCTGCAGCTGGAATTATTTATATTACGTTTTAGTTATAAAGCCAAAAGTGTCGCTTACCAAAATTGTACCTTTTGCAGTGGTTTTAGAAATTCTCGAAAATTTGGACGGCTTTTTTGCAGGGCTTTGTTTTGCTTGATTTTTATATAATTCTGCTCAGACATTTTTGGCAACATTTTGCTGATGCAGCTGTATAGGGAACAGCGTCCCAGTCAGGGTCCCATTTTGCCACTGTCGCCTATCTGGGAGCTGAGAGCCCGTCTCCCTGGAACATCCCAGCTTAGCTGAGCGCTTCCCACCTCTCACTGAGCTTGTGATCTTGGTAGGGCAGAGACTGTTTCCATAGCCCTAATTGCTCGCTTTGCAAGGCTCCTTGTTACAAGTGTTTTTGCGCTTACTGAGGCATGTGAATCAAACTTGTCTGTGTTTGCTTCAGCCCCATAAACAGTGCTTGTTACAATATGGGCTGTTTGCCTGATTATTCAGAAGTCTAATCATTGTAGGCTTCATTCTAGCAGCACTCACACTGAGCTTGTTTTGCAAAGCCCTCTCACGACTTCCATTATCATTTAGTACTACAAAATTCTTTCACATCATACTGTTTTCAGAAAAGGAGTGGAAAAAAAAAAAGCAGAAAAAGCAGACACCACAGAAACAGCTTCTTTGCACGGTACAGTACAGTACTGTTTTCCAAGTCATGCCAAGAGCTACTACTACTTATTTTGCTCTGTGGGAAAAAGGACTGTTTCCCGTTGGTAATTCTCATCTGCCCAGTCCTAAGCCTCATTATAACCTCTTTTTCCCTGCTTAAGTAATTATTCCCTGGCTCTTAATTCCAAGAGCAGAATCAAATAATGAAACCTGGAAAATGCTGTCATTGATGTAGGGAAAACATAAACCAGCCATGTTTTCCTCCTGGAGGTTTTAACTTGAAAAACTGGAGCGTAACTGTTGTCATTGTCTGAAACTTCTGTAGCGGCTGGTAATTTACATTAATTAAGTATGCAAATAGATGACATAAACAACAAATTGGCCTCAGCGTTAACAGTTTTCCTCCCACGTTTTGAGACAAGCAAAGTGGTATAATGGTATGGAAGGGATCTAATTCATCCTAATTCTGATCTTCCTCTGGGAGCAGAAGGAATCCAGCTGGGCTGCTGGTGGTGTTAGTAATTTTGACACATGGAAGATTTTGTTTTTAATGTAATTTCAGATAAAGACTGCTTGTTTTTTTCTTTTTTTTTAGCAACATTTACAGCAAAACAAAATGTGATGAGAATTAGGGTATTGCTGGTCAATCACATTACCTCAAACATGCAGAATTCCTGTTTTGTATGTGGAAACAGAACTTCATTATTTTTAGGAGGCATCAAACTAGTGCAGATTATTTCTAGATGGTGTTCAAGAATCCTGGTTGCAGTTTTTACTGCTCTGAAAGGACTGTGTTGTTGGAGCTCCGGAAATTAGTACTTAAGGTTATTGATCCGTTTTCTCTGGCCGTGGTAGAGAATGTGTGTCAGAAAAAATTTATAACAACAATACTCATTTATCTTTAGACATACTCTTCTTTTACAGCTAAACAAAATGAATAAAGAATGTGTTCATATTCAGATATCTATGTGTATTCACCACAGTCCCCCTATAGATCACTCCTTCCTTTTTGTTTCATCCATTTTTCCCCCCTAGAAGGAGGGATGCCACAACCTGCCTCAGCCCTGAAGTCCTGGCTTACTTCCCCACAGCTGCCCCATATTGTCCCACGGGCCATTTGTTCTGGTCTCACGCGTTGCTCATCTTTCAGTCATGTCATGCATGCTGTTTTCTAACTGCATGGTGGCTAACTAATCTGGGTCTCTCACTCATTTGGGGTGGGGGGGCCACTTCTGCTCTGCTCACGGGCCTCTGCAACATCCCTGGCAGTATAACCGTGGGTAAAGAACTGAGCTGTGTTTCCTCAGAAGCTTAACTTTTTTGACTAATGCATTTTCTTTGCAGATCTATTTCTACAACTGTACAAGGCTGAACATTGCTCTTGTCTTCAGACCCATACACATTTGCTGCATATAAATTAATGGTTGTAGAGCGGAACCACGCACTGGTACTCTCATTACTTCCTCATCTGCAGATCACAGCAAGTTTTACATATTTGAAGTGAGATTTTCTTATTTTGACTGGCACCATCATTTATGTGGTTTTTATCGTCTGTTCTAAGTGGAAGTGAGACACAAGTGCAAATTCTACATTCTGAGGTCAGAATGCTCCTCTGTGCTTTGCCAGTACCTTTGTTCATCAGGGCACTCGCAGAAGCCAATAGAAAGCCCACCCAGATAAAAGCATATTCAGCAGTTAAAAAATTATCTCAGGTATTAACTTGGCTCCATTCACAGCCTTTTAACTTCAAATATAGGACAGAAGAGTCTCATATTTAATATAGAATGAAAAACAAAAATAAACACAGCTGTATTCCACAGCTTTTATTTGACCAAATTAATTACAGTTGCATATATCCTAAACCTTTTATTATTGAACTTTGCTATTTTGGAGGCTGATAATTTTCCTTGCATAGCTTTCTGCTCAACAAAAACACAGCAGAATCCTTTGATCCCATATGCTATAAGCACACAATAAGGACTTCTCCAATCATAATTCAAGATTGTTCTTCAGAGTTTTCATGTTTCAAGATGTGAAGACAAAAGCAAGTAAGTTATTTTACTACTACTTTGGTTTTGTGTAATTTGGTAAGTTACATTTGGTGAGTTACATATGAGCTCTACAGACTCCAGCAATCCTGACACAGACTAGGGCTTTTAAAGATCAGTCTTGGGGAATTTCTTTGTGACCATTGCACAAAAAAAAGGATTCTTAAGTAATCAGCTGTGTTATAATTTCATGTCAAAACTGCAGACATGGTGAATTTGCTGTGATTGCTCTGCAGCAAGAACTACCGGAAGCGTCGGGCAGCAGCCTGGATTTCAAGGAATTAAATTTAAGCAGAGTGTCATACTGGCATTTTATTGCTCTAATCTAGGCCTGTTTGAAGTGATGATATCTGGAGAGAAAGGCCTTGTCTTCTGATACTGAGGAAAAAATCAGGGTCAGTGAAGTGCAGACTCAAGTGGTAGGGCAGGCATGAGCTTCATCAGAGAGGAAAGAGCCAAGGAGTGCCTGCCATTTGGGATAGGCAATTCCTAAGGCTTGCCAGCTGATCTATTTGTGGTTGTCTAGTAGTGTATAAGGGCAGATAAGCTCTATGAAAGATGGAAGGAACATGGCCATGGACTCACTTTTCCTTTGGTTTGATTAGGAAAATAGCTGCGCATAAACCCGAAAGGCTCTATACATACGGAGATGTCATTTCTGTTTAACTTCAGGCTCCCACTGCTTGGATCTTAGTTAATTGTATTGTGATATGTTTGGACCATCTCTCTAGGCAGTGTCCATGGGGAGCACTGCTGGAACATTATTGTTTGTACAGAAGGTACAGAAATACAAGTTTTGATCCAAAGTGATCTGGTCCAAATCCTACCTCTTCCAAATACTGTGTGGTGGTGACCACAAGGGCATTGAATCATCTGGTTCTCCTAAAAGGAAACCACAATGACCTCCTAAATAAACAATGCAGTAGAAAACTGGATGTTGAACTATACCATGCATACTGGCCTTGCAGGCTTTACACCATGCCAGGCCACTTTTTTAAAAACAATAGACTGTGTTTTTAAAAAAAGAATTGGCATGCATGTACATTGACAGCCATCTTCATGGGAAATACTACATCCTTGTATTAAAAAAAAAAAGAAAGAAAATATTCTTTAAAGATATCCTGCACCTAGGCCTTGTGAAATCTTTGAGATTGCAGTGGAATATCTGAAGTCTTTGGTGAGGTGTAATGAAATCTTCATGCTGAGGTAACTTTATTCCTTAATAGCATGGTGGGAGAGAATCCATTATGTTTTAAATCTGTCTTTGTCTCTGTGGAGACATTTATTTTAAAGTAACATTTTAATCATGGCTTCAGCCTGCAGGGAAAAAAGAAGATACCCAGAGCTGAATAATGCATGTCCAACTACCAAAGGGGATGCTCTATTAACTCTGATTTACATATGACTGATTGTTTAAATTTGTAATATCACCATTCAGATGGCATTTTGGAAAGGTGAAGACCTGGTTTAGGGCCACCATAATTCAGGTAGTAAATGAACATAGTTTAATAAACATTATTTGAAAGCATACATTGTCAAAATAAGGCTGACCCCCACCATGATCACTTTCATAATAAATCAGCTTCCAAGGTCCTTTTCCTACCACTTGGGTTTAGAAATTATTTGCCTGGGTGTTCTTTACTGTGCCTATTTTTATGGACCCTTGGCAATTTCAGGGTCAGAAATAATATGTATCTGCACAGAATATGAATTTAACAAACTTCACTATAAGCGCCCCATTTCTCTTACCCATTTTCTTTCCAGAATCAAATAGTTCTGCCCAGTTCAGTTTGGCCACTTGTCTTCAGTTAATGGGTCTATGAAGGATGTTCCTTGATTTATTTTTCAGTGGTCTGTCCTGGCTTTTTGGGGCTGTGTGTATAGGGGGAGGCATTTTGCCATTCTGGCAGTGTTTGTGCATCACTAGCGGGGTACGTGCTGTGGTCAGGGAATGCCTGGTTAAAGGCTTCCCGCTTGCTGGACTGGCACTGCCTTCAGTGACAGCCCTTCAGCTCCGAGCACCGACCTGCCCACTCCTGCCTTTGAGAGTAATTGTGCCATCCAGTGCCACTTGTGCTGGGCAGAGGCACTAAGAGGGCCACGGACACACATAACCTAATCTCTTATTCAGAATGCTTGCACAGTAATCTCGATGAGAATACTTTCAGGATTTTTTTTACTAGCTAGAAGCGGTGAACACTGCTATAAATGCTAGCATATAACACTCTGAGAGGAATAATTGCAGCATATAGTTACTTATGGTAATACTATCACATTATCTTGTGATAGCTGAGCAATTAAATGAGTCACCACTATGCCAAAATCTCATTTGTCTCCAAGCACTCTGCAAATATGCTGCATTCACTGTCTGTGCTTCGGTCTGTTAGCTTTTTAGTCACTGCATTCTCTTTGTGTTTGGAGAACAACAGAGCTGTGGAGCCTCCGAAAAGATGGAACATTGTTTGAAATTTAGTAATAGAAGGATATTAATCTAATGAGTGGTTTTCCCAAAATTTATTTAAGAAGATACTTTTCTGAATGATGTTTACACAGCAATGTCTGGACTTTAAAAGAGTATTTTAAGAACAAAACCAATGTTGTGAGACAACAGTCTGTGTTCTGTTTACCCTCCACTCTGACTACAACCTGTGTAATCCATATTCCACCGAAGCAAATCCCAGTGGCATTGCTTTTCATTTTCAGATATTCCCAGTAATATATGCAGAACTTTTGTGCTGAGCAATACTGGAACATCCCAAAAGTGAGCGAATGTTTCACTTGACGAGTGGTCAGCTCTTGGTTTCTGGTAGGAAAAGGAGCCTAAAAAACAGATAGGAAAAAGCTCAGTGATGTTTGGTGAAGCACGTTTTAGATAACAAATATGATTTGTCCTTTTTGTGTTACAGTGTTGCAGATTTTTGCTGAAGAAATTATCAAGCGAATGTGGAAGAAAACTGATAGAAAACCATTCCTTTTCCTTGCACAGAGTCTCTTCTCTTTCTTTTCCTTATTAAAATCTGCAGTCTGATTTTTGTGTACTTAAGAACGTCTCTCTGGCCTGGAAACACAGCTAGGTCTAAATGTGGCTAGAAATGACTCGGCTTCCACCTAAATCCTTATGGAAGTAGAACATTGCCTCACTGCAAGCGAGAGCTAAGTACAGGCACAACAGCTCCTCTCCTGGTTGCTGTAGCAGCTCAGAAAACAACTGAGAAAAAACAAAGAAAAACAGAGTTGAGCAGCGCTTGAGAAAATGTTCCCTGTGGCCTCAGGACACTGTTCTGTTATGGTCAGATGCTGTTAAGGTTCAAGAAAACAGAAATCGGGAGTGGTACATTTATACCAGAGAGCTTAATTGTGACCTTTCGTATTTAGGCAATATCTTTTTCCAGCCCAGGAATTAAATACAGTGCAGAGAGACACTCCTCAATGTGACATCAAGTATCGTTCTTCCCCTGAAGAAATAAATGTGAATGATGAAAGCAGGAATGTGGAAATAAAAGTGTTACTTCCACACTTATAATGTCAGCTAGCACTTGTTACCAAACTTGTGAAAATAACACGATTTACTGTAATAGTTTACACTTGACTAGTGAGGTATAAAATATCTTTATCTTATAGCCATATAAACTGTGGTTAAATTAGGCTGAAGAGACATAGAGAGCAGTGCCCACAAAAGGATTAGGAGTAAAAAAGCATTACAAATACAAGAGGCAGAAGCAGAGTATCCTGTTCAGAGTATATGTTGAATGGAATGGAAACGAAAGGAATTAAACTAAAAAGAGGATGAAGCAGCTCACCTCTTAGGTAATTCTTAATCTGAAAGTGAAGTTGATTTAGGCTGAGGCTATACAAACCCCTTACTTCCCTGCAGCATTTTAACTGATAATAAAACAGGGACTCTAAATGTGAGAATGGTAAGAGATAATGTGATTAGTCTGATCACTCAGATTTTCACCAAAACAACCTAAGCTTTGTTGTAAGTAGTACCATTGTATTTCTATGCTCTCACCTATCTATTTACATTGAATACCAGAAATTTTCAAGGCTTGTTTTGCTTTATTTTCACATCAAGACTACTCAGAAATCTGAGGTGAGAGTATTCTCTATTCTTGTGTTTGAGAGAGATAGGGATATCAAACTTTCCTTTCCGTGTATGGGAATTAGTGGTTCAAAACTAAAAGCAGCAAACCAAACAGCTGAAAACAGCCTGAGCTGAAAAAAACATCTCAACTGAATTACACTTTTCCCATTTCCCTGATGTGATAAACCTTACACTCTTAAAAGATCTGTCTTTTAAATGGAAAATCAAATGGAAAACCTCAGCGCTTTGGGTTTTTTTATACGTCATGAAATATTGAACAAAAAAGAGGTCATAAGCCATTTTGTTGACTTTATAGGTCTCATGAGACTTCTTCAGGCTCTCTTCTTGTTTGCTGCTGTACATCTGGAGTGAGAGTCAGCCAGAGACAAGATGGCAGGTGTAAGTTGCTCTTGGAGATGTAATACATTTTCCTCCACAGCAGGCAAGACAAACACTTCCTTTCCTGTTTCCAGCAGAAGGATAAAAAAACTTTGGGCCATGCCCTTGCCCCACAAAACCAAATTATTTTTTCCAGAAGTTCCAGCATGACTGGGATTTCCTCCTATAAATTGAAATAAACAACTTTCTTTTGTAGGATTAAAAACGAAAAAAATTAGTTGTTACAAGGGGGAAAAAAAGGTTTCACATATTCTCCTAAAATAATTATTTAACGTTGTAATGGCGCATCTAAAGACTAATGGGAAAATAAACATAGGTAAGACTTAGTGCGCACTAAAATTAAAAACGTCTACGTCTGTAGCAACAGCAACCGAATTACTCAGGAAACGCGGCCACGGTGAGCTTGTGGGAGGCAGAACAAAGTTAAAATCCTTCATGACGTGAGAGCGGCTCACACCGCCCTGGCCAGCCCCGGCTCTTCCCAAATCGTGCCACCGGGTGCCGCTGCAGGAGAGAGAAAGGAAATGTTTCCCGGCCCTCGGCCGAGGTCGAGAAACATTCGTTTTCATGATTCTGCACTCGCGCCTAGCTGAAATAGTCTTTTCCCTCCTAGTACGCATGCATCTTTCTTGTATTAAACTTCTATGTCATGAGTTATTAATTCAACTGCTCTTGAAAGTTATTGGAGAAAGAAAATAATGTCGTAAAATCTGTGCGTGACTCACATTCAGCACAAGGGCAATGCAAAAGTTGATGGACTGAAATGATTTCATTCTGCTTAGAAAATCCCCGAGACTTCACTATGCAATTCTGTCACAGTTAAATCTCTGTGGTCAGTTCTGATTTTACATTCTTTTAATTTGTTTGTTTTCAAAATAAACCTGTCTGAATCGCAGCTGTCGGCACTACTGATTCTCCTAAAATTTTTACATTTTTCCACTTATTCACCAAATAGTTTGCAGCTAAAATCCTGTGTGAACCCTGAAAGCAAGCCCAGACTAGGAGGTGACCCCATCAGTCCTAGTGCAGCTGACCTGATCAGTATCATTGAGGCCAGCTGGAGAGGGATTCACTCACTCTGTGCTGTCTTTCCTGAGGTCTGATTGGTTCTCATTTCATTGACAAGTTGGTCAAATTCCCCGAGAAACAAAGCAGGATTCTGGCAGAAGCTAACAATGCACAGATGTTATTAGAAATTTTAATTAAAAAGAAATTCCTGTGTTATGAGGATTTGCCTAGGAACCAAAAGGCAGTATCAAAGCTTATGTCTCTGCTGTATGTTATTAGACTATTATGTATTATTGAAATATGCAAATCATGGCTATTAAGGAGAAATTCAAAGAAGCAGCCAGAGGAGTAAGATGTTTGCAGGTGGCATGCTGATTGTTAAAAATGCTGTACCAGAGACTAACAGCAAACATTTACTGCTTATCAAAAAAGACTTTAAAAGGACCACACGCACACAGAAACCTGGCATGACAAAACAGAAATGTAAAAGTGGTTGCTAGAAGTAACAGTCAGTCTTCAAAAAGTAGAAATTGTGTTGAAATGAGGAAAACAGAAGAGAACATAAACTCCTATGCATTTAATATAAACCCTTTATAAAGTGGGCCAAAAATATTTTGAGGAATAACTTGTGATAAGCATAAGAGTGAATAATAAAACTTGCTCTAAACACATCAGAAGCATGAATTGTGCCAGACAGTTTATAGGCATTCTATAATATTTGGGCTATAAAAGAAGTATTTAAAGAAGATAAGCCCAGAGCTGAAATGCTAAATGAATTTTTCACATTAATGTTCTCCATGGACAAGATTAGGCAGGTTTCAACAGCAGAACGTTTTTTGGGTCCAAGTCAAAGAAATTATCTCAATTTGAAGTGTCAGAGAAGAAATTTTATATTCTATAGAACCAAATGGTAACAAATCAAGTAGATTATATTAGGTTTTCAAAACACTTCCAAAGGAAGCCTGATACATGTGACAAATTATTAACTGTGATGTAACTCGACATGTAGATTGGCCTCTTTTCCAAAGGAATGGAATGTGGCAAATGTGATGTTCCTTTTGTTCTTAAATTCAGTGGGACCTCAGGAATTACAGACTGATAAGCCTGACCTCCTGTACCAAGTTGATAAAGCTTTTTCAAAAGAAGGTTATAAGGCACAAACTATTAGAGTTTATTGAAAGATTCAGTGTGCAAGAGAATGAGAATGATTTGGATGATACGTTATGGATGACACATCATAGATGGATTTCCTAAACCTTTCAGCAAAGATCCTTCATTAAAGCATGCTGAAGGAAGCAAGCATGACATAAAGTAGGTTTTCTCAGGTGTCCATACGCAATTGAAAGAAAATCTTCAGAAATCAGGATACGGAATGAAAGGGTAGCTTTCCAATTTCACAGTGGCAGGGGTTTACTCGTAGATGTTCTCCAAGGTTTGATGCTCACTCCTGGGCTACTTTACATTTTGAATGTTTTAGAAAAGAAGTAAACAGTGAGGTCATTAGATCAGCAGATGATGCAAACCAAGAGCGACTTGTCATGGGATACAGCATGTTCTCTGCAGACAGAGCAATTTGGCAATAAATGGTGGAAGAAATTCAATGTTAAATACAGAGTAATACCCATGGGGTGGGGGTGGGGGGGAAGGGGGAAGCCTCATTATACTTATGCAAGCACAGCTTTAAATAGGTTATAACAACTACAGAAGGAGCTGAGTTCTTCAGTATATACTGTATGCAAATGTCAGATTAATATTCAACAACGGCAAACAAACAAAACCCCAAAGTATTAGCAGAAGCAAATGGTGAATAAAACAGAAATCAGGATGCAATTATAAGCATGATACAATTTGCAGATCCAGAGTTATAAATCTGACCCATATTTGAAGACTGTGCATTGTTCTTGTTGTCCTTACTAAAAAAAGTGTTGTAGAACTAGAAAAGGTAGTAATGATGCCAGTAAGTGTGACCAAAGATAAGGTATGGCTACCACAAAAGACGGAACTTAATAGACAGGGCATACTTTAACTTGGATGACAAATATCTACTTGGGATATGAAATAACAGAGGTACAAAATCATTAGTGGCACGGAAAAATGAATAGGGAGGGATTCTCCTCTTTCTGTCACAGTGTAAGAACTGGGCTGCCTGAAATGCCTCTTGCAGATAGGAGGTTCGAAATCAAAAGAAGGGAGCAGTTTTTTATTTTTAGTTGCCGTGGAACAGTAGCTTCTGCCTCACCAGCAACTCCTGCTCTACAGAGATTTGAAAAAGCCCACAGAGACAAAAGAACATTAGATAAAGAGCTAAACTGTACCTCAGTCAGGTATAAACAAATGTGGTGGTAAACTGTTTATGAGAGATAGACATTAGCTCAGGGAGCTCTGTTGTGAGAGGGGACTGAGATCCGTAGGCCTGAGGAAATGGTGTGTTGGGTTCATCTAAGAAAGGAGTCTGTTGGTTGTCCTGTTCAGTTGTACCCCTCTCATTTACAGCAGTCAAATCTCAGTCAAAAGTTACAATTATCCTGAGAAAACATGGAGAATTCTTTCACTAAAATCTTGACCATTACTTCTGAATGGGATACATTCCAGCTAGGCTTTGTGATTTGTAAGTCAGTGGATGTGGATCTGGCCTAAGGCAGCTTCAATACCCAACAGACAGAACAGCATTTCTTCTACATGCAAGAGGCACAAAGGGGCCCTGCTGCAGGATTTCTCCAACCCTGAGCTACAAGCCAGACGTGTGACTTATCAACTTGCACTGGTACTGTCTCCTTGCATGGGAGTCCCACCAGAGACAGGGAACATTCAGATCTTATCAGTCCTGCTGTCTTTGCTACAGAGTTAACTTGAGTTAAAGTGATATGTCTGCTTTTGTTCAAGACAGCGTGAAAGGAGTTAATGTAGATTACAGTTTAACCCTCCAGTGAAAACAGCTCCTACAGCCTAAGCCTCAGTGTTTTCGCAATGTGTATTTCTGCATAGCATTTCCTCTTTTTCAAAGTAAATATCTATTGTGGAAAAAGGAAATGCCAGGCACTATGAGATACAGCTTGCAATGACTAATTAAGATAAATGTGTGCGCAATCAGTGCAGGTGACCATGAAGTTCCAGGCAATCCAGAAACGATTGTAGGTACAGTAGTTTAGAACTATGTCCAAGCTAAGTCCTGGGGGTTACTTAAATTTTTAACGAGTTTTAGCAATTTGTAAGGATAAGTAAGTTATTGCTGTGACTTCTAGCTAATGAAGTACTTAGTTATGATAGCAGAGTAAGAGTAGGATGGTATATGAAATGGCCTACCTCTGACACAGAGAGGTCATCTGGTTTTGTTAATGACATAATAAAGCCATAAACCTTATTACATATGAATCTCTTAAACTGTAGTGTGTGTAGATTGGGAAACAGAAGTGAAATATAGTCAAAATCTCTGAAAAGACTTTTGTAAGGTCATGATATGCTGACACCAAGCATTTTAATTTAAGGTTAAAATCTTCTAATAAGAAATTTGATAGCTGTAATGAGACTTTCAATGCAAAAAACATATAACTGTAATATTTTACTTCAAAAATTATAAACCCCAAATGTACTGTGGCATATATTACCACCATAAATTAAAATTAATGTATACATTACATAGTTACAAGAGAAAAAGGGGCATTTTTTGATGAATGGAATGGTAGTAGTTCTGTCTCCTGCCACTTGTTCCTGCAAAGTGAAAGATGCTGTGAATATGAAAGAGAAAGAAACCATTAAGAAGTTTAGCTTCTTAACTTCTCCTTTATTTCTGTCATGCAAGCATAATATATCCTATACTAGTTTCCTGGGAACTTCAGAAGGATGAACATGAAAAAGAAAAAGAAAGACTGTCTTCCTAAGCAGCCTTTGTCTAGAAACCAACATTCATATTAAAGGCTGAACTGTGTTATTTCAAGCTTTAGCATATATACCTCACCAAATAAGGGACCAGCCAACTTATGTAAAAGAATAACCTGCCTCTGAGCAGAACTTATTAGCTTGGGCACAGTTCCACAACAGCGTGTCCAAACAGCTTTTGGATTGAATATATCTTCCATTTTGCACCTTAGAAAATGAGCTAAGCTGTTCCACAACCGTCTCCACCTGACTACAGAGACATGCCTTCATAATATAGCTTGGACCAAGGCACTTCCCCAGCTTGCTGACACAAGTTGGCTGTCAACTGCTCTTACTTCCCAGCTGATGTGAGGCAGTTGCAGCACGATGAGTTCAATATCTATATTTACAGGAACATCATTAGATGAGCATTAGATGGACACTCAAGAACACACAGCTTAGTTTCTGAATTTTGTAGATTCCTTAAAAAGTGTTGTGCGAAAGTAAACAGCTCTCTCTGCTTGCTTACTGCCTTAAAATAAGGATTGTCTGGAAAACAGTTACAATTAAAACTGAAGCCACAAAAAAGGCAGAAGTTCCTGTCGTTAGCCCTACAGATCAGTCCGCCTCCAGTGAAACAAAAACTGTGCTTGAATGAAATTTAGGAACTCTTCTCTGAAAACCACATTTTTGTCTGAGGAACACCTATACTTCAGAAGAGAAGGACTAACCAGCAGAAACTCTGCTCTGGTGAGGGGCTGTGCTGCACTCAGTATTGTGTTACTGGAAGGCATTGCAGGGAATGTGCACCTTCCCAAATCCCCAGTCCTTGAGTGCATATAGTTCAGTCTGTTCTGCTCCTCCTCTGTCTCTCTTCTCAAAACCCAAAGCATTTTGGATTTGACATCTGGTGTGTATGAAACAATTTCAGCATTGTGGGAACATTGTATAACTATGTGATTGCATGCTACAGAGGAACCTGATGAAAGCCCAAAGCAAAGGCGGCCACACAAACAAGGGAAATATTAGAAAGAAAAGTAAAGATAGGGTTCAGCAGCCAGAGAAAAAGAAGTACACCCCTCAAAAACATGGGAAAAGAGAAGGGGCAAGGAGGAGAAAGAAACAATAAATACTTTAAATATGACATTGATTACAAAGTTGCTTCATTGTTCATGTTTGGCAGTGGAAGAGGAAGGGGAAAATAGCTTTTTGGAGTGCTGCATGGACATTAATATTGATGGACTCATAAAAGTAAATTTGGGTTTCTCAAGGGAGAAGAGTGCAGACACTCCTTTGCCATTTAAAGCTGAAGTTCATGTGGAGGAGAGTCACAAAAGTCTTCAGTCGGTGTACCATGAGTATTCAATAGACCAAATATTTTTGGCAATGTGCCTGCTTAGATGAGTGTGTTAGTGCTGCCTGCTGGGTTATGTAAGGGGGGATACTGCAGCAGAGACAGTGAAGCAAGAAGCCTGAAATGTTCCAGAAGACCAACTGGGATTTCCCCTGCTGCTATTGTCACAGCAGAGCCACTATTTTTAATTTAACTAGTAAAAATTAATTTACTTGTCTTATTCTAAACTTAGTCTGCTACCAAAAAAAAAAAAAAAAAGATTCAGGCAATGCTAGTGGGATTTTAAACATGTTAGATTTTAAACAAACTAATTTCCTGCCTAGAGGGGAGAAAGGTGGAAGACCAAGCAGCACAGACACCCCATGTCTGCCTCATGCAGTACTGTGATGCTTGGTGATGGGGGGAGATACTTGGCTGTGGTGCAAAGATGATAGACAGCCAAGTGAAGCTGGCAACTCTGCTAAGATAAATCAGAAATTAGCCAAAACTCTTAAGGGGATGCATTGTAAAAAAAATGGAGAGGGCAATGTGATGTAACTAGTTATTAAAGCAGAGGGATGGGAACCAGAATGCCTTGATTTCCAGTGTTGTCCAAGTAACACACTGAGAACATAGTCATGCCAGGTACTAAATATCTTCTCACTTAGGCTCTTGTCTATTCAAGTTATTGTTGCATAGCCTTTCCATATTCACCTGCTTTAGCCAAATGTTTGGACTACAAATACAGTTCAAAATGCTCCAGTCTTGCAAGCTAGAGGTTTTGCTGCATCGTTGTTTCTAGTTTAAAAGCATTATGTACACAGACAAAAAGTTTTAAAAGTAATTATTGGAGAATTTGGTTCCAATAAGACCCACTGTCATATTGCCTTTTTTGAGTGGTAATATATGCTGCAGTAACACAAATCTTGTGACACATCTCTGCAGGGTGTATTTGCACATGATAAATATATGGAACAATATTAGCTCTACCATGGCTTAGTTGCTGATGAAAAGACACAGTAACAAAGACAGTGAAGTGTAAAAAGTCACGCATTAGTCACATATGAAGCTAGAACTAACAGTTCCTGGACCCTGACCCAGTTTACTTTTCCTTTGGCCAAAGGGTAAATTTGAGCGTAAGAGAGAAATAAAAAGTTTAAACATGTCCATGGTTACTTGAATTTCAGAGTTGAGTACGTGACCTAGAAAGACGTGACTCCAGCGATGCAGAGGAATGGGGGAGAATGTGATGAGTACTGATACATTCTGAAAAATTAGGAAGTGACTAACAAGTACTGCTGTGCACTTACAAATAATTGCTTTCCAGAGATTTATAATTTGTTCAGTGATTTCCATGGCACATCCCATCACAATCCCTGGCTCCAGTCCTGATATCCCCACTAAGTTCCTCGTCTAGTCATTCCTTCATCCATCTCTCCTCCCTGACCTCTAAATCCTACAGTCTGCCCATTATAAATTCCTGACCCAGTTTTTCTCTTTTTCCACAAGCTTACTTTTTCTTTTTCTGCCAAGTTTTCTCATCAGTTACCTTATGCTGATACATAAAACACACCCCTTTGTACCTTGGATTTCTATCAGGCAGCTTTGTCCTCTATCTATAGTAAAAAGGGGGAAAAAAGGGAGAAGATAAAACCCCAGGAAAAAATCATCTCTTGGTCCTGATAGGTAAAACCCCAAAGCATCAACTGTAGTTAGGAGAAGCAGAGAGTATTGTTGCACCCTTTGGAATTTCAGGAGCAAGTGCAAATGAGGCCCTTCTGAGTACTGATGAAGAGATTTTCCAAAGACTTGGACCCTGGTCCAGCTTGGTGTGCTTTTCACTGAACATGAGGATGGACATAATCATTGCACAGATACTGCCCCCTTACAAATTTCAGATCACTTTTCCAAGATGTGAAGTGCTGCAGCTGTTCAGAGAAAAGGTTGTGAACAGACACAAACCCATGGCAATGGTAAAAGAGCAAACTGTTAAAGCACTGCAAGGTTATAGCAAGACAATATAGGGTATTATCCCAGAAAGTGCCAGAAAAAGTTACTCATAGCTGATGCTATCAGCACCACCTCTCACTACAATTCACACATAGTAAACTCATACTTTTTCTGTCATAGTTAGATTTTATGTTTCTGAAACACATCGTAGGGTGATATTTTGCTTGAATGCTTATGGCCAAAAAAGTCCTGCTGTTGATCCTTGTGATTTACATATCAGTTTACCATTTTAAAGTAAGTGTTGTGTAAACAACAGAGGGATTAATACAATACTGTGGGAAATTCTAACCCATTCATGTGCCAAGGTTTCATCAGATTGCTAAAGGCAGGAGATTTAGCTACATCTTTAAAATAATTGACACTTCTTTCTCCGTAGGCTCGAGTCTGTGAAGTATCAATTGCCTTATATGAAGCCCCCAAATCTCTCCAAACATTTTGAATCAGGTACTCAGCTCCCAGAGCACTGAACTTCAATATATCAATTTTATCTGGAAGCTGTGCTTGGTCCCTTAAAAATCCTGTCTTTTGCCATTATAATTTACTCTCTTGTATATTCAGTTTGCAGACACTGTTTCTGTTGATCACTTAAAACTTTGGCATGACTCCGAATACAACATATAGCATTTTGTACTGCACACCAGATGTGGATTAACTAAATGGTGCTTGTGTTCCTAGAAATCAAGATCCAAAAACGTAGCTTTGCATAATTATTAAATATCTATTTAATCAACCATCAAACCATTTAACTATGGGATATATTTAATCAACCATTTTCCAGACCAGAGAAACATAATTTTTATACGGTAAATTAGTCTATGTGAGATAATATGCATTTTTCAGATTTCCCAAGGTGCTTATTTTAAATGGCATAAGGTTTTTATTTTTTTTCTTTCATCTGGAATATCACAAAGTGATAGACAAAGTATAGCATTGATCAATAGAACATTTCTGTGATGAAATGTGGTGAATAGTGACAAACAGGAAATCTGTGTGCCATTTAAAGACAGATTTAAAAAACAACAACAAAAATCCCCCACACTCCAACCCAGGATCAGGTTGAAACTATTGGGATGGTTATCTCCCAGGATATGAATCTTTGATTCACCTCGTACCAATATAATACTTTAGTTGAAGGATTAAGTTTGATTACAAAAAGGGCAGGTTTGCACTGGGGAGTCCAGGCTCCCTACAAGCTCTGCTTGTGCCCCTTCTTCCTGACTTTATTTATGGCAGAGGCTGATAGCTGAGCTCAGTTCTTGGTAGTTTTTCAGTGTGCACAATCACCCTGCAGAAAACAGAATTATTATTCCCTCTGATTAATAATTATTATTGGTTTAATGGAGCTTTATGAAATACAAATTGGAATACATTCATTTCCACGCAGGCTCTCAAAATCAAATGGATCTGTGATGAATACAGAGTCTGTCCCTTTATGGGTCTGTCATCCATCTGTCATAGGCTTTGAGAAAGGTTTTCAGGGAGGAAAGTGTGGCGCTGTGGACAAGACACGGGAAGGGCGCCTAACACAGCAGTGCAGCGGGTCTATCACATTTCTGGTGGCACCAGGCAGTTTTGCTGCAGAAAGCCCCATGCACACTCCTGCTTCTGAACGAAGAGCCTGTGTAGGTGAGCTCCCAGGAGATAATGCTGATGCCAATCTCTTTGATTCCTGACCAAGACTCCTGAGCTTCCCATTCCTTCTGGATCCCATTGCCAAAACCTGCAAACACTATGAAACCCTCTGCTGCTCTCGTCCAAATGTTTTTACACCCAACTCTATTTTCCACTGGAAAGCCTCCCATTCCTTCTTGCTTCCCAGATCTCATCCTGCAGCCCTGCAACAACCACAGGGCCCCCAGTGAGGAGCCCCCTGCTCTGTTTAGCCTTTGACCTGTCCCTTCCTAATTCCCCTGCCAGAACTCCTGCCCTAGCCTGCCACTCCTCCTTCTCTGCCCATCCAGCTGCTGCTAGTCCCCCACCTCCTACACTCCCTTGCCCTCTTCTTGACTACCATGGCCACCTAGGGATGGTATCTATCTATGCCATGCCCACCTATTCCCTCCTTCCTGCCCCCGAAGCAAGACTTAGCCCTTCTTCTGATAGCATTTCACAAGAGCAGGTTCCAGATGTGCTTCCTGGGAGTCCTCTCCGAGAGCAGTATTAGAAGATGCATTCTGGAAACAAAAAGGGCATATGAGTAATCCCACTGCAACACTGAAGAAGGCAGGAGGAATTGTGAAAAAGAACAGGGCTGAAAAATATCCCAAACCAAAACAAAGAACATTGGTCTAGTCAGGCTGGGAAGGGGACAGACGGAGCTTCAGGACCTGAGAGAAGATAGTGGTGGTATCAAAGACTGAGAGTTCAGGTGATTCTGATGAGGGCAGAGTTGAAGGTAAGGAATGGAGGGAAGGAAACAAATGTGCTAATGTACATCAGGAAGGTTGTTTCATTCTTGTAGTTGTGGAAAACTGTGAGGGAAGGGTGGTAGGAGTCATGCTTTACTTGCTTTCGCCGAAAATAAACTAAACAGCACTATCCTGTGCTGGAAGGGGAACGTTCAGCCATGGACAGAAGTTGCAGTCTGTGGCATCCAGCAGATCTTGTGCTGGACACCATCACAGGATGTGGATGTGATGCCGCTGCCTTTCAAACAAAAAACCATTTGCTTTTCAAAATTGTGGTTAGGAGCCACTGACAAGCCCGGGCAAAGAGGTTTGACAGGCACTTTGCTGAGTGTCACAGCCGCTCGTGCTTGGCAACAGCACACCCGCGCTGTGGCACAGCTGCACAAAAGCTTGCAGCTACGTCCCTGTGGCCTCGCTGGGGACAGATGACTGTCGCCCGCTAACCCGCACCAAGAGCTGACTCTCGGCTCTTTGTTACGCATCGTGCAATCGCATGACTGCTCTCGCTGCATCCATTGTCTGTACCCTGGTTGTTTCTGTAACCCTCGGTCTCTGTGGAGGGCTTTCAGATGCTCTGTACGCTGTAACCTGCCTTTTTTGCTTATGGCTTCCATTGTCATGACACTAGAGGGTGACAAAGATTCAAACGAGAGCCACAATGAAACCATTAAAACTGGAAACTTGAAATTCAGAGGAATTTTTTGAAACTGACAAGTCTTCCAGTGGAACAGGCATGAAGATTCAGAGCTGCTAATGGCATTTTAATAGAAGCTGGTGCCACTTAATGGAAGCTTGTTTGATTTGGACCAGCCCTGAAACAGATTATTTAAAATTAAGCAGGTGATAACAAGATTTTTCTGCGACTTTTCCAGACCAGAGTTGAGAAAAAACTAAGTGTTTTGTTGGGGTTTTTTTGGAGAGGTCCAAAACATGGTCCAAAATAAAGCACATTTGAAGTAGTGTTGGGAAATCTGTGTTTATGGAAAGTGTGAATAAAGAGAAGATAAAAAACACGTAATTAAATTTAGGCACAAAAAAGTACTGTTGCTAATACGAACAGCAGTTTTCAGTTAAAGAATTATATAGAAAAAGAACACTTTTCTGTCTGCAATACTGTTTACAAATGTGAATACATTGGCTAGGAAGTGAAAAAGGTCCAGTTGCTGCCTTTACAACACTGAGGAAACCAACCTCATTTTCTGAAATAGTCTCATGATTTGCTACTGCATTTTTATGGGCATACAATTTATATTTCACATGAAAACAGGGTTTGGATATCTATTAGCCACTTGATAACACACACATGGTGAGAGATTCAGGATCAAATCAACCATGTTTTCACTTTCAGACACTGTAGCAGTCATGTTAAGCCTTGCATCACTTAAAACATGGTCTATTATGTATGTAAAATACTTAAATTATTTAAAAATAGTTAGAAATGCTCTGCTGAGTTAATTACCTTAGCTTTATTTGCCAACTCCAAGTAATTTTTTGAGTGAAATTTGCATGATGTTACCAGCTCCCAGGGTCTTATCATGAAATTTGGTAGAAACTGCAATGTACTGGCACTAAGAAGTGTGTAAATCTCAGCTTTCATGTCTACAAAATATTTCCAGGCTGCAAGACGGTGGAAAAGGAGTGGAAAAGAAATGAATCTAAATTTCCAGCGTCTGAACTGCAATGAAAAGAGCTTCCCTTTGTTATTTTAAAATGTTATTTTAAATTTTATTGTTATTTTAAAAATGTTTAAGCAGTCTTGTGATGTTTGGGCTCTTATTCATCAGTCTCAGAGCTTGCTGTTGGCAATACAGTGTGCAAATGGCACCAGTCCGTGCTAGCGGGATTGCTGACTGCAGTGAGGAATTTACCCCGCCCTTTGAAATGAGCAAAAGACGTGTGAACCCCTTTCATGGAAACTTTGGGAAGAAATAAGAGATTTGGTTAAAGATTCTGGCTGCTTTAAGCACTTGGCCAAAAGCAGTGATGTTTAGTGGTCAGAATAAGACACAGACTGTAATATCTGCTGTTGCCAGAACTAAGCCAGCCTTTCACCTAACAGACCAAAAGTGCCTTTGTCCTCCCCTATCCCTCTGCACAAGTGGCCTCCTGGATGATGTAGTATTTTTAGGCAGATAGGTTGGGATGCCCTTTTTATGGTATCTGTGCACAAGAAAAAGTAAACGTTAAAGAAAAGGTGCGTTTTTCCCAAGGGAGGAGGAAAGCCCCACATGGACTCTAATGCACATGTTCTCCACTCTGGTTAACCCTGTGAGAGAGGGAGGGTCTCCTCCTTTGGGGCTCCTTTGGTGCTTGTTGAGTGAAGAAAAGAGGGCAGGACATTGGTGTAGGACATGGGACTGGGAGAGAGACCCTTTGCATGCTTTAATAGCCCACCTTTTGCTCCAGTTTTCTCTCTAAAGTTGTATTCCTACTATAAAAACTTGTGTAAAGTGTTTTGAGAGCTCTGTGGTCCAACAGAAACACTGGCAAAAGCTGGAGATGAAGAAGTTGCTGTCGCAGACTTGCGTAGGCTGAGCAACAAGGCCTGAAGTCATCCAGTCTAACTGCAGGTGCTCAGCCACCATGGGTGCGTTGGGGCTGTAGCTACCTTTGGTCCCCAGATGAGGAGTGACTGGAGAGGCACTGGAATCTTTGGACTTGAACTGGCTCTTCTGCCCAAGTCTGTCATTTGCCTTAGTGCCATGTTTTCCACTGAAAGAGACACCAGAAAGCATTCCAAAGAAAATACGTTTTATAACAGTTGCTTTATGCAATCTTTTCAGTGTTCCAGCAGCCCTGACTGATCCTCAGTGGTAAAAAAAATGAGGGGGGAGCCACCCAGCAGTTAGTTGGTCTAAGAGGAAGAGAGGGAGTTGCTTTCACACGATGCAAGGATTCAGCCCTAGCAAAAGCAGGCAGTGGCAATTAGGTCACCACATAGATTGTTCACATAGACACTGGTGGTTTTGGTGCAGAAAAGTGGAATAACACTAATGTGCTCAAGATGCTGTCCAGAGAGAACAATCTACATTGGTGTCTCAAAGACAGTGTCCAAGGGAATATAAATGGAAGTCAACAAAAAGGGAAGAAACCCAAATCACAGGACAGGTGGAGAGTATCTGATTTTGCTGTGGGATCTGGGGGTCTACTTGTATATGCAGGACACTCAAAAGAGCTATAGGTGAGAGATACCAAAACCCTCCATGGTTAAAAGAATGCTGTTGAGTATAATAGAAAGGCATTTGTGTTTGTTTTGCTTGCAACTTTTTTGTTCTCCTAGCTGTTTATTTCAGTAAGGCTATGGGCAGGTGTGTGGCCAGCCATGTGGTGTCTGAGGTGTCTGTTGTGAGTTTGGCAGCCCCACAGGCTGCAATTGAGGCTGCAATGCCCACTGCCGATGGAAGGAGTGCAGAGCAATGTCCTCCCTTGCAGATGACAGAGGAACCCCCACAGGAGCTGGCTGTGGTCCAGGTCACCACCCTCATGTAGAAGCTACTGTCCGCTGCTGCAGTCGATGTTACAAAGCAGTAGATCACCAGATTTTTCAATATGTGCTGTGGAAATCTGTTTGTACTCGCACAAATGGTCCCTGGAAAAGGGTCTCCAGTGGAAGGCATGAACACAACATCTTGCCAGTTTGTTTTATTCAACAAGCTGATTTGCCATTTAAAGGAAAATGCCTACTTCCTCTCAGACACTTCTTGTCTGTGGCTATTCTATTTTTTAATAGAAAGATGGAGGGCTTTTTTCCCCACTTTTTCTCCAGACATTTGCATTTTGCTTTCTCTCCCCTAATTCTTCAGTACTTTCCTGCCAAAAAGTAACTGCTGGCATATTTTTTTCTGTGACCACTGTTTGTGAGAGATTAAAATAATTATCTATGTCTTGGAAGAAGAAATCTAGCTTACTCTCCACCTTCCTCTAAGTGATGTTATGCTTTGGCATGGGTTGCAAATTGTTTATAGCATTATTAATGTCAGTACTTTGAAAGTTTACCTAATCATGTGCTTTGTACAGAAACTATGAAGACACAGCATATTCCTCTAGAAACATATAAAATATGGTTCTGAAGATATTAAAAATATAGAATACAGAAAATCAATAAGGACCTTGTAAACTCTGACTAATCTACATTTTAGAATCTAAAATTACAGACTTACTGGTTTTGATTTCTACAATTATTTTAAGGTTCCATCTATTTTTTAAATTATCTGAATAATTGTTGTGCTAAACTACACATAATCTCACCATGATAAATTTCTTAAATTCCTCATTGCCATCCTGTCCTGTGCCACTAGCTTGAAAACTTTGATCTTCAGCTTCTAAGTCAGTGACAAAGTTACTAAGAAGAAGTTGTTTCATAAATACCTTGTGCATTGATGGTTGGAGTCATGATTCTTTGCTGACATTTACCATTTGTCATCACTGTAGCCTTTGTGAGCTGGATCTCACAAAGAGAGATCCAGCCTATTGCGGCCCATAGGTCTTTACATTACTTCAGAAGCACAGAGCTTATAACGCAATGTTAATGGGGATTTTGCTGGTTTTTCAGAGAGATCCACAGAGGAACAGAGCAGCTTAATGGGTTTGTGGCACCTCTTCTACCTCCTCGCTTTGGAACACGGGGCGAACAAATCAGCTTGGAGCATTACTGGGCTCTAGATGTGCTTTGGCTGCATGAGAGATCTGCTGGGAATTGCTGCAGTCTAAACACGTTGGAAGTCTGTAACAGTTCTGGCTTTGGGGAGAGAGCCTTCAACAGAGTCAGAGGAAAAAGAAAAGGGACAAAGTAGCTGCACATCTATTTTCTCCCTTCCCTTCTGCATAAGTATTAAGTGTGGGTTGTTAAGAGTGGAGGGTACTCTTCCACAAAGTTGTCTGTTGATGCTTTTCATGATTCTTAAGTTCCTGATACTATTAGATCTAGGGATAATATCCCTAGTGTATTACAGACCCTTCTCTCCAGTAAAGCCAAAGGAGCAAGCAAATTCAAATAGGCTTAAAGAAACCGATTGTGGAGATCTCATGGATTGACAGAAACATTTGGGGAAGTTTCAGAAAATAGATGACAAGTTAATGTACAAAAGTCCATGAGCCAAATCCTCATCTGGTTGATATAACTTTTTTTCCTATGAAACTGAAACCTCTAGATTCATTAACACCACATGAAGATCTGGTCCTTGTCTGAATTTTTCCAGGCAGACAGCTATTACTTTTGCCCTCAAATACTAGCCCTATTCCTTCAATAAAACTAAGCAGCCAAAAATTCAAAAATTAGGGAGACCGATGTGGGAGGGAATTTCAAATTCAAGCCAATAATGAAAAGTTTCTTCAATCTAGTCTGGAGGAATGATTTGTGCTTCTCCATAATGGTCACATTGAGATGGTAAATTAATTCAATCATAAGTGTAATTGATAGCAATCGATATGATTGACTGCTGTCAATACATAGGTTTTGTTCAATGTCTCCAAAAGAATATAAAGTCTTCCTGACAAATATATAAAATAGTTGATAATACTAAGAAAATACAATTTCTTGTTTGCCCCTTGTCTGAAAGCAATGAAAAAATCCTGCTGGTTTTCCAAAAATAATTCAACTGAATTCTGAGAAATATGGTTAGGGTCTGAAAGGTCTCTTTTTCATGAGAAAAAAACAACATGGGGAAAAAGCAATTTTATTTTTCCTCATTTTTTATTATGCTGAGACTCTCTGAGCAAAACTAAAACATTCCTGTGGTAACTGTACAAGCTGCAAGACACCATTCCCCAGAAAATGACCTTCTTATCATTCAATGGACATTTCTAATGCCTATATGCCAATACCTTGCTTTTTGTAATGCATACCTTGTGGCTTTTAAAATGGATCTTTTGTGATTGTTCTTAATGCAGATCTAAACCCATGTATTTCCTCTAGTTCATATAAGCTTGACACTGTTACACAGACTCTTTCCTTTGTCTGGGTGTCTGTGTGAGAAATATTGTGTATACTGAATTTTATCACCGAGTGACACCCACTGTACCTCCTGAGTTATGTGCTGACACATATTCGTCAGTATTTACATTTGTTCAGATTAATATACATATTTACAAGTACATAACAAACTTCTTTAAAGTAATGGGTTCCTTCAGAAAGTCCAAGTACTCTTAGGGATCTGGACTGAATAGGCAAGACCCAATAACTCAGAGTCAGAACAGAAATTTTGAGCCCCGGATCATCCAAATGCACAGACTTGTGTGAGAATCTAAGTATCTCATGAGTCTTCATTGTAACGTTTAGAGCCAAGTAAGGTCACAATTTTTTCTCTCAACTTCAGTGATACCAAGTAAAAGGGATGACAGACAGAACCCTTGTATTTTATAGTCTTGGAATTACCCAAGGAATTAAATTCTCAGTAAAAATTTAACTGTTGAACATCATCACACACGTCGAGTCATGTTTTTATCTCAAGCCCACACTATAAACAACTTTGTCAGATAGCGGGTTTTCATAATTATTTTAAAATAATCAAATAAAAGGACTTTGTCTGGGATTCTGAGTCCGTTAGCAGAAGGTTTTAGAGCACAACAGATGCTTGGAGGGGTTTCCTGAAAGTCTTTGTTCAAAGGGAATTACAGCCAAACAAAACATTACTAAGACGGAATTAGTACTAGCTACAAAAGAGGATGTTAAAGAAACCACACATACATATCAGACACATGAGAGCTGATCATGGGCAAGATAAAACACACGCAAAAGCAGCCAGCTTGTGTGAAATACTCTTATCCTCCCTGCCTGCCTGCTTTCCCAGGGTAATATCACCCAGGCTACCCGTGTTATGGAGCAAGAGGAGTCACAGCAATGAGTAATGGTGACCCCTCTGGGCAGAGCCACTCTTTTGGTCACCTCTCATCCAAGCATCCATTTCCTCCTTCAAATAGCAGCAGAAGTAGAAACTCCGGATGGACTCTCTCACACTTAGTTCTTTGCCTTTCTTTGATGTGCATAGAAAAGAATTAATCTACAAGAGTTATTTTATTTCTGGGGTGCTTTTTCTTTTGTTTTTTTTTCCCCTCTGATTTCTGTGCCAAAAAGCCTGAGTATGGTTTCAGTGTTGTCCTCTTGAAATAAGTGCAGTTCTCAGGACAAACCAGATGAAATTCTATCTGACACCCTAACCTATTTCTTTCTTCATCAAAGAAATCAATATAGGATCAGTCCATATTCAAATAAAATCCCAATAAATTGTCATGAAGCTGCATGAAGAATTTAAATATTATTTCATAAATATTATTTCATAACTAATAACATCAAAAATACTTTTGAATATGTTTAGTTGGTAATTTGTTGTTAGCAAATGCTAAGATATCAATAGCATCTGGTAAGACATCAATAGCTTCTCAAGGCCAGTTTAGGAGCAGAGTCAGATAACTAAGCATGAAAGACAGAGGGTCTTCATAGCCTTAAAGTATCAACAGCTCAGAAGTAAAATTTGAAAACAAACAAACAAAAACCCAAGACCTGAGTCTTCCAATTTGATGAGGTATTGCACAACTTCTGCAAGTGAACTATGATACCGTTTTTGTTTTCTGCTGCTCTAGTTGTTGCCATTGCTGTGCTCAATGAAGATGTTTTTACTAAGGACCAACCCTATTTCTAAAGCAATAAATACCAGTTAAGGTAAGTTGATAGAAGTGGTAAATGGGATGTAGTAATACCCAAGCAGAGTTCCTTTGGCTTTGTTTCATGCAGTGAACTCTTGCTCTTGTCAGGGAATATTAATTAAAAGGAAAAAAAAGAAGAGGCTGAAAGTAAAAGTATGTGTCAGGTTCTTTTGGAGTGTTACATATAAAATTTGAAATTGCTAGCATGTTCCTTACAAATAATATCTGCATTTGATTAATAGAATTACTCACTGTTGCCACAGATCTCTCTAGAACTCATGCAAAAGCGCCTCCAGCTGAACTACATAATTAATGGCACCATAAAATCTTATTCACCAATATCAGAAAATGATTTATTACCACAGATATAGGCATTCATTCAGAAAACAAAAAAAATCTTGCATCGGATGCACACTGTGTTAGATGTGGCAAAATTATCCTTGATACTCTTTAGATATTTATCTGAGAACCCTAATGAAAGTTATAAGAAATTACCTTTCAGTGCAGTTGCTTTTTTATATCATTTCAATTATCTGGGGACACTAAATGCAAAGAAAAGAAAACTAAAAATGTACAAACTTTGCAAAATTGTTGTCCATTTAGAGAAAGCTAGGTTTAGACTTTAAAAGACTTGAACTGATAATCAAATATACAGGCCAGTTACATTTCTGATTTTGTCATTATGGAAAAATACCATAATATGTCCATTATTTCTGTGTTTTCCCCAAAAATACTTAATAATTTATCATTGCCAATAGTTTCAGTGTGGAAACAGATGCATTTATCCATGTCCCTATGATATATTTGAGTTCCTCATGAAGGAAAATTGCTACCAGAAGATAAGCAGATCTACACGGCAGTTCCGCAAAGCAGTGAAACTTCACTTTGCCTTTTCTCATTAAAAAAGTAACCGAAAAAGAAAAATCTTGATTTTTAAGTCTATCTCAGTTTCTTCGCAAAAAGAAAGTTTAGGTCTCTGAATATCATGTGCAATAATCTGTGCTGGAGTTCAAAATAGCTCAGACATAGTTACAAAAATGTCATGTACTTACTGTCTGAAAACATGAAATAGCAGCCCACTACTTTTTGTGATATTCCCTTTTCCAAAACTCACTGAAGTAAGTGGAAATGTTTCCACTGATTACATGAGTTTTGGAACAGATTGTGTTCAAGCCGGTTAAGGTTCTGCCTAAGGAAAGATTACAGGAATGCGATTCTATTCTGAGAATTTAGGAAAATGCCTATTTTAAGAGATTTCCATTTAACATTTTTTTGCTGGACAACTGAGTACTTAAACAAAACTGAAAAAAAATGGAGCTAAAGGAAGAGTAATCTGCTCACTGGATGGCAATCTCTTCTGCTCTATCTTCTTATTCTATTCTAAATGACACTTTTCTTCATAAATATTTAACTTCTAAAAATATTCAAATTTCAAGGAAGAAAACTGATGGAATTATTTGACTAATATTTCAATATTGCTGATATTTTGCAAATTATTAATTTAATTAAAGATATTCAGGAAAGTTTAATTAAGTATAAGTAAATTCTGGCATTTGCATTGCAAGATTTATTTGACTTCTTTGACTAATAAATACTTCCCTTTTCTCACATACAGTAGATTAGAAAACTGCTGGAGGTAAACTTTTGAAGTATGGAGAATTGTCTGAGCTTTATGACATCAATTATAGGCTAATTATTCTCACCTGTTAAATTTCTATTGGTTCCCTCAGTATTGCAGTGTCCATGTTTTGCAATTATATCAATAAAAACACTCATGCCAAAGCATTAAATTTATGAGAGGTCCCTTCCAATGAAATAGAAATAAACTTCTTCACGTCTTATGACTAGTACAATATTATATAAAGTGGAATTTTTCATTAGAAAATGACACATTTTTCATGTGTCATGTAAATAGCAAGGTTGCAATACAGAAATTCCACATATGGAGAGCAATCTGTCATGATGATCTTTTTCACTAATGAGTACATATGGTTTTTCCTCATGTTTTCTCTGAACACTTGTGCCTAACCCACAGTATTCCAGAGCAATCAGATATTGTGGCAACAAGCCCACACACAAAAAATAGAACTCTGCTTATGCAGGGAAATCAAAACTTTGCTATCATATGTATATATATCTACGAAGGGTTTTTTTCCTAGGAGGAAAAGAGGCAAAAACTTCAAACTATTTTGAACAATGAAGACTGGCTGGCCCTGCCAAATGTAGTTGCCTGTGATAACAGAGAACTGGACGAGATGACTCAGTCCTGTATTCCTGTTTAGGACAAATCTGATTTGGTGTATAGAAAATATTGTAGGAAATCTCTAGGAGGCAGCTGAAAAGGAATTGAACAAAGCTGACTACATTTTATGCATTATCTATACGTAGGCAGGAACTAGTATGTTTGGCATATGTTACAACTTGTATTTCATTTCTTCTCATGAATCTCAATAAAGTATGGCTTTGTAATTACTCATGCATGAGTTAGCGAGTCATGAACCTCCTAAAGAGGGAGGTATTTTTGTCTTTTTTTCTTGGATGCTAATGTAAACTGTATGGTGTGAACGGAGCCCAGATTTTGGCACTATAGCTCCGGCTGCTGCTACGGTTGTGACATTTCTTTGACACTTGCTGAAGTCACCAGAACACAGGGTACCAAGGTCTGGCCCTGAAGAGCCTCTCAGGCTGTGTGTGCAGGTGCCTATGGCAACCTCAAGAAAAAGATGGCCCTTGAAAATATCTAACACAGCAAGGATATAAAACTTTAGAGATCAGCTCTGTGATATGGAGCCCACCTCCCGGTGAGGCTGGGTAGGCATGAGGAAAATCTCCCTGGGCTTACCTGCACCTAGGGTCCCAATCAATTAGACTGACTCTACTCTTCCTTGTAACACAGGAGGAGTTGCTGAAGCCCTGTTGCATTTCAGCTCCTTTCTTCAGGGTTACCAAGGAACCTAAAACTGAGTGAAACCCAAAAAGGAACAGCTTTTCTTCCAGCCAGGAAGTTTATGGCTAGCCCATCTGGCATTGATCCATCAGCTGCCTGTGCTTTGATAGTAGACATCTGCAGACACTTCATATTGAGGGTCTGGGATGGAAGGAAAGAGAGGAAAGAGGAGGTTAGCAATCTTGCTGAAATGCTAACTGGAACTGTGAGATCTGGGACATGCAGGAGAATTGCTACCTCAGTAGATATACTTCTGGGTAGCACCTAGAAAATATATTGCTCAGCTCTGAAGATGAACTCAGGTAAGGAAAAGCAAACTAGGCATGGCTTCCATACTCATATCCTTGCATCATGCAGAAAGATGACCTTGAGGAAATATACTGTCACCATTAGGGGAAAGAAATGACAATGTGTACCATTGCAGTGCCTGTATCACTTTATTTCCTGTTGCTTTTGTGTACTTACAAGAATTTGATAATGTTAACAACTTTGCATGCAATTTTACTACTCTTCACTCTTTCTCACGTATTTACATAACAATACATAGCACAGTCAAAACAAAGTACTAACAAACATGAGTCCAAACTGAGCACTTTTAAAAGCCATTGCAGACTTTATCTGCCAGCTAAAGAGCAAATCAAGGCATAGAGAAGGCTGCTGATGCTATATGAAATCAGCCTCGGCTGACTAGCTCCGCATTATCCCAGACTATATCTGATACCTGGTCTGTTTTGTGTAAAGCTACCTTGAGTATCTCAGCTGAAGTCTCCAATCTGCAGGACAGATTGTTACAAATCACAGCATCCAGTGGAGCTAGGCTTGGAGCAGAGTGTTTTCCAGCCCATTCCTTGGGTGGCTGTGTCCAAGGCCACTACAGGGTGAATTAAAATCAAAGTGCTGCTTGTGAAACTGGTTCTTTCAAAGTATTTTTAATCTGAACAGGAATAACAAGAAAGATTATTTTTCCCTGGATTGATGAATTTGTGGGGATAAAGGATAGATTTTGCCTTGTTCCCATTTTCTCTTGTGGATGACAGTATACATAAGGGACTAAGGCATCCTTTCTCTAAAGTCTGAGCCCTTCTTTAGTTTTGCAACACTATTTGTATGGAGAAGGAGTTCAGATTCCCCATTCATGCCACAAGCCCGTGGACTAGAATTAAACTGCAAGAAAATGGGCTGTTTTTCAAGGATCATCATAGCAATTTTTTCTAAGCTGTGTTAGCACTGTTCTGCAACTACCAAAGGACTTCGTGATTAAGTACTTCACTACTAACTTAGGCAAACTTGACTGTAATAGTAGTCCATACATTTTCAGAGGCTAAAAGAATGCTGTGAAGATTATATTCAGTTGTTATGTCTAATTTGAAGTCGTATCGAGAAATTGAATCAATTGTGACACAAGATCAAGAAAGCACAGGCTACCGAAGCTTTTTCCTCATCAACTTTTGTCTGAAAGTTTGTTGCCAGGGATCCAGGCTTTAGTGCTTGGGTGATAGATGTTTTTATCAGCACTGGGAGAAAAGTAAAAGTGGAAAAAATTATGAGGCTTGTGTCTGCAGCATTTTAGGGATTGACGCAAGGTTTATTATTGTTTAGCAATATTAATGAGTTGATATATAGAGAGAGATTTATTGGAACTGTTCTAATATCAAGATGCTTCTGCAAAGACAAAAATAGATTTAAGACCCAAAAGGTATCCAGGCTCATTTCAATGTCATGTACAAGTTTGGCAGTCCTCTTTGCTTTGATTTATCTGCTCTCTTGCTGAGTCCATAGTCTCTAAGACTGGCTCCTTGCTAATTATCATAGCATTATGGATTTAATTTGCTCTAAGTGGGAGAACTATTTACATATTTTCATAAAAAATTATTTTATTATTAAATCACTATTTGTATAATAAAATTATAGCAGTAGTTATTAATAATTATTTCCTTTAAACTACATAATTTTTTTTTAGATTACCTTTTCTAGCGATTTCTTAACTGCACCGAGTACAAAAGACAAAACAAAATAATGAAAATAAATATAAATCTCAGCTGACAAAACAACATATAACTTAAGGTATTATTTTTTTCTTCCTGTAAATATAAAACAGATTTCACATACCTTTCCTGTGTTTATCTAGACTTTTCTTCCATAAAACTTATGGCTACAAGGGCTTGCAGACCTCATGCAAGAATTATTTTTGATCAAAAACTTCACAAATATCCAGTGATTATTTTGTTAGCTGCATGGAGTCTGTGAAATCAATGGCCATTTCAGAAAATTGTTGCCTGTCAGAGATAATGTTTATCTAACATAGTTCTGGTATTTTCTGCTTTTCACTGTGTTCCCACTATCTGATTTTCACTTCCACTTGAAATATTTTTGAACGTTATCTTCCTACTGTTGTTGTGCATTGTCTCCAATAAAACTATGCCTAAAGAAAAAATAAACATTCTTCAGCTTTCTGCTCTGATCATTTGACAGCACCTCCACACTGGTTTCACCGTCTCAGTATAAAGCCCAGTTTCTATTCCCTTGTACACAGCAGCAAGGTGAAGCAAAACACTTTTTAAAACCTAAATATATGTTTGAAATGGCAAGAATGGAAAAGGAAGCAGGGAGTGTGGGAATACATACTTGATATATTTAATCTCTGATATATTGACCCAAGGTAGAACATTCCCATTTCATGACTAGTTTCTTGTGCTGATGATCTAAGTGAATTTATTGTCTGTAAATCCTTCCTTAAGATTCACCTTTGCCCTGATGTATACCCTGACCTTTGCAAGGCAGCTGGGCTGGGTTCTCTTACCTAATTTAGTCATCTAAAAGGCATTTAAGCACTAAATATAGACCAGTTACCTAGGTGCCTACTGCAGTCAATGGACACAACCACATGCAGAAAGTGATTCATCACATCCTAAAACATGTTGGATGAATGGCCCATTTCGTGGATCTGCCACTCTCCATGGACTATGGCAACAGACCAGGTGTCTAAGACCAAATGCCTTACTTTTATACAGCTAAAGTTAGGTGAGCTAAATCCCACCTCTGGCGTTCGCATTCGATTTCCTGTCTTGATTGAAACAGTCCTATTGTTTCTTTGTCTGTCTTGACTGTGGTAACTATACATAATCTTGTTTATTGTAGACATATGTTCTGGTTTCAGTTGTTTTTTCTCCTACACATAAATTTCAAGCTCTTTAGAGAAGGGACATGGAGAAGTCACCCCCTCCCCCTCTTCTCCCTCCCTTTCCCCCTCGCCTCCCCAAAAGAACAATATAAAATAATTCTGGTGCCAACAAAAAATCATTTGACACATACCCTTTAAACAATATATAACTGGTAATTCAGTCAATAGAATTTACGACATCTGCTCATGAAAAATACCCACAAATAATTTGAAAACTAGTACTGGAAACTCTTACTCTCCCAATTAGTACTACTGAGGGCAAAGGAAAGATTTATATAAATAAGAGTTTGAAATTAGTGAGAAGACATGCAAAAATAAGAATTACTTGCATCAGTAAGATTTGCTGAATGCAGCCTTCAAATTATCATCTGCAAATATGGTCCAGTGAAGATGTAGTGAGATTTTCTACCCAGTACTTACAACTCCAGATTGTGTTATGTGATAGCCCATGATTGAACAAATGCATGGTATTTCTGACAAATTGTGAAGGGATATAGAAAGATTACTTTCTTTACCACTCTTCTAGTGAAATTTCATGTATTTGAACAATGTATAATTGCAAGCTACATTTATTGCTATTTCCACTTTTTAATTAAAAGTCATGAGGGTGGAAGCCAGAAACAATATCTCTGGGTTCATTATGTAGGAAATTCTTGGCATATAATAGGATTAAACCTTCCAAAATGAAAAATAAGTGTCACTTTCAGAATCATTACGGCTTTAACAGCTTTTGAAGTTGGTTTAAACAATCCATGATGGCACTGTCCTACACTAAACTTACTGCATTCTAACAATTCCCATTCCAGACTGTTAAACTTATACACATTGTGCCAATTCCTGAGAAGATCCCTCTAATACCATTAAACCTAGCTTAGTCTTTTCTCAGGGTTTCTCATTATGATTTAGAATTCCATCATTTCAGTTGGTTGTAGTAAATGCTTTGGACAGCTGGAATAAAAAGAGGCTTTGTTTCATAAAATTGTTTAGGTAGTTTCATGTGTTTGAGAGAGTTATGCTGGAAAGAGTTTGAAGCAGACTCAGAAATTGCAGCTCCTTCCACCACATCGCATGTGAAGAAATAACCCAGAGAGAATTCCCTTTGCTGAGCAAATTTGAAGTATTTTTGTCGCACGAGGCCAGACTTTGTGGAGCACTGAATCATTTCCAGCTCTCAAAATTTCTCAGCAGTTACTGTTCATCCTCAGCTTTAAACATGTAGCTTCAAGTGTAGTTCTGTTGAGTAATTTCTACCAACTCCTATGCGGACTAGATATTACCCATAATAAAATAGAAATAATAGCCCCCTCGACTATTTATGTAGGCAGTATTTTAAATACCATGTCACTCAGCTTTGCAAGAAGAGTTTGTAAATACTGAAATGATAGGTTGCTATCTGTGTGATTGAACCATCTATTAATCCATGTGTCTGTGTATTTAAAATCCCTGAACCAAACCGGTATTTTCTCACAAGAAAGAAACTTTGCACTTGCCTCCATAGGAACATCTGAAATGAAATCTAACAAACTTCATGCTGATGTTGGTTTGATGCTAGTTTTTACAAAGCAATCCAAGCATACGTTACTGGGGAAATCCCTTAGAACGGAATCATAGAATGATAGAATCATTTAGGTTGAAGAAGACCCTTAAGATCATCAAGTCCATCTGAGTCCAAAGGTGTACATCAACTCTGAATTTGTCTGTTTTTCTAGAGTGTCATTTTACTTTTTCCATTGTGTGGAGAGATGAATCAGGCACTGACATCCATGGAGGATGATTCACAGTAGTCAGTGAATCAAAAAGAATTTTAGGATCTTCTCCTCTTTGGCTATGTACTGGTTGAAAGTTTTCAGTCTCCTGGGGTCAGGCAGATAAATCCATGACCAAATTTCAGAAAAGTTGCCTATGTGCAGCCACGTGGTTCCTGGCCTCAGGGCCCAGGTTTCTGTGGAAACAGAATGGAGGTTCACCAAATGGAAAAGTGCTACTGTGCTCCTGAGTCTCACCTCTGGTTTGGGTGACTGGAGAACTGAACTCTGGGTTTCAGGCACACAGTTGTGTGAGAAGTGCACCTCTCTCCTTTCCCCAGCTTCTTTAAATTCTCATGCTGCTGCCAAGTCATGTTGTATGAAATATATTCTTTGGTGCTCAAGTATTCCTTGAAGGATTTTATTATGCAATAATTTGATTGCCTTATATTTACTTTTTCATTTATAAATGATCCATCTATTTTTAATTTAGGTAATGAGTTCCTTCTGCACCGAAACATCTCATTTTATTCATAGGTACATATTTCAGCAGAAATCTTAAAATATTCATAAGATTCTCTAGTTGTTTTTTTCCTAGGCTGTGAATCAGTCCCTGATAAAAGGAACCTGATCCTACTTCTGTTTAAATCAGCAGAATAACTTTTGATTCCCCTCAGACAGAGAAGAGCTCACCATGATACTGAGAAAAGTTTGTTTTACTTTTTTTCCCTAGCAAAGTATGTTTTGCTATCCTTCTGTAAGGCTGAAGTACTTGCCAATATTTAAACTTTATTTAGGCAAAGCTCCCATGAATATGGGTGTCAGTATAAGACCTACTGGCTCTTTTAATAAAGGAGGGGAAAAAAGCCACAACCAAACAAAGCCGTGACATATTTTTCTTTTCTATTAGAGAAAAGCAGTAAGCGATTTTCCTCAGCTCCTCATACCTTAGTGTCCAGGGATTAGGATAGGTGTGAAGAGGCCCACGCTGCTGCCTGTGAGATTTTGGTTAAGGCTGGCTGCAATCCAGAGTGTGGGGAAGCTGTGAAGGCTGGTCCCTCTGTGAAAAATCCAAGATGGATTTTTGTGGGGGGCAGTAAGAAGAAAGCTATAAACCCCCTGACAAATCCACCATGATCTTCCTTGGTTAATGCCTTGATTTGCTCTTTTTCCTCAAAGCTTTTTATTTCTCCTCTGTCATATTAGGACTTAATTATTAAAGTGGAATAACCAATACATTCCAAATGCAGTCCATGAAACTTCCCTGCCAAGTCCCACAGACAAAATTACAAGGTCTGGTGAAATCTTACACTTCTTGGTTATTAGATCCGTCAAACCAATCGTGCTTCTGGGGAATCAGATGTTCTTAGGATTGAAACACTCATAGCTGTAAATGCAGAAAAATATCAGAATAAAAGCTGTTTAATGAATTTGAGCACATGATTTCTGCAACCTGTCCCGTTATAAAATGTAGGAATAACACAAATGTAGCATGACATAAATAATAACTATCATAGCCCTTGCTAAGTCATTGTATGACAAACACAATTCATAATTAATAGTGACCCATCTCTTTGGAAGGAGGTCCTGTTCTGGGTAGTTTCCAAGTCATTCTTTGTGTCCCTAGGCACAGACTCACTGCAGAGTGTCACAAAAATTTCTTGCTTCAGAAACAGGAAGGATAAAATAATGTAAAAAACAATTTTAAAGCACTTGATATGCTTAAGCTTAGGACAGATTCATTTTGTAAAATTCACGAAGAAAAAAAGCATGTATTGAAATATTTTCCTGCAGTTCCTTTGATTGTTGGTTTATTCATGGGTTTTCTTTTCATCTGTTCTGATGTGTAAAATATAAATAAATATATGACTGAGCAAATACAAACAGTGTAACCAAATTAAAAGAATTGTCAGCAATTACCATTGTATTTCTCTTAATTTTCAAATTTAGTACTAACTCTGAAAAAGACAGAAGCAAATCCTATTTGTACTATTTTTTAGGAGATAAAGCCCATTGTGAGAATTCCTTGTACAGCAAAGCTTCAGATGGAAGTGAGGAACACAGCCTGACTCTAATCCAATTTTGACGCCTTCTCCCGTGAATAATTGGGGAGTTCTGGAAGTGTTGAGCCCTTTGGTGGTACCCAGTGTCTGATTCTACAGCCACACTGCAACTCAAGCATGTGAGAGCTCTCATTTCTTACAGAGTATGTCATACAGAATACGCTGGCCAAACATGCCCTAGATTATTGAGGGAAGGGACAAAAGTCCATAATCTGCTACTTTTGCTAAGTTTAAGTGGTACCTTATTTTAGAGCTATCTCTCTGCAGCCAATGCTCTTACGCACATCTCTGCTGGGAGCTGTGTGCCCATGCTGTCTCTGTGTAGACCAGACAGGTCTGTGTTCCAAGGATAAGCATGGAACTGCCCACAATACTGATGCAATGGTACCATGCCAGTTAATCTGCTAAAGAGATGGCATCAAGCTACCAGGGAATCCTTCATCCCTTCCCTGTTCTGTCTGATACATACAGGAACAGAATTCAGTGGTCGTCTTGGCTGCCAGCCTGCTGAAAACAGTACAGATTATGGCAATTGTGTGCAGCCATCAGTCTGCTCCTGTAGGGAAAGTTCCAAGCCACCCCCAAACTCTCCAAAGCTTTTAAAGCAAAAGAAAGAAACCTCACAACCCCCTACAAATGAAAAAGTAAAACAGTGAAAAGCCCTCCTAAGACATTTAACAGGCAGCTGAAGTATTTTTTCCAAGACGCCCGGTACTGAATAAGCAACAGCTTTGAAGGGAGACATGCAATACGTTGTAGCATTTAATCTCTTTAATCGTGCTCCCATTGTGGAACAGAAACTGACTTTGATTTGGTGTGGGGGTTTTTTTTGAGCTTGACTCTGACCAGTGAATTTCTTTCTGCTACAAAATGTCCTCTGATGTTTCCTATTGTAATAATTACCCTTACATGGTCTGTTCCTAAGTCTGTTATGTTTTAAAATTCATTAAAAAGAATGACCCTTCTTCTTCACTGTTAAATTCATTAAACCCTAGGGACTTAATCTGTGTAGGAAATATTAGTTTCAAAGAACTTTAAAGTTCTGAAGCTTTAATTTACTTTTTGTCTTCTATCTGATATCATTCTGATATCTTCTCATTGGAAAACTAGTGTCAGGAGACTTTGATGGTGTAATTTGTATTTCCATTGATTCATTCTTGCCAGATAAATTATTGCCAGAACTTCTCAGTCACTTTCTTTATTAACTCAGTTAAATTTCTCCTTTGGGTCATTGTCCAGTAGTTTGTCCAGCTCACTGATCTGCTGGCAGACTGAAGGATCCAGTGTCCAGAAGGGTACTCTAGCAGGGAAGATGATGAAATCATAACATTTTTGGAATTACACTTTTTTTTTCCATTGAGAAACAGTTTTATGAAAACCAGTCACTGTGGATCCATTTCCCTCAGAGTACAGAGGACAAAACAACTCAGTTTAGTAAAATAATTTGTTTGGGTCTGACTACTTGGTTTTAAATACAGTTTTTCTTTGAACACAAAGCTTCTATTCACAAGAACCGTAGACTGTGCTGTTATTGAGGGGTGGTGCAGCATCCCTCCCACCCAGCAGGACCCATTGAGAAGCTTAATGTTATCTTCTTATTCGTATTTACTACACAGATAAAAGCTTCCTCCCCATCTAAATCTTCTCCCACCATGTTCTTACAAGTCTGCATAATGAGATTAATAAATAAGCCTTCAAAAGGTAACCCGATCAACAAGACTTTGCATTCCTCAGCTTTTGGTTGTGGTGAAGCAACCCAATGGTGAACTACGGTGAACTGGCAAGTTCCTGGTTCTCCCAGACACTACAAAGCACCTTAAATTCCAAATCTATTTTCCAAAGAATGATGCTAGAAAAATGATACAACCAAGCTATATTTTTATATTGTTCTAATTTGTTCCAGACAAAATATATCAAATTTACAAGTGGAAAGGGAAGCTATCTCCCTTTTCAGTCCTAATGTATTAACTTGGCAACGCTTGGCGCTATCAACTTGCTAAGAAGCTGAATGTCATTTTGGATTCTTTCTCTTGTTTTTCCAGTGTGTTGCAATGAGCAGGCCAGTTCCGCCACCAGAAACACTTGGCAATCAGATTGTCTTCAGTAGCTTTGCGCGCACACAATGGATTCTGACACTGTACAAGAGAAATAACAGAAACCATTTCACTTCCCCTGGCCTATGCAGAGCTAGCAGGAGTCAAAATAAGCTGCCAAGCCTCCAGGCAAACAAATAACATGAACACACATGGACCAAGGCTGCAGCAATGATGGTCAAACTTTTGCAGGATCATATAGGAAGCTGCCCTGCCTCTGAAAGCAATGGGAAGCTCTGTTTAAGGCACAGGCAGTCTCCCCCTCACTCCCTTGTAGCTCCTCAAATTGCTCTGCTGAATGTCTGGTCCACTCAGAGAGGTTGGAGCAGACTTTTCCTGGAGAACTGGCCCATGTTATACATCCATCTTGGCACCAGTTCAGCCTGCAGTCTTTCTTCCCTGATTGCCAAAAAGCATGCTAGTAATTCAGATACACTGGTGGGTCTGGGATATGAATAGCTGGCCACTGGGAACAGTATGAAAACTTTATTGTTATCCATAGCCCATCATAAACCAAAAATGATTCGCCACATGTAACTGAGCTGGTTTTGGATTTTAAATCCTAAGACATCAAGCCTTCCAACCTATTTCAATTACTTTTTTTTTTTTCCGTTGCTCTGGGAGAGAAAGAAAAAAAAAGCTTCACTCCAACACAATAAAAAAATCCAGGGGTTATCAAGAGGCAGTTCAGGGATTGTGGTTTGTCAGGCAAAATTATGCAGTCCTTAAGTATACAGTTGGCACACCACTGAAAATGGGTCATTTCTGTATGTCTTTTGGGACAAGGAATTTAGCAGGTTAGTCAGATGGAGAGTTATGCAAACATGGTTAAAAAAGCCATGCTTTTATAGACTGTTTCAAAAAACAGATTCAAAATTTGCAATTCATCAAAAGCTGACCAGAGAGAGATGGGGGAAATAACACAGCTGAAAATTAAAACATTGGAAGATAGATGGGATTTTCTTCAACAGTGTGATGAAGAACTGACAGTGAGAGTTGACTCTTCGTGGATTCTGCTGTATTATGCTCTCAAAGCCATTAAAAGAACTGTTGAAAAATTAACCACCATACAGGAGTTCAAGAAATCTCTCAACCATGTGTTTATTTTTCCGTCATGGCACAGCTTTATGCATGCAAGAGAAAGAAGCAATCTACCATTTGTTTAAAATGACAGAGTCCCAAGAAGCCCTAGCTCTTATATAATCTAAAAATAGCAATATTAAAAAACTATCTACCCATTTCTCTAACTGGGCTTCTTATAGCATATTTGTGTGTCTTACAAGCCTGCAGAAGAAGAAGAGGCTGCTCCTCTCATAACTGTCAAAGCTGTGGGCAGGTTTATGGATAATGCCATTGCTGCAGTGGGAAGATACAGCAACATGGAAATCAGCTGAGCTTTGTCATTCTGAGTTTGTCTCACTCCAGGCAGGAACCCCACAGGTTTTCTTCACCTCACCTTCTTACAGTCTCTCACAGCCTTCAGTACATTCCTGAGTATCCTTCAGCTGTTCCAGCTCCTTGTTCTCTGGACGGGTTGGCAGCTAGTAATTGCTAGCTCTGTTAGCTACAAACCATTGCTTTTGGTGGAAGAAGGAACTGCTCTTCCAGTCCATCAAAAAATTAGAATGGAAACTTGTATGGACAAGGTTGGGTGCTGCCCACCCACTCTGCTTTCAGTCAGTGACAGCATTTCCTCTGCTCCTCCTTATTTTCCTCTGTTCCTAATTCAGCCATATGTTTGTGTTTTGTACATGTAAGTGAAGCTAGCAGGAGGCCTGCTGCTAACTTCAGTGGGGCTGAAATTTAACCTGCTATCTACATTTCTCCTTGTAATATTAAATGAAGGAACTAGAATTTCAGCAGTGCCTTTACAGACAGAGAGATGCACACTTGGGTTAAGATCACTCGGGTGAAATTCAAGCCTGTTGCAGTCGATGTGGTAGCTATTTTTTTCACTACGCCTCTGTTTAGCCCACACTTGAGAAGAAAACACACACAGATACTGAAGAATTATTTATTTAGAATAAACATCAGTTGAAGGAATTGAATGGTAGAAAATGCTGAATTGTTTGCATCCTTAGTCACAATTATAAAAGCTGCCTCCAAAATGGCATAGCACAGAAATAATATTATTCCTTTGGACTTTTTCTCTTTTTTCTATAGCAGTCTTCTCACTAATACTCTTAATGATTTGGAAATGAAGCAACAGTATATTGTAATACTAATTTGAGTGTGGAGGAAAAGCATCTGCTGTCAGTATTAACCTTTGTTTCTTACTGTGAAAAAACCACAGCAGCTTGTCATGCAGACCTAATTTGAGAATTATGTGTTGAAATTATTATGTAATTTCTTTTGTTTCCCTCCTGTTCAGATGTTCTATGACTGTTTCTGTGTATTTTGTTTTAAAGTGTTCAGAAGATTGTTTACAAGGCTTTGTTTGTTTATTGTCTAGTAAGGTAATAGATGCCAGAGCTGACTTTACCTTGGTTCCTCGCCACTATGTAGTATTATAAGTAGAGTTAACTTCCAAAAATTCGAACTGTTTCAGCTGTCTTTGCTGTGCAAATAATGCAGTGCATTCGGTCGCTCTTTTTATTCACTGGTTTATCTGCATATTAGATTCCAGCACCAGACTGAAAATGCACCTAAATTTATTAAATTGGCAGTATTTTTTGGGTTTTGTATGTTGCTTTTACATGGTTTCTTTCTCAGGGAGAACAAGGAACAGAGGGAATTAAAAGCCTGTGTAAGGACACAGAGGAAGGTGGTGGCAGTCCTAGCAATATTACTGCAGTCTCTTGGTGCTCGGTCTCATGCCGCTGTCCTTCACTGTGTTGCCATTTGGCATCACCTCAAGAGAACTACAGGTATCTCCTGCTGTAAGCTGGGCTGGCACTGATGCAGGTTTGAAGACTTATCTTTCAAGGGAGACTTCCCAGTACACACATGGGAGGATGCTGGGCAGTAGACACACAGCTTTACTTTAACATGCTGGTAGAGGGCTAATATTCTGCTCCACAGTAAATTTCCTACAACATCCATTCATTTCTATTTCTAGAATATTGAGTCCCTCTCAATATAGACGTCCACCTGTAAACCATGTAAACTGCTTTGGGAAGAAGATGGAACACATTCTCTTTTCATGAAAAACACACACACAAATTTACATATATATGTATGTGTATATTTAGTATATTTTAGAGGGTTTTATGTGCTTTTTCAAAGGAATATAAGTATATATACACGTATATAAAGACGGAGTTCTAACACTCAGTTTTGAGCAAGGAAACAAACTGGTCTAAGAAGCCAAACAGCCTCAGTGACCGAATTTAAGACTCTTCAGTTTTTTGTTGGAAAGCTTCAGGTGGGTGCTCGTGATTACACAGCAGTCTGTGCACTGCAGCAGTTCCTATAAGAAGAAGTGGTTTTACCAGTTTTGCAACCTTAATAAAAAGCCATTCTATCGCAGAGAAAAAAAAAGTCCTATTTTTAAAAAGCGTGGCATGATTCATCTGTGTTTAAGTCACTTTTAAGAATAAACAAAATTTGTGTTTTTAGAACACCAGTCTCTGCCACGTCGCTGCTGGTGAGATACAGCACACTGCTGTGCTTCAGCTTCCCTGAACAGCAAACACTGGGGCCTATGGAATCAGTGTGAACTGATCTTACATAAAGGTTTAACTCACCCATGACATGGGAGACAAAATAAGTCTCCTGCATGTTTGCAGAGCCTGCTGAATCGTAAAAAATGCAGTAGTTCTGGAAAACACGCCATACCACGAGTTTAGAAATAATTTATGTTTCCCTTCTGATTATATGCTGGATATTGGCAGGGCAGTCAAGGAGGACTATTTATAATATATAGTAGTTGCAAAAAGTTATCTCTTATTTACAAGAAATTAAAAAAAGAAAGCTAAGTTAATAAGACGGTTAGAAACAAACAAACCTTGTACTTTTAGACATAAACAGTCAAATAATTTATGAATATGATTGACACTTCAGTTAAAATCCTGAGTTTTGAATGGCTTGTTATGGTTAGGCAGTCAGAATTTCACTTTGCAGTGAGTGTCAGCAATTCCTCCTTTTCTCCACCTCACAAAGGGATGGTCTTATCGAGTGACTTTCCTGTGGAAGAGGGATGACCAGGCTTTTTCTTTTTGACACTTGTTAAGTAACCTGACATGTTTTTCCTTTGTTTGTTTCTGCGGCTCTCATTTCCAAGACATATCCTGTGGGCTGTTCAAATGCACTTCAAAAGCGACAACTAAGTATATCTGCACAGTGTCTCACTGCATGTTGTCTGTCTGAAATGAAATAAATAAATGAAATTACTGACTCTCACACTAATTGAGTCCATCCACAACTGTACCAGGGTTCACACTGCTAGTCCTCTTCAAAGCTCCAAAATTTAACTCTATTTTGGAGGGCAGAGGTGGGGTTTTTTCCACATCCCAGATGTCTATCCTAGTAGAGCACTGATCTTGGCACAGACAAAAAATTCTACTGGTGAGGTGTTAGTTTTTCTTGTTAGACCAGTGTCAGCCTTCCTATCCTAGAATACAAACATTTCACATTTTTTTTTCTGGAGTGACTGAGCTAATTAAATCTATAGTTTCACAGTGTCTCTGACCCTAAGATAAATTACTGGTGTACTTTTTCCCCTTATTAGATTACCTTGTCATAGATTTTATTTGGTTCCAGGAGACATCAGCGGCCAGTGAGAATTGGGTGCTCTAAAAGGGCAGGGGAGCCTTGACTTTATTCTGGTTGCAGCTTCAGTTGAGGAAAGAACAAAATCCATTTCCCTCTCTCCAGCAGAAACCCCAGTGATTTGCATACACTCTGTATCTCATCTTAACATGGATGCTTAAGATATTAATAGACTACTTTTAACTTGGACCTCCCTAAATATCCTCGCAGTGGTATTGTTACTGTAACAGAGCTCACTCCTACATGATCCTCTTTGGTTAGCCTTAAAAATACTTTAAAACCAGAAAGGAAGAATGGAGTCTTTGTCTATGAATGCTAAAATCTATCTTCATCCATGAGAAGCTGTCGATGATTGCCATGGAAACATTTACTAATTGTCCGTGGAGCCCATAAAAATAGCAACAAAAAAAGGTAAGATTTGTCAAGAAATAACACTTTGTGAGAGGTGACCTGAACCAGAAGATTCTGAAAAGACATAAAAACGTGGTGTGGTATAGCTAAGCCTTTTCTTCTCCTGATTCTCCCTTGCACACAGGGACCACCTTGGTGTCCTGCCTAAAGAGACCGCATTCCCATTGAACGAGAGTAGTGTCACCATGTCCCTTGATGTCTGCTTATGAGACATCTTTCAAAACACAGGGGCTTCTGGACTGTGACTGCAAGCAGAAGCCAGGACAGCCATCCATTCTGTACCATAATTTGAAATATTTGAGTAGTCACATTTCTCCGTATTTTTTTTTTAATTCTTTTTCACTCTCTGTAAAAATGCCATTTTCCAGGTCTAAGTGTATGCTTCTGGGCTAGGTGTGATGCAAACCTCACCTGCTCTCTCACCCTGTGGAGTCTGCAAGGTAATTTAAAAGCTCACAGCAAATTAGTGCAGTAAGTAGGAGAGGCAGGACAAAAGAATACACTCATGTATAACTAGGCTGGTCAAAAGTACATCTCAAGAAGCCTCAATAGTTGGTTGTTGTTTTTTCTTTCTGTTTTTTTTTTTAAATAATCTTGAAGTGCTACTGCTGGAATCTTGTATTTACCATCAGTGCTCCATTGGCCAACCCAAGAGGCATTTGGGCTCTTAAAAAAGCACACTAAGGCTCTCTGGATCTTTAAAGTGTTAATCATCATGCAGCAAAGGAATTTATCTGTTCTAGGAAGTACTTTTGTGGCTGCAATGGTTTTAAAAGAGTTGTGAAATGATAGCACCAATTTTGTTCATCACCAGTTCAGACTGCCGGCTATCAGTAGAGTAGTTATTGACCTAACCTGCTTGTGTACTAGTCGATTTCAATAATTCTTTACTCATTACATGGATCATTTAACATGGGCAGAAAACAGAAACAAACGAAAGGAGTGGCTGTGCTTTGCCTCTGTCTTCCCATTACAGAGGACTCTGTTCCCTACTGGGTCCCAGTGTGAATGAAAAATCGATGTCTTCTCCAAGGGTAATGGATTCCTTACCCACTAGCAAAACTGTGGAGCTCAGAATTAGTTTCTGCTGAAAGGCTTTCCTCCTTAATGTTCCTGCAGGGTTTTATAAGAAGAAATATATTTATATATAATTTGTTTAAAAGGGGATGCCATATGGACTTCTGCCATGTGGGCACTCAGGACATATATGATAGCATATTACTGTTGAAGAATTCATGAATAAAATTGCCATTTCAACCACCACATGCCTAATATTGATTTTAAACCAATGAGGCCCCCTAACAGAATGATAGCAATGGAAATTTTCAGTGGGCTTTGGATCAGAAAGAAGTAATGAAATTGCTTTATATGTTCCTACTGGAAACATCAAAAACCCACATTTCTTCACCATCTGAAGTCCATATTTTGACACATGAACAGCCGTGCTTCCCAACAGGTGACAAAAAACCACATCACTTAGGGGTTTAGTTAGTCTTTTAATACCATTTCTTGCAGATTTCATTGGGTATCACACGAAGAGAAAGAGGTAACTCTAAAGGTGAGAGGGAGACATTAGGCTGGAGACAGAAGTGATGGCCAAGGCAGAGCTCTGTGGGGACAGGAGCTGTCCAGGCAGCTCACGTTTACTGGATGAGAGCCACTGCACAGCTGAGGGCTTTTCCCTTTCCAAATTTTTTCAACTCTTAAGCCTATGCTCTCTGAGTAACAATACCAGAAGAGTCCATTAAGTGACCTGCACAAAACTTGTCTGTTCCTTTACTTCTTCTTGGTGGATAAATCTTTTCATATGGTGAGCTGGCTGAGGCAAAGCTCATGGCAGAAACTTTGGTCCAGGTGAACTTTATTCGATATTTCCCTCACAGGATCATTGCTGGCTTAGAGATAACTAGTTTACTCCTAGCTCCAGTATACACTGTGTGGTGGTCCCAGCTGTGACTGGTCAGCACATGACCTAGCAAGCTAGAGTGCATCTTTTTCCATATAAACACTGGCTCAATTTTTTTGCTAGTGTAGAAAGGGTATTTACCCTCGTTTACGCATATTTTTTCCGGTCATGAGTAATTTTTCTATTATTTGTTGTTACTTTAACTTTCCAGAGTTTGTACCAGCACACTCTAAAAGCAATCATTAGAGGAAAACTGAATAGCCAAAAAACACTGATATGAACCCCACACATTTCAAAGAAGCATTTTATATTCTCTGTTCTACTTTGTTGTGTCTTGATGAAATGTATTACATCAAGGAAAGAAATTAGTACCAATACAGGTTTATATCCAGGTGCAGCATGCACAGATAAAGCACAAGTGAAATGAGATAAAATATTCTGCTTGATGATTAACATTGAACAAGGTTGTATTGAGCAAAGAGATGCCAGAGTTTTTAATATGAATGCACATCAACAAGAAATGACAGTGTGAAGTATTAAATGTTTTGGGGTTGCTAATGATTCCCTATCAGGAAGGTTGAGGCAGCCAGACTACTAGACATTAAACGGCTCAATAGTAATACGCTGAATTTTTATTCCATTAGTGACTTAGATCTTCAGTATCCACTCAGACATGTAAAACCATCTGGAAAGGTGAGCTGAAGGACTACTGAGCATGATAGTAAACATAGGGTTAACAACAACAATACGCAAAAAATAATTCCAACAAGAAACCTGAAATTCAAACATTGCTTTAGAATGCAAAAGAGTGCAAGAGATGAGTCAGTCTCAATACCTTGGCAGTAATATGCAAGCCAGTGGGGATATCCAGAATGAAATCATGTCACAAATTGGCAAGGCAGCAGCTGCATTTATCTGCTTAAAGAAGATTCAGTCCTTGAAAATCTACAACTTAAAGAACAAGCTGAATATTCAATTCATGTTATTTTCAACTGAACAGATGGATGGGAAAGCTGGAAATCTACCAGAAGTATAGTCAGTCATCTAAGAAGCCTGATAAAGCACTCAGAGAACTTAAACTTAGAAAAACAGTAATTTTTAAAATATGTGAATTTCTGACAAATTTTTCAAAATTTAACAGTATCTATTATCAGATATCAACAAAAAAAAAAAAAGGTAGCTGTATCTGGGATATGTGTTGGTAATAAACGTGAAGAATACACTGGGCAAAAATACATACCGACGTGTAAGCAAAAAGAGAGAGGTAAAAGGACACCTTTGCTGAACACGCTGAAGGACTCCCTACCATGAAGATCATAAAAGCTGCTGTGTGTGGAGCCCACTTGGCCGCTGCCAGGAGGCTCCTGGTGGCCCCCACCAAGGACAGCTCTGGCCAACCACCCTTTGCCTGCCTCCCACAGCAGGGGCTCCCAGAGCAGCCCTGGGTGGCTGCTTCCAAACTGAGGAACAGCCACCATCTCAGAAAGTATCTGTCTTTTACATGGACTTCTATGAAATTCAAGCCATGAAAACTGAGGGTGTTCGTGAATTCCTTTGAGTTTGTACGACACAGCAAAGCAGGTGCTGCTGTGTGCTGGATGGAAGGGTAAAAGAGCTGCAGTGGCTGAAATAAACTCAAACAGTGCCTGCGTGCATCAAGCAGCTGCTTCATCTGGTTGCACTGTGTGCTTGGGAGTTTTTCCAGTAGATTTGCCCTACTCAAAATTTTAAGGGCAAAATCTGCAGGGGAAGATATGCCTTTTTTGTAAGCAAGTACAGAAAGACAATTCTGGTAATTTTTATTTGTATACTTCAAAAAAAATATCATCATTATAGGAAATAATGTGACAGTCTAGTAGGAAGTAGGAATGGCAAAATTGCAGATCCTGCTCCACACATTGTTTTTCATTACACTGGGCCTTGTCTACTCTAACGTGCTTCCCAGTTCTTCTCCACTCCAGCCAGTTGTGTCTTCCTATCTGGTCTTCTGGCAAAGAGAAAAATAAAACTGCATCAATAATAAAATCCTGCATAATTGAGATCCATTCTTTTGTTGCCAGATGGAACTGCAGAGATTCCACATAAAAAACCCAGAAACGTAAAATGTATCTCAGGAAAGGTCTTGAAGACACTCTTCTTTTCTCATGATCACTGTCCCTCCTTGTGCTTCTGTCTACAACATCCCTGTCAAACATCCAGCTTCTTCCCTTGACCTGCTATGTTAAGGTGAAGTGTATGTCCTTCCTTGCCTTCACCTTGCTGCTTTGTCATTGATTTTTTGATTTTATTGTCATCACTCCCCTCACCTTCTCTCATTAACAAAGCATGAAACAGGATCTTTTGTTGGCTTATTACAGTCCTAGCCTACAGACTTCCCTCTATACAGAGCAACTGGATTCATGGGACACCATGTGTATCCTTGCTAGCTGAAAATTTTTAAGTTCATATAAAAATGAATAAAGGTAATTCAGTTCATCGCCCCTAGATATTTTAAAGCACATAATATTTTTTCCTCTAAAGTAAGAATGGTCCTTCTTTGGGATTCTAGAATACACTGAAACTTTTCTAGACAGGTAAGTTCTGAATTTGATACATCCACAAACATGATACAGGTAGACCACAGCATGCTGCCAGGACTCAGGGCCAAATTCATGTTTGTTTAAATACATAGCATGTTTCACCTGGATTATGAGGATTTACACTTTTTTTGAGTAAAAAGTACGCTTCTTCTTTAGTGAAGACTTGAAGATACTGAACTGGATATAGAAGTTATATTTTAATGTATTTCAGTACACTGCACTTAAATAATTATTCTATTACTTGAAAAGAAAATCCGAGCTGGCTTCGCAGGATTGTAATTCACTGGCAACATCTTCTACATATAAGCTGACCAGAAACATGATGCAGAAAGCACTGAGACACAGCCAGCATGGGCTATCCCATTTTCAGAGCAGAATCACGTTATAGAGTAACTGTGTTCAAGAAGCTTAAATACTAACTGGGATGGAGCTTTAATCGTTTTACTGCCTTTGAACTGCTCTCCTGTCTCAGCTGTGATATTATTAGTCAAATTAATTGCATCCCCTAGCAGGAGTCTTGTAGGTGCTTATCTTATTTCTACATTTCTAATGCAGGCAGCACTGTGACAGCTAAACTGGGTCCTAGTGTCTTTTCCTTTCCTTTTATACCTTATCAGGTGTAAAAATTGCAGGTAGAGAACTGAAAAACAGAAAGAAGCAAGACATTTAAAACCTGTAAGCCAAATGGATGTCTATTTTAGCAGCTCCGTAGGTCAGCCTCCGCACCTGGCCACTGGTAAACAGTAGTGCGAAGGAAAAGAATTTAAAAAGCAAACATAATATAATAAAAAAACACCCACAACAAACAAACATCTTTGCAATCTGGAAGACAGACTGTGCCCAGTGTCCACGAGGTGTTGGCAAAACCACCTCCACGAGCCCGGGCGCAGCGGCCGCTCTTACGCAACCCGCTGCTGTCCTGCTGGGAGGCTCTGCGGAGCGGGGCTCGGCGCCGAGCGGCGATAGCCCTGAGCGCTGCCTTGGCACTTCGCTGCCAACCACAGCACCGCCCGCACCGCTCCAGCTCGCCGGAATTAAGACAATTCGTTCGCCGGCAGTTCTGGCGGTGCAGAAAGGGATCGTTCCCGCGGAGAGCTGGTGCGGCGCGGGGCGGTGGGGCCTCTCTCCGCCGAGCGACAGGGACGCTGCAGGTCCCGCCCCCGGCCAAACCGGCAGAAGCGCTCAGGAGAGGCGTGAGGAGCTCCGGGACCCTCCGCTGTCCCCTCCGGCGTGCGCAGCGCTCCGCGCCACCTCAGCGCGCAGCTCCGCAGCTCTCCGCGCCCGCCGCGCCGCTCGGCCCCGGCGCTGCCCGC
>VWZW01013750.1:3471877-3483947 GCA_013397115.1 Edolisoma coerulescens | reverse complement strand
GGGCGGGAGCGGCGCCGCCGGCCGCCCCCGCAGCCCGGGCCCGGCCTGCCGCCGGGGCGGGGAGGCCCCGGTGTGCCGCCGCCCGGGGAATGCCGCTCCCTCCCCTTCCCGGACCTGCCGGGGCTCCCTTCCCGGGCTCCCCGCGCCGGCGAGGACCGGGCTGGAGCTGCGAGGGCAGCGTCAGCTGCTGAGTGTTCCCCGGCCCTGCGTTTTGCCAGACGTATTTACTGGTTACACGGGAAGAAAATAGGCTCCAGGAAGGGCTACGTCGTGTTTGCTGCTTCTCCAGAGTTCATCCCACCCCTGGGAACGGCACAGACCTCGCAGGAGGGGCCGGGCTGCTCCGTAGGGAATTCAGGCGCTTTCCGTACGCGGCGTGTGTGGGAGCGCGGAGCTCAGCTGGGATGGCAGCATGGGAGATGGCTGGAAAACCCCGGGGAGTTCGGGTCACAGATGGCAGCGGCCGTTTGTTATCATTCCAGACTGCACTCTGTGACCAGCTGACAAATTGAGACAAGTTGTAAGAACCTCTCTGCGAACGTAGTAATGTTTGTTAATCGTACTTGTGACTACAAAGGATCATGAACCAATTTTTTTTTTTTTTTAATGTGTGCTACTGGCCTCCTACTCGAGTGAAGTCAATACCCCTCATGGAAAAAACCATAGAGTTGCATAGGGTGTTCTGTGTGATGCTTCTGTGTACAAACTAACACAGAATATTATGTGAAAAATGGAATACGGAGTAACTTAAGTCCCGCAGCTACAGGTGGCAGAGCTGAGGAGAAGAGAGTGCATATCCTGGCTCTCTGTCTTGCTTCTCTGTCATAGCACAAGCTTCATCCATCAGGGGTAGAGCTTTGTCTCACCAAAACAGAGGCAAAATACGCGGTGAGGTGACCACTGCCGCCGCAGGAGGACGCTCTGCTAGGTCGCGCAGCATGGAGCAGTTGTGCCCTGGGGCAGTCAGGAGGCAGAGAAAAGCAGAAAGAGCCTCAACAGAAAGCAACCACTTGCAGAACACATACGATAATCAAATCACAGCTCTTTCCCACGTTAAAGATTTTTCCTTCCCCCCAGAAACTATACCTGAAAGAAAATACTGCAGGGTACTGAGGCACTACAGTGGCAAAGGAAAACAGAGAGATACTGTGTATCATTAAAAAAAAGTTCGTAGAGTCAATCTACGCAGGCAAAGTTGCCAAAAGGGGTAAGACTTAAGAGTTGAAAGCACAACAGCATGCTTGGCTGCAAAAGTTTAAGGTCTTGGCCTTTCTCATTGAATCAATAAACACAAACTGAAAATAGACAGTTTCTAATATAAATTTATACTGAGCAGTTGAGATAAAACTTGAACAGAATAAATGAGAAGGCATTGTTAGGGAAAAAGGCTTGGGAAATGGTATCAGGATTTATTAGGGAAATGAAGAAAGACATATTATCTCAGATTTAAAAAGGAAATCTCTTTAAAAATGAGGCCTAGAAGGAAGAAAGAAAGGGAACCTGCTCATACAGCAATACTTTGTTTTCATGGAAAAAGCTGCACTGAAAAAGTTTGGAGAAAAAAAAGGGCCAGTAAAAAAAGTTAAATCAAAAGAAATGTCTTTGATAATGATGGAAACATCCTATTAAAAAGGAATTGAAGTGCTGCAGGTAACACAAACATTTTCAGAAAGTAATACTGGAGTAAGTCGACTAGCTTAAGAGGAACAAACAAAAAGGACATGGGATAGTATTACTCAGAAAGGAGCTGAAATGCAGGAGATAAATTACGTTAATTTTCATCACACAAATTGTCACAATCTGGAGATCAACCCGAGTAAGACACAAAATGAGAGGTAGCTTGCAGAAAAATTGTAGAAAAGGATTAGAAATAGAGAGTGGGAAACAGAGCATGTGTAGATAGCTGAACTGCTACAGGCATTTCTGGAGACTTTCATCTGGGAGGGAGGGATGCCACACTGCTGTCCTAGGGAACTGTGAGCTAATTTTGCTATGTGGATGACAGAAAAAGCTAGAACCCCCGACCCTGAGACCTCACTGTTTTATTTTCTTGGCAAATTAAGATACTCTGGAGCACCCTGAGAAATTCCTGAATGTGCTAAGGGCTGCATTTCCAGAAAAAGGACTAAGCAGGAAAACAGCTGATATAGGATGACGTATCTGCTGTGACAGGGGGATGCCAGAAGCAAGGCCAAGAAAGTTAAGGAGGAAAAACTGAAACTCCCTTATGGGGCACTGAAAACCAAAGGTACTCACAGGAAATACAGGTTTTATACACACCTGAAAGAAAGACAAAAGATTGTGAGGTGATTTCCCGGAAAGAATTACCAACAAGAAGGGGCAACTGTGATAAGGGCTGAGGTTCAGCCACTCTTGTACAGCAGCACGTACACAGCTATGAGGTATGTTGTGTTACAGGAAGTCCTGCAGACCAGCAACAGCCTAATAGCTCTCCTGTACCAAGCTGGGCTTTCTAGGCCATGACAAACCAGCATTTTATGAGAAGAAAGGGGGCAACTACTGATTTCTTCATCCACCCAAAGGAAATGTAGTATTTTTAATGGGGTGTTTGACACCATAACAGGAAAAAAAAACCCAAACCATGAATAAAAAGGAAGGAAAGCTTTTGTAGAAGGACAAATGTAACAAAGTGGTGCAGTTACAAGAATATAGACAGCTAAAGAAAAGGCACTATATAAATAAAATTGGAGAAAAAACAGAGTAAAATTCCTGACCTTTCCAGGTCAACAAAGCAATTCAGCCCCATTTGCAATCAGTCATAAATAACAGCAGTCATTCCAATACAAGATATCTTACATCAGGATAGATGCTGACATAAAGTTTACGCTTAGATCTGACCTTGTCTTCCTGAATACGGACCAATTTGTTTCTTACTGTTTTTATGAAGCCCTTAATACTTCCATTACAATTATTCCATTTGCATTTCAAAAAATGTGCTATGGAGGGGACACCAAAAATATCATTCCTAATCAGTTCTGTCCCTACAAGTTTAGCAAAATGTAAGGGAGAACACATGGAGCCTATGAAACCAGAGGAACCTATGGAACCTATGGAATTTAGGCTGAAAGGCAGCTAGAGATATGCAGGATCTTCCAGACATTCCCTGGTTTTTATATTAATTGATTAATAAACCAATAATGGGAGGAAGAAAAGGATCCACACAAAGCTTTCAGCATATCTGCTAAAATGTTGCACTTGTCTGACATACAGTGGCCGTAATTCAAGTGAGATGTTGGGTCTGCATTATGTAAATGGTACGATGAGTTCTGTTATCTTCCTTGGTGAATTAAGGTTTTAGCCATAGCTTATATATGTTAAGAGGTTGAGGCCAGCCGTTTTTTGGAAAATGACAGAACACAAAAGCCACATGATTACTTCAGAGAGATGTTTTCCTTTAGGTTTCTAGAGAGAGGCACACGCGAAAACCTTGACTTTCTTCTGTATGACTAGGTCCTGGTGGTTAACGTTGATCAAGATCATGGTAAAGTAAAACTGCAGGAACTTTACCTGTCCTCCTGGTGAAGGTAAGGAGATTTTTGTTAAGAGGTTTGATTTCTGAATGACAGGTAACTGCACTAGGCATGAGTCGAGGGAATGGAATACTTCATGTTGAGATGAACTGCTGAGATCTTGTTTGTAAACTAGTCAGCTGAAGATCAAATGACAAAGAAAACTGAGTAACTAAAATACATAGGAAAACACTTAGAGGGTTCTGTGTCTCAACACTGTAATTAAAAGAGTGGAAAATCTTGCAAATGACTTTTATGACTTTGGCAAAAATATGTCATATAACACCGCCTTCCTAATTTTGTTTGGATAATGACAGGTTAATAAAAACTAAAAGGGGACTATAAATAAATAAATAAATAAAAGATTAACCAACTAAATAACTAAGTATGGTAAAATAGGGACACTGTGTCATGAAATGGCAGAACAGGAATACATCTGGAATTGGAAACTCAGACTCTACTTACTGTATGTGTGCACATTTTGTTCTCCTTTAGTCTGGCCAGGTTATATGGATTTAAATTCTTTTACAGTGATATTCTTTGAAATTTTAAATTACTGGTCTTCACAGTAAGGATGAATGAGTTATTTACTGTTTTGAGATATTATAGGAGATGTACTTAGGATCTGAGATCTGTCCACTTCTCTGGGATTTAGATGGATGATCTCATTAGATTCAGAATCACTGCAGTAAGTCCAGAAATGTACAGATGCTAAACATAATGCAAAATCTTAATTATTGTTTGCAGTTAATTAAAATGCTATTTTTGTTTGTTTTGCCTCCCTCTGGCATCTTCAAGTCCTAATTAATTCTTAACTGTGGGTGGTGGGATTAGGATTGGCAGCAAAACACACCTCAAACAGCCCACCAGCACCATAGGGCTGTACGTGCAGAAGCTCTGCCGAAGCAAAGATCACATTCTTGAGAAGTTAGATAAAGGTCGCTATTGTTCTTGCCGCCAAGATTATTTTTATCACATTGTCAACATAGTTGTTAATGTACAAACATGCAGGTGAGATACAGAACACACGAAACTCATAAAAAAGGTGGGGACGTTGTATACACGTGCAATTAGAGCACTGGAGATGAGATGCACATAAAAACGCTGAAGGGGAGCAAGTGTTCACTTGACAGATTAAGGAGCTGGCTGGCACAGTTCCTTGTGGTGAACTGCTTGGTGACATTTACAGCACTGTTAAATAAAATCTGTGAGCAAATACCATTAACTGATGTTGTTCAAGGAGTGGCTGCTCAGCACGTTTCTATGGAGGTGGTGATTCAGGTGCATAACCAGAGCAATACTGAGGGGTTTTGGTTTTTGGTTTGGGTTTTTTTTTCTATAATGTTGCAGTTGTTTCAGAGTACAATGAGATTTTTTGGCTTAGAAGTGCTGCTGTAATTGGTTTCTGGGACTTTCTTGATTTGACCTAATTGGACATTTTGAAAGGTTGCCAAAGTATGGGGTAGGATTTTGCCAGTTTTCCATCAGTGATTAATAAAGCTCATTTGGAAGATCAATTAGAGTTCCAAAAAGAAGATTTTGCACCAGAATTGTTATAAAACCAATGAATTCTATTTTATTAATGGACATTTTCAATGTTGAATGATGAAAAACAGTGCTATAGTGAACAGTAAATGCACTTTTTTTTGGAGAGAATTTTCTCTCTTCAGGTTATTATTATGTTATTTCAGGAATTCTGTAGTCAGGGTGGGGAAGCACTTTAATTCTGGTTTGTAATGATACTTTTGGCAAAATTCAAATTATTGTTTTTAAAAAATCATTAGACTATTAAAAAGTGGTTTAAACAGGTAAGTTTTCCTGAAATGTTTATTTCCTTTTCACAGTGCTCAAAGTTTAAGTAGTAGCTTTCTAAAAGTCTTTAGAAAGAATAAGTAACTGCTCTTGGTGTGTCTGAAGACCTAGTGAATTAAAGAAATGAAGGGATATGTTTGGAGGAAGGAAAGGCTGGTAGTGTATGCCATCATCAGTTTCTAATCATCCCAGCTCCTCCCCAAGTTCTCATTTTCATAAAGATAATTTAAAAACAACATGCAAGTGGTTCAGCCTGTCTCTGTGCATTTATAATTTGTTTATTTCCCTGGTACACAAGTATAGATTTGGTGGATTGTTTTTTCTACAGTCAGAGGACTGACTGGGGTAGATAAGTTAACAAGCAGGAGGTTCCTGCATGCTGGAATTAGCAACTTATCTGTCTCATCCATTGCTTGTTTGTTCATGTTTTGCTCATTCAGGTGTATCCTAAAGAAATGAGATACCCAGCTATTACAGTAGTGCCAGTTTCTAATTTGTTCCAGGAGTTCATAGCCGTGGGTCTGAGTGCGTCAGGAAGGACCTGTAGGTGTTTCCATACTCCTTCTCATTGCATTTGGGTCATAAGCAAGTTTTTAATCTTATTGGGATTTAGCTGACCAGGTATCTAAAAAAAAGTGTTGCATAGCTATGCCGTGACTTGCTATCCTCACTCTTTACAAGCCAAGCAAGAGCTTTTACTGAGGCACTTCCCTCTGCAAAGCTTTATGCACACCATGTAACACTGCCACTGTGCTGCAGCACTTGAAGGTCACTTGAAAAGCCAGCGTTTTGACTGAAGTAGGACTCATCCTTCCTTCTTCTTCCTTCCTACAGAGAGATTTTTCAAGCTGGCCTCCAAAGCAGCTTCTGGGGTTCCTGGCAGATCAGGTTTTCTAGGGGAAGGAACTGCTTCTTTTGCAGACACTATTAGCATAAAAATCACAACATGAAGCCCATAATCACACTCGGAGGACGCTTTCCTCTTCTAAGTCAGACAAATTGAGTTTAAATCGGCATTTACTGAAATGTGACTGTTGAAACTCTACCAGCACTACATATTACACTGAGCAGGTATATATACTAAACTATGTGCTACACTTGGGGCAAAAAATGGCAACCGATTCTAAACTAGCAGAATTATAACGCTATCCATTATAGCATTTCTGCTAGCACCAGGGTAATATTTCTCTTCCATGCCTCTCAAGAGAACTTAGGATCCAAAATACTTCCATCAAAACTCTGTGGATGTCTCTGAATTCTTCCAGAAATTCAGCTATGAATGGATCCAGGATGAAGATGGTAAAGTGATCTCATTTGTTGCATGTGTTAGGCCTGCTAAAATAAATCTTAGCAAAATACTGCTAAAGCAAGAGTGGAGGATGAATGGGAAGATTATAGTGCATTATTTTACATGTTTTTACTTTCTGAAATGAGTAGATGACCTCAACTTCTTCAGAGCAGAGATAGCAGGCTTCTACCTTCTGTCCTGAGCTTAGTAGAAAGGTGGAATCTCAAATCCTAGATTTTGTTATTTTCACTTTAAGGTGGAGGTTGTTTCCCAGCATCTCTATGCTTCTTGCTCTCTTTTCCACAGTAATGATGGCTTATGAAGAACAAGTTGATTTAGAATAGGACGAGTTGCACAATCCCTCAGTTAATACACCCACCCACCTGGTTGTTGAGCTCCATATGGTCTTGGATTAGGAATGAGAGAACTTGCAAAGCTCTTGCTTCTGTCAGGCCTCCAAAATCAAGACTCTCCCCAGTGTGTTTTAGCTTTGCCTCAGAGTAACCCGGTTATAATTATTCCAACTGCAGGAGTCTTTCCAAGCCCTAATCTTTTAACTGAAACCACTGAGGTTTGGGACAAGGGATCTGGTTTCAATAGGACCTCTAGATATCTTCCCACTCTACCTTCTCTCCCAGCTGCATTCACTCTTCATTTGATTCTTCTCAAAAGAGATGTCCCTTGTCCACTGCTGAAAGGGAACTGTGTGGCAAGGCTTTGATGCTGTCACAACCACTTCAAACTAGAGGCTTCTCTGTAGGCCAGTTAAATGCTGTTTCTTCTTGCCTGATGGGCTGTCCTCACTAGTGTTCTCCTTGACCATCCCATTCACTATGAAGGAAAAGCTACTGAAGCCTGTAATTTGTCATCTACTTTTTGCATTTATATTAGTTTATTAATTTGAAGTTGCTTCTGCTATCCAAAAAAAATCCAAACTAGGTCCACTATCATGAAATCTGGAGTCATGACTCATTAAAAAATTAATCGTAGATGGCACCATGACAAGACTGGTCTTGGTGATCTGTTCAGAGAATAAGAAGAATGAACTACTGTTTTTTTTTACTCCAGTAGCCCATCTACCCCAGTTGCCTTTGGCTGATGAGTAGAGGATGATTACAGAAAGACTGGAAGAAATAGAACAAGTGTAGGATTTCCTAACTTCTGGCAGCCAGACGATATGGGAATTTCCTAAACCAGAAATTTCACTGGATTGCATCATCATGTTTACTAGCCATTGATGGACCATAAATTGTCTGATCTGTTTTGAACTTTCTTGAACCTCCACATCATCCTTTGATAACAGTCCAATAGCCTTTTTTAGTAAAACAGCTTTTGCAATAAAAAGGAGAATATACACAAATTCCTGTTTAGTCTGGAAGCTGGCTTCAGTGTAGGAGAGCTGAGACCTGTTTTTCCCAATACTTTCTTGCTGCAATTTAGAGACACAGATCTTAAAAGTAGTTTTTGACAATAATTTAATCTTGCTGGTTTTCTTTCAGTTCACATTTTCTTGCCCGTGTTCATTTGGTTTTGTGGACTGAGCACTAATTTCCTGTGCCATGTGCAACCCTGCATAACTTGGTAAAAATTCCCTGCTGTGTTTTTTCATGACAGATCAAAAATGGATATGAACTGTGCGTTGGAGGTTAGAGTGTGCTTCCAGATTTGTTTCTCTCTCTTTTGCTTTCTTTCTTGTTATTTATTTTTCTTTCCTATTTGTCTCAATTTTCATTCATTTCTCTTCTGTTCTCACACATCCTCTCTGGTTCCCCTCGAATTCTGATGGTAGGATGGAATTGGATCTCTGTACAAAAGCAAAGTATTATTACATTAGGTTATTTTTATATTCCACAGAAATCTTGAAACAGACGTATATTACACTGTATTGGAAAATGGAAATTGAAGAGGAAAAGAAACGGTATATAGTACTTGTGGTTTATTTTCCCTTTTTTTTTCAGGAAATGGATGTTTGCCCCAGACAAAGACTAGAGGATGTTGGCCAAATACCTTCAGTTAACACCAAAATGTTTTGAAGTGTTTGATGGCATTTAGAGAAGATTGGCCTCAGCTAGCATTAATAATAAATGGTAATTAATCTGAAGTCATTGTAGTCGTGTACTGTCCATCAGTTTTGCTGTGTGTATAAGCACTGCTTATCCATCATTCAGAGAGGGACACAGGATGCTTTCCTGCTGTGCTGACTCACTCCTGGTAGTCTAAAAATGAAAAGGGTCATGTATGCTTCCTTGTTTTCACATTCCTTTTAACACTTTTAAAACAAAATGTTTTGGATTCTCTTTGTCTGCCAAAAGGTGAAGTTTTCATTTAATCAGGAGACTGGAGTAATTTTTTAACTGCTGTTTTACCCTGACTGTTTTCATCTTTAATCACCCTGTCCTCGTGCACTGTAGTACTCAGGAAGTAAGAGGCCTGGGAAATTGCAAATAAAACCCGTGTGTCTTGTAAGACCCTCCTTCAGAAAGTGATTAGAGGGTCCCCTGTCCACCAGATAATGTGTGCTAGGTGGTCAAGTGATTCAGCTTAGCACATGTTTCATTGCCTGTGCTCTCTGCCTGCTTGTGTACAAACAAATTCAAAAAGGAACAGATGAGGTGTGTAGTACTTCTGAGAAAAACACGAAGTCATTCGTATCAGAACTGATGTGCCGAACAACTACTCTAAAATCAAAGATCTGTAGAGCAAAACAAACCAGCCAGTAAGAAGGAAATCTGGCAGCTGATGTCAGATGCACAAGGTCCATTACCATTAGAGAGCCCAAAGAAACTAAAGTTCTCCCCTGCCTGCCCAGCCCTGAGGTGTGAAAGCCAGACAAAAATTACTTAGAAGGAAAAGGAAAATGAGAGCAATAAAGGATAAAAAGCCGAAATCCACCAAGGTTCCAAGTCAAGTCGTCGTGTTAAAATGCGAAAGAAAGAATAATGTTTCATTGACAAGAGCTCTGTGCCCTGAAAGGTGTACAGATTCTCTTCCAGCTCATGTCAGAGCTGGATTACATCCTAGGCGCTCCTGGTCCAGCTACCAGGCATTTGATGAGGTCAGTGTTAGGTTGCTTTTCAACTGAAGGCAAATTTCTGACTCCTGCATTTCTGAATAAAGTCACGGCCTGTGCATAACTGATGCAGTGGGAAATTGTGCCTGTACATGACCCGAACTTCCCTTCTCAGAGAGGTGGAAAATGCTGTCATTACTTTCCTGGTACAAACTATATGCTGCCTCCCTCTGCTCCTCCCTCCCTCTTTAGAGCCCGCTCCAGGTCAGGCAGTGCAGATACTGCAGGGTTTCAGAGGCTCTTTGACATGTCCTGCAGTTGTACTGAACCCTCATTTCATGGCCGCCAAGAAAAGCATTTATGTGAATGCATGGTAGCCACAGCACATCCCTGAGACTTGAAGAGAACAACAGGACCTCTCTTTTTGCCAGACAGGAGTGGGGTTTCAGGCACTGGGGGGGCCGTTGATAGTGAAAGTCGCAGAGAGCTTAAGGTCCTGGATTTCCCAAATCTGGGGACTTACATTTCTTATGCAAGTATCATCTTCTGCTTGAGCAGATGGAAGGGAAACCGTGGTCATGTGAGGACCCAGGAGCATCTGTCCTCATGCAAAGTAGGTGGCTAAAGGAACACTTTGAGATACTTTGACATATCTATTCCAAAAGATGCAGGGAATTGGCATCAGAATATAGTAAGAAGCTGAACCTCTCCAGTATCCACAAATATTTGCCGTTGCCATCAGTGAATGGCGTTCTGTGTCAGTTTCATCGGATGGGGATGATGACACATTTTAAGGCTCCCATTCTCACCGTCACATGGGTTTGTGTCCCTGCATTTTAGTCATTTCAGAGCAGTGCATCACCACCCCACTGGCTCATGCTGTGCTCTGTGTTTAGCAGCACATATTTATGACATGGGGAGTGAAGAATGAAGTCTAACTCAAGTCCTTAACTAACCCGTAAGTGAGGGATTAACTGCCTACTGCATTCTTTTACTAAGTATTAATCACTTAACATTATTTTCATTTTTTCGAAAAGTCTTTTGCTGCCTTAGTATGTCAGCACACAACTGGGTTTGAAATCACGGCGTTTGAGGGACTGCTGATACATTAGCCATTGCTGTCCTCAGCCTGACAAGGGACCTGTTGTGTTACTTTCTGGGTGAAGGAAAAAGTACATGTGGATGGGCTACAGCTATCAAGGTTTGCTCTTGCTTTACAAACCTGTCTTCCTGGCTGTGGTAGAGTTAAAAAAATAATTACAAGTTTTTCAAAGGATCACCCACATACACATGGTATGAGAGCTCTTTTCTTTGTTGGTTTCATTTTATTTGTACATGACTCACTCTTGGCAAAATGAGTGAGCCTCATGAGCCTGTAAAAATTCTGTTTGGATTAAATGATTTGCATTAAATGATTTATAACTGCAAGAAGGCTTTAATATTCCTGTAATTCCTTAAGGAAAAACAAACTGATCTTATTCTTTCAAGTAGCTATTGCTTTCACGCCTGTTACTTCAGACGCCATCTTACTCGCTCAAGCTGATAGCTGTTAATGAGACTCTGGGTACTTCTTCCTTGCTTTCCCTGCCTCATGAATTAGAGATGGATGGTGGGGATGTACTGTCATCCTTTTCTGAGCACATTCTTCTGAGCGTGACTGAAGGCCAGGAAACCTACAGCCTCCCAGACCTGCTTGCCTTGCTAAGAGCAAGGAGCAGCATTTGTGCTGGCCTGAGGTGGGGAGGTCATGTTTCTGAGACCAAATTTACCCCGGTTTTCTAGCCCAGAGGCCCATCAGTCTTCATTTTCCTGTCAGAGCCGATGTGCTGGTTACAGCCACTTCATTCCTGCTGGCTCCTGCATGGATCAGCTGTCAGCAGGGCAGGTGGGTTACCCTCACACCCTGACCCCTTAGTTCCCCAAACTTAGAGATGTGGGGGCGGGGGGAGACCCCTCACTGGACATCCCTGCAGAGAGGGGACTGCTAGCCGCCAGCAGCCACCGGGGCTGCCCGCACCCTTGGGATAGAGGCCTCGCAGCAGGGTGTGCCTGTCAAAGCCCATGGGAAAAGCATGCGAGCCAACAGCGGGACAATCCAGCCGGATGCTGGACGTGCCATCAACAAGCCCTTTGACTTTGTGCTTGCGCAGAGCCGCGGCTGCCCTGGCTGCCCACTCCAGAGGCTGAGGCGCGGCACAGTTGTTAGCGGGGGCCGCTGCCTTCAGCCTCAGACCACGGGGAATCCTCCTCCTTTCCCGTGCCCATGTGCCTCTGACAGGACGACCCGCGGTCACGGGATTTTAATATCCGAAGCAGAAAAGCCCCGCGGTCCCCCCGCAGCGGCTCCCCCGCCGCCCGCAGCCGCTCGCCGTGCCCGCACCTCGCCGCCCGAGCCCCTGGGGCGAAGCGGTCACTCGGCGGCGCCCCGGG
>VWZW01013750.1:3257613-3471188 GCA_013397115.1 Edolisoma coerulescens | reverse complement strand
CATTGAAGTTTTCTGTTTGACTTTATAAAGCGGCGGCGACAACAACAACAGCAGAAATCCGCGAAGTTAAAAAGCCAAATGTGTTAATTGTTAACTAAATATAGACGAGGAAGGCTTGGAAGCTGTAGTGGGTGGATTGATCAGGCAGCATACGAGTAAAATGAAAAAGGGAAAATTGTCAGCCCTATGGAGCCGGTTGCCGGTAGGAAGGAGGGATCGCACCTGTTCTGGTGAGTGGTAGGAGCCCCATAGCCCCGTGGTCCCCAGAAACCTTGTTTACCCTCCTGTGATCCGGATGGAGGAAGGAGAAACACAGGTTAAAAATGCTGTAATAAATACCAGGTCTTACCAGGAAGGCAAACGGGACGTTTTTTTCTACAGTATAAGTCGTGTTCCCTTTAGTATTTTAACTTAACACCAAATTCGTGCATTCGAACTGAGCCATCTGCTAGTTATAGTAACATATTTAGCGTTTATTTACAAAACTTAGTCTGTCGTAAATATATGTTTGCATAATTGATAGACTGGGTATTTTTATAAAAAATGGTTTGTTTTCCTTTTACAGTTCAGTACGACTTGTGTGTTGAGATAATTTACTAGATTTTCTGGTTCCTGTTTTCCCTTCTGAATAAACATTTGAGAAGAAAAACCAAAACAACAGAGGAAAAGGTTTGCTCTTTGATAAGAAATTTCTGTAATAACAAGGTAATTTTCAGGGGACTTTACCATAATCAGTGCAGTTGCATTGGTTGGTTGTATTGCTTCACAGAGAGGCTTCAGTTCTCTCCCTTACTTTGAGCTCTAAATAATACAGCTATATGAATATATAGCCATTTTTAAAGAGGAGAAGCTGTAGTAAATCACTAGGAAGTATAGTCCTTCACTTTCTCACAGAACAGCTGTTTAAGGCACAATAACAACAAAAGTTTTCTGAAACCATGTATGCCTACTTCCTTCCTCACAAGGCTTTTTTTCTTTTCTACTAACTGGCATGAAATCACCCTTCATATTAGTCCCAGGACCCTTAAATTAGTCTCAGCCTTCTTCGAGTTTATTTGAATTGGTGACCTTTGGATGAGCTGGTGTGTTCCATTGTTACTTGCTAATGATGGAATAATCTAGTCCTGACGTACCAGTTGTGAAACCGAGGGCGCTGCTGCTGGATGGAAATTCAAAGGTCTTATGGCTCCATGTTGGAAAAGGCAGGATTTAGCTGTGGTTTTCATCTCCTCTTAACTGTGTGGACTCTGATTTTCAGAGCTTGAAAGGGCTCAAACCAAAGCCTGTTAGAGTTGATGGAAAATCTGCCATTGATTTTTACTGGTTTTGGATAAAGTCTTGTATGAGTTGGTGTTGAGCACATCATGGCTATGCCAAATTTTTTAGTCCTTTTGAAATTCTTTGCATATCCAAGTCATTATGTAAGGTCAATTTTTTTGTGTGCTGTCTCTTTTCTTTGTGAGAATGTTCTTCTGCTTAGTAGAAAGTGGTGGTGTTTGTGTTCACTCTCTTATATGCTACAGCGTTAATTTTATTATCTGAAAATTTCCTATTATGTCAGGATGACATGGGGGATTTTGGAAAAAGTGAAAGTGCTTTTGCTGAAGGCTGCTTATCCTGAAGACAGGTTTCTTCAGGTATTTTTCAAAGAGCTTTCAAAGAGTAGTGGGACATCTGGAGTCATAAGACATGCTTTCTCTGCTGTGCATGTTGGACTTCCCTTGTTCAGTATATGGTTGTTTGCTGCCCTTTGGGGGTTTTTTTCTTACAAATGTGAAGGGGAGAAAGTTGTTAGTGATAACAGTGATAATGGTGTTCTGTGAAAAAGCTTGCAGAGTAACACATACCTGTGGCAGGCATATATCCTCTCCTGGCTTCCCTGTTGTTGACGATGAGCAGGGTTTTACCTCTTGGCTATATGTAAAAACCCAGCCAAGAGAAAGTAGGGAGGAGAAGGACTGCTAAACTTAAATCATGGAAGTTTGTCAGAGTTTGTCTAGTGTAGCCTGTCTTGAAATTTGATTCCATTTGGAAGGGAGTCAAGGGATGAAACCTCAAAAAAACCCACCTGATTTGAGGCAGGACGTCCTCCAGCAAGAATCTCATTTACCACCCGAAAGGGTGAGACCAGGAATTTTGGCTCCTTGGAAAAGGAAATTCTGGAGCTCATTATCTCTCCACCATCATATTCTGGTTTACTGATTTGGGGTTTGCTTATTACTAAAAGTTGAAGAAGGCAAAAGAGGCATGCATGTGAAAGAAGCTCAGGTAAATAGGCTGAGATGAGGGAAGGCAGGAGAAGCACAATTACTTGTGAGCCCTCATGCCTTGGTTTTCCTTCTAGGGCTTGGAAAGCACTAATTTTCCCAGCCAAAATAATTTGCTTTTAAATGAGAGATGGCTTTCATGGCAGAAAGGAGAGCTGTACTGCAACGTGCAGGGTAGCAGTGCAGAGCTGTGTATTTTCTTCATCTTGTCCCTTTTCCTGTGGGATTTCCAAAACACATGAGAGTCTGGCCTCTGGAGGAAAGGTGGAGATGGTGCTGGGGCACTCTCCACCTACCTGCAGGGACTGAGACAGCATATCCATACCATAGGTTTCCAGAGATTATGGCCAGGATCTAAATGTGTGAGTTTTCTGTCAGAAGGGGTCAGAGGATCACTCAGGAAGTATTGTCCTAGTATTTCCACAGTTTGTCTTTGTTCCCTTTTTTCCAAATATCAGAAATGGCTATGTATGTAGTCCTAGATTCTCTCTTGCATGGCCCGATTTAAGTAAATAAATAAAAGCTGTTCGGTAGGTCTTCCGGTGTATGACAGCAGAATTCTGCCAAGTCACCAAGGTGCTTTCCTTCTATCTGCTTGACTGAAGGAAGGCCTCTGGGTGGGTGAGGAAGTCTTAGTACAGGGATCTGCTTGGGTTAATTTATCCCATCAAAAAAGTTAGCAGAATAATTCACATGGCCAGTAGTGTGGCAGTACTGCTGCTGGCGTTTTTTAAACTCGTCATTAATGGTGCAGTGGAGAAATAATCTCCCTTCTTAGGGATGAGCTAGGATTTTATGTATTGTACAGGGATAACTAAACAAACAATGCATGTGTTATGAGAACCTTCGTCATTAAAATCAAGGGCAGACTATAAATTTCTGTGTAAAGATTAAAGAATTGTATTCCTTTAATTCTATGTTATTCCATCAGCTGTATGTGGTCCAAGAGGACATTTTGAATAAAGTAATTGAGTCTTGCATAAGTTGCTTCTCTCATTTAATTCGCAACACGTGAATGAGATTGTTTCCATTATCCATCACAATTACTTAATTTAAACATGGTCGTGGTAGGGGGACAATGCAAGTAAAAAGACTGGTTGGAAAAGTTTGTTCTCTTGTTAACCTTTTCAGTGTATGGTCACACTGCCAAAGTGCATGTAAGCCTGCAACTAGAGAGGAGGAAATTGAAAGCAAATAAAATGCTTTTTTGAAATACAAAAGTTAACTTGAGTATTCCATTTTGAATGCTTTTGGTCATAAAAATTCTCATTTTACTCTAACCCATTGTAGCTTATTAGAAATTAAATATCCTGTGTAACTAGTGAACTAGTGAAAGAATAAAGGTTTAAACCACAGTTTAAAAAAGTACTTCATATCCTCAAGTGTCTTAAATATAGAGAAGCTGTAATAATTTTTACTGATGAACTAAAAGGGCAAATACTCTTATGTTATAATTAGATTATACGCATGAGAGCAGTGTGATCATTCTAGACTACAGAACTGTTCTGTGTCCTCTGGTGAACCTAACCCAATAAATTAGGGTTCTGTTTTTCCATTGGAAGAAGTAAAAGGACTGATTTTCAAGCTGCCTGATAGTAAGGTGGAAAACAGAGCAAGAAGATCGATGTCTCATCAGGTGAATTTAAAGTCAAACCAAATGCAAGTCTTTCTTCTACTGGATGGAGTGAAGTTGGTACATGTAGAACCAAATCGCTTGTGTGTATGCATACACAATGATTACTGTTTTATCTTGGGTAGAAGTTCATTCTGCTCACCTGCTAATTTTTTTTGCCTATTTTGATGCTGATGTTTGAGTGTCTTCTTGAATACTTTGTGGGAGTTGGTTGGCATGAACTGCATGCCACAGGTACAACACCAATGTTGCTTGAGAGTAAGATGTGCTTTGCAACAGCTGTGGTGTAGGAAATTAAAGGAGCTCTTTGAAGAAAATCAGAAGTATCTGTCAGCTACGTAAGTAGTTGGATCCTTGAACAATTGCTCACTAACTGATATCTTAGTGACATGCATATGGATGAGCCATTTTCAAAACATTCACCAGAAAAGTATACTTCCGTGGGTAAGAAGAGCTGTTTTCATCACCATTGCAAGTTGCCTTCCTTGAGTCATGTGTCATGTTTGCTCTCATTATCCACAGCTGTACAGTGTTCTTGAACTGTGGGCCTTTTCCTTTCTTATGTTTTCATTTGTAGAGCTTCACATCTTTCTTCCGCTGACTTGGTCTTGCACCTTGGCCCCCTTTAGTATCCTCTTAACTCCACACCTCCCGCTCACGACTTTCCATTGTTTCTCTTGATTCTGCTGTGCCAGCTCCTTGCCATGTGCTCTAGCCCAGCTGTACTTTGGCAGGTATGGAGCGCTGCTGCTGCTGCTTGGTTTCCTACCCGTGGAAAGAATGAGCACCAATAAATTGCAGCTATTTCTTCTTTAGTGGTTTTTTTTTTTTCCTCTGACCTTTATCACAAAATATTCCTGGTCCATTTGCCTACCTTCTTGCAACTTTTGACAGGTAGGATTGCTGTCATGTGACTATACTGTTTTCTAGCTTTACATTAAAATAGTTTTATTCCCATGATTTATTAACTTGTCCCTGGCTCTGTTTTATTTTTAATATTTTGTACATCTTTTTAAAAAAAGTGGCATGTTTGTGTGCAAGGTGCTTCAAAGTATAATTATGAGCTGTAGCATTTATGTATAAGGCTTAAAATAACTTTGTTCCTCACTTAAGGAAATTGAAGGGTTTATCTTGAGCCTTCTTTTGTAAATTAGGTGTCTTACTTTCTATACTGCATTTTTTCTCATTAAAAAAAGATAAGGTGAAATGCATTATCCAGTTAGATAAACAGGGAAAGAGTCTGTACAGAGTTATATCCATGTAAATCCAGAATATACATGACCACGCACATATGCATTAAAAGAAAATTCCCCTATAGAGTATTTGTGACAAATTTAATTTTTAAAGCAAACTAATTACTTCCCTTTACTATTAAAGCATAATTGTATTTCTACAAATATAGAGAAAATTGTATCTGGAACACAGATTACTTCCTATGCAGTGCTGAACTACATATATTTTTTGTTGTGCCTGACTCACTGATGTGACTTACTGAAGTGATTTAGTTTATTGAAATTCTCTATGTGACCAGAATAAAACAGCTTGGGCCGGAGGACTTGGATCAACTATTTGGCTGCAGAAGTTGCTGGTTATTAAGGTTAAAGAAAAATTTGGGTGTCTTTGAATATATGCAGGTAAACTAAGGTTTAGAGTCCCTGGATGGTATTGCTTCACTTTTCAGGGTGCTTAGCCCTATGTAATAATAGTCGTCCTTGAAAACTACACTTCCTCTTAACTTTATTTGAAACCAGGAAACCTGGGGTCAGATCACAGGGAGTGCAGTTGGTTACATAGAATACTGTGAGCATGTGGTCCTTGCCTGTGAGTTATACACATGTAACAGTAGTTTGTCACTGGTTATTTTGAATTTTGAGTTGAAAATCACCTCTGCACCATGAAGGTATCTAACCTGATTACCCAACTTCCCATTCAATTGTTGCAAACTGTTTGGCTCTATCTCTCTTGCTTGTCCTGTTTCCCCTGCCCCCAGTCCCATGCCTCAGATACCTCACACTTTTCTCCTTTGCCAGAAATGGGAGAGAGATGCTAGAGGCCTTTTGTTTTTCTAAAGAGTCTTATGCATGGAGATAGCATCCTTGACCTTCTTTCCCCTTAGAATGTCCTGTCAGTTGTTCCAGTTGCTGAATCTGACCGATGTTGCAGGCAGCTGCCATACACCTGGGTCCTTCTTACGGGGCCTTCTTGCCACCAGAAGGGATAAGCCAACGAGAAGAGTCCCGCTTGCCATTGTGTTGGCCAGAAGCTGTGCTTTTGCCTTCTTGACTTTCTGCCTTACTGAGTATTGAGTTCTTTGGGGTTTTTGTTATCCCCAGTCCCACTGCCATTTGGCTTCTCCTTCCCTTGCACCCCTACCTGGCAGCTCTGCTGCGTGTGTGAGCACTGACAGGCGCTGAGACCTGGACAAAAATGGTGATAGGCTCTGTAGCCTCTGAAATGCATGAAGCCTTCTTTATTGCCGAGTAGGTTGTTGCACACGATACCGTCTTGATGGCAGCTGTCTTCATTTGCATTGAACTCTGGGAGAACCCAGAGACTGCTCTGATAGTCAGGCCTCCTGGGAAGCCTGTTTGCTTTCATCCTCTGCCCAGGGAAGATGAATCTCACCTGCTGCCACTCTCACGGTAGGATGCGGGGATTGTGCTTGCAGCCATTCTGGCCATGACTTTCCAGTGGTGGGAGGATGGTGGGAGTGTGTTTTGTGAGGCAGAAGGGTCTTCTACTGTTATCTCTTCAAGAGGCCTCATATCAAAACAAGGTTTTGGGTAGTGCTTTCTGTGCTTGGAGGTTAGGCACGAGTGGGAATAGCATGACCTGGGGAAAGGAAAGTGCTGGATTCTGTAATTCCTGAGGGAGGGAGGGCTCTGGTCATACTGTCTCTATAGAGCTGTTCCCTGAGCTAGCCATCCTTGTCTCTCCATCCTACCTGCAGTGACATGGATAAGTCTCCTTGCTTTGGCTCTGCAGTGGCTTCTCTGCAGTGCCACTTTCCTTGCATGGAGCCATGAACATGGAAAACCATATGTATATAGAGTGTGCTCCCTTCTGTTTTCAGATGTCTTCACATCTTCTGAAATTCCTGATAGCTGGTAAATTCAAGAACCTGGATGAAACATGTTTTTTTTCCAAGTGCTACAACAAATGTTTGTGAAGCACAAATGAACTTAGGCAAGCCCCTCTCCTCCATTTTTCCTTTCTGACTAGATTTTTATTTTCACAGGGACAGCAGGATTCATCCTTGTCATAAGGTCCTTTCTTGCCAAGTTACAAGTTCTGTTCCAAGTAATGGAATTCAAGTAGTTGAAAGAAAAAGGATTTAAAATTTTGTGTATATAAAAAAGCCCAACCCCAAACATTTCCTTTGCTACTTCTGCAGAAATAGCAAGACTCTTTGGACAGGTTGCCCAGAGACGTTGTGGCATCTCCATCCTTGGACATACTAAAAAAACAGGTGGACATGGTCCAGGGTAACCTGCTCCACGTGACCCTGCTTGATTGAGCAGGGTGGTGGACTGGACAGTCTGCAGAGGTCCTCTCCAGCCTCAGGCATTCCTTGACTGAAACTTTCTGAAAAGGCTTTGAAAGAGAATTGCAGTTCACTTTGTTAGAGCTGTGTGAAATACGAAATAATTTAAGGTAGATTCATTCAATGGAAAATGTAGAGGGCACTTTCAAATTAAGCTGGTCTACCAGGCTTGTCCATAATAAATTCAGGAGAGTAAAAAAAAAAGGTATGAATTCATACCAAAGTAACAGAGCAAATCATATTGCTTCTGTCTACGCAAACAACTGAAGCATCTCTGTAACTTTAAAAGGTACTCTAAATGCATTTTCCATGCACAGATCAGAGTTACGAGCTTACTTAAAACTTAGAAAGAGAATTCATGCTCTCACCTTTGCACATATGAGGACAATTCTCAGGATCATTGCCTTTGATCCCATAGAAAGAATCATAGGCTTAAAAAGGAGCCAGGACTTGCCTGCTGTTTAGTAGTAATTTTCTGATTATACTTTGCTCATAGGAATGTTAATGTAAAAAGCCAAATTTACATAAGCAGGCTACTCTGTGAACCTTTGCCCTTCCCCCTCCCTTGCTTGACCCTTGCTGTCCAGTTTGGCTCCCAGTGCTTTTTCAGAGATCTCTTTCTAGGGTTACATGTCTCTCTATCAAGAAACCCAAGTTCTGAAAGCAAGAAAGTGGCAGAATTGCAGCCACAAAACTTGAACTCAGGTAATCTTACCTCTCCCATTACTGCTACACCTGCTCATGAGGCAGCCCTGTGGGGACTGGTGTGGACACTGGTTGGCAGCCAGGTGTGTACCAGACATCTCTTTACCTTTGCTCATAGATCTCGTCCACAAACGGCAGCTAGCAATTCATGCCTATAATATAAGTTTACATTGGTTTAACCTGTGTTTTCCAACAACAGTGCAGGCTGCCTTTTTCCTGAAAAAATTGTATTTCTCAATATTTTTAACATACTTTATTTTCTCAGCTTAGGACTAGCGGGAAGGTTTATCAGCAATTTATATTGGAGATAGAAGGAAAAGGGGAATTGGATTGCTGACAGGATATTGCTTGCTGGCTGCACAAGCATGATGTGCAGGAAGACAAAAAGCATGGACTCCTCTTTGTGAAGTTCAAACCAAGCCAAGTTATAACTTGAGCTCAGCCTCTTCAAAATGTGTCTGTATAAATATAGCTGTAGTCCATTTTGATGATCACAAGTCTGCAGCTGAATTAATTATTTGGTGGTGCAAGAAAGATATGTAAAGGGAGACCTTTACCACTGAAGCCCAGATCTACACGATCAAATCTACACCCTGATTTTCTTATTTAATATTTTGTTGCTAAGTGTTTCCTGATACATCATGCCTAATCTTGTCAATATTTCTTTAGGTCTTGCTCCTTTAAATAGCTCTGGATGAGTGGAACATCCCATGCTTTTTCAAAGATCTCCTGGAGTCAATGAAAGCCATTTGTGTGAACATGGGCAGCTGAAAGAAGCAAAGGCATTGTGAGCCCTGCACAGTCTTAAGGCGGTCTGTGTTTGGGAAATGAGAGTAGTATGGCATTACTGTGTTTGCTTTGGAAGGTAATCTAATCTAAAAGAGCTTGAAACAATTTGCAAATTGGGATTGTGGAAACCTCAATGTAATTTTTTTTCTTCTTTAAGAGAAGAAATATTTAAACCCAGAAAGAGCATTAGGCAGGAAGAATTTGAGAGATTCAACCTGGCAGACGTTGCAAGGCATGTGATAGAATAGGACAGAGCTTTACCTATTGCTGTGTGAAGTTAAGATCTGCAATCTCTGTTAGGAGCTCCAAATTTCACAACACTTGGGTGATGGTGTAACAGGAAGAAGGGTGTGGGCAAAACTACAGGGCTACATATGAGTAATTCAAGACCTCACCTGTTTTCCCATCTGGAGAGCAGGGCAAAGTGGGGAAAGCAGATGGGCAGATCAGAAGTTGCAGTTTAAATGCTTAACTTTTGCTGAGCTTATCTGTATTGAGGATAATCTTCGGGGATTCATGTTTGTTGCGTGCTTTTTGCATTTTTTGGTGGATACATTTTGAGTCAGAAAAAAATTATGTCGGGTGTCACACCTTTTATGTTCTGTCTCAGCATAGCAAATCTGGGCTACTAAGTTATAGCCGGCAGATGCCAGCAGTCTTTGTGGTACTACACTGTTAGTTTACCTGGATGTGTTTTCTGCAATGATGTTTCTAGTGGTGAACAAGCGACCTTTTTAATAACATCAAAGGGGTGGAATTACTGCCTCATTTCCATGTGAAAAAGTCTCGGTGAGTATCACAGGCAGATTATGACCTTAAGTAGTGCCCAGAAGTGATGGGTCAGAAGGAAAAAGCTATGATCCCAACCATGATTTTTGAAATTCAGTTGACCTTATGTATGTTTAATAAATGCACATCTTCCTGCAACGTTTGAAGTCAGGGGTCAGGACTCCAAAATGAAACTTAATGAGATTGTCTTCAGTGGCTATTGTGGCTGGAGAATTGAGAAAGGCAGGAATAAAGGTAGGTGATACAAGCTTACTGTTTTCCAAAGCTCAACAGTTTTGTGAGCAAAATGATCTGTTTACAGGGTGTTTTTAAGATGGAAGTAATTTTACCTACAGTGCTAAATTTGGAATCAGTATACCCAGCCATCTGCATCTGTGTATATGGCAAGTCTAATATCTTGATTTGGGGATTAAATTTATACCATGCTCTTATATGTTCTTCTTCAGACCTTTCCCTTAGGTTTTGGTTTGGTTTTGTTTTGGTTTTTTTTCTTTTTTCTGTTGTAATATGAAATCTCATTGTTGAATATTGTTGCATCTCTTGTTTACTGATATCTTTATGAAAAATTTGGTGAAAGTTTGTGAAAACTCAAGGCTCCTTATACTCTTATATGTCAGTTAGTCAGCGGTATTGATACTGAATGCAATTAATGCTCTTCCCTTTGTAATCCAAGCTAATGTCCTCTGATCAACATTATGTAATTCAACAAATAGAGCAAAACCTACTGAATTAAGATACTGTACTGTTCTGTTAGCTCTGGATGTGCAGCACAGCACGTATTTTTGTATCTTTTGAATATTTTGTAGATCAGTAACAGTTTCTTGGAGTAAATGCATTGTATTTTTGAGTCAGTGAATTTCACTTTCTGTCAACACTTATGTTCAAGTTATGTTTCTGCTGAATTACACGTTGTTAATTAAGAATAATTTTATCTCTTTGGTTAACAGAAGGAATTGGGGCATTATTAGGGTGTTGGCCTTGCTGTTTCCATAACAGGTTAGCTGCTTTGATCTGGCTGTGTTGACAGTAAAATTGGGTCTTCTGCTTGGACGTGTAGGAGAAGTATGTGTTTGGTTAGACCGTTATCAAATTGGAGGAAGTAACTAGAATCGGTAAAGCGAAGACAGGCACAGTAATGGTAAAAAAGAGAGAGAAAATTAAGCAATGCAGGGTCATGCAGAACACTGTCACTTTGCTGATGTAATTTGTGGCTGTAAACAGAGGTCATGACATCATGCTACAGCTATCCCAGCTCTTCTGAGTTTTGTACCATTTTCCTGTAGCTCATACAAGCCCAGTCCTAGAACACTGCGTTCCCTTTTGTGTGCTGCTCATTATTTATTCTTTTTTCCTAACCAGAAGAGATTAAACGGGAAAGGGTTCAGGCAGGATTTGGAAAAATAATAGAGTGTGAAACGAAAATTACACTAGCAAAGACTGCAAGGTGTCTGTATACATCTGTTAGTGACCATGTCTGTATTGTCTGAAAGTATTGATAAAAGGTAACGGCAAAAAGTGAGGGTTTTTATGATTTTAACAGGGGGATCTACTTACTAGACTTCGTGCGTGTGTGATGGTATTATCACCCTGGAAGTGGTTGATAGGAATTAAGTTGGGTAAAGCACGAGCAGCTGTGTATTACAGAACGATAAGACTTTGGGAGAATGAGGAATAGGCAGCTACTGAAGTCCCCTTGTATGTGATCATTTGTGGTAGTAGTGACATGTCCTGGTTTTGAACGCTAAATGCCTTTGACCTAATTTAACTCTAGTGTAACAACATTGAGAATATGGGCCATGTACATCACGGAAAGGAAAAAGGAAAATACATTGAAGTATTTCCTTATTTAAGTGTAATATTTTTCCTTAGTTAAACATATGTAATAATATAAAGCAACATACAGCAAAAATAGGATTCAGTGGTATTTGCTGAAAGTAAGCATATGCAATCTTGTAAACGCTGTGTGACATTTTAGATTTTATTTAATTTTCCCTATAAGCTTCAGACTGGAAGCTAAAGTGCCCTAAAGGAGTCTTTATTCTAGTTGAAGTGCTCTGATTGCACTGATCTTTTCTTCCTTTTCCTTTTCTTTTTGGTAGTATTTTAAGGTTTGTGGATTGTCAGGGAAGAAGTGCCATCTCTCTTACTATGAACATTGGCAGCTAAAGATACTCAGTGCCTTTTCAATGATCTTAACAATCACCAGTGAGCCAGAAAAGGAGGAGGACCTTGCAGAATCGCAGGTTATATGCTACCCTGATTCAGAAGTGTGTCTGTAATTTAGAAAACTTGTAGGGCAGGTTGTGAGATCCATGCTGTGGTTGGCCATCTGACTGGCTGTCTGCTTCTTCTCAAAAAAATGCTCTTTAAAATGTTACAACAGCTTTCGAGAAACTTGTGATTTAAAATCACATAATCTCAAAAAACCCCAACCATGGCTAAGTAAATGAAGATTGTAGGTTGGTCAAAGCACAAGAGATTACATTTCAAGACCAGTGCTAGGAGAAGTACACAGGGAAGAAAGGGGAAAAAGCACCCCTGTCTCCCTATCAGAGTTACCAGCTGTCGTTCCTCTAGTTGCTTGATACCCCAGCTGGGCAGCACCCCCTGAAACGGGGTGGTCATACCCAGGTTTGAATAGAGGTATCATGGTAGAACTTCAGTGCTTTTCAGTGCAAAGAAATCTAATGCGACTATTTTGTCCTCATGAAATTTTCAAATATATCCCGGTATCCTTAATTTCAGAGTGTAGCATGTCAAGTAAAGAGCATTAGTCCTAACATTTGGACAACACCCATTTCAACTTTCAGTCTGGATCTTATTCTAATCCAGCGGTGTTCACAAAGAAAGCAAGTTAGGTGCTTGGTTTTTCCTATATTCACATAATTCCTTATTGCTCTTAATTCTTTTGTTTTTAACAATCCAGCTTGTTCTAGTTTAGTCCTCACAAAGAAACATGTCAGAAGATTAAAAGAAAAGTCACAGTTCCAGCAGAGTATGTTTATGGTCTTTAACTCTTGTTACTCCAGAGCCACCACTCTCAGCTGCTGAAAAGTCATAAGGATCACTAGATTCCGTTTATTTTCCCTTCTTGAACTGCTGATGAGCTTCTCAGGTGTCTGGGTGGCTCTGCAGAATGGCTGGGAGCAAACTGTTTTAGGCAAAATCCTTACAGATGAATAGTGGACATGATGTAAGCCTACTTTTCATAATCTTCATTCTGTCATCATACTCCCCTGAGGAACTTTTGGAGCCTAGTGGTGATTTTAGAAATGTATAAGGTGGCATTAGAAATAAGATGCATATGGAAGAAGCAATAATGAAGGAGAGACTATTGCACCACTGTTGGTGATCATCTGGAGATGAATTTCCTGACGTTAAATTCCCAAAGTGCTAGGAAGTCATCTGATAACATATAATAAAAATGAGCAGACTGCATCCCTATTATAATTATGGTGTTAAATTTGCAGTGCTGCTTTCTTGCCTGAATTCCAATATGTTTGGTCTGAATTGTTTGTAAGGATAGAGTAGTAATCCATCAAGAATGACAAAATTACCATGGTTTGTTTGTGTTGTGTTGTCCAAATAAAAATCCCTTTTCCGTTTGTACCTGCATATATTTAAGGCTGCATTTACCTATTTGTATGTCTGTAAATGGTGCTTTACAGTCGTACGAAAAGGGATACAGTCTTTTAAAGATCTTCTGACATATTTTTTATGTAATTATGGCTATTTTCTATAGCTTTTCTGGTTTTTAACACTTAATTAGGACAAATGCACCTAAGTGATTCAATTTTCAGTGCTGTCTGTTTACTCATGTTAGAAATTATTCTTTATCTCTGTGTGTTTGCTTTTTTAAGGATATCATGACTCATTATTTACTCGTGGGTAATCATCTTTAGTAAACAGTGCATCTTGTGAGAGCTAATACAGAGCTTTGTGTGTATCAGTTAGAAAGAGACCCTTCGATTCAAAAGTTCCTGCCAGCTGTCACCTCCTCAGGTAATATCACCTCATAATATAGAGCTAGTCACAAAATACAGAAGTAATGTTTGTGTTTAGAGAAACAGGAGAGCTTGCAAAGAAACCAGAGCTCAGTAACATGTATGACTTCAGGGCTGCAGCAAAATATATCTGGGCATATAATGCTACAGATTTCTATTTTGTGTCTGATATCTTACTGCTACGTTTAGTTGGTATTGTATACATTTTCAGTTAATGGAAGCAACAAAAAAATGGCATAAAATAGAATAACTTAATCTTGTCCTTTTTCCTGCTATGGGGAGAAAATATACTTTGTACCTATTACCAGTTACTTTCCTTAACATGATATCCTAGATTTAGATTTTGAATCATTCCCTGGCTGACTAAGTGATGACTCGCTCATTTTGTCTCCTATTTATAAAAGAAGTGAAAAGATTTAGCTCATGAATTTTTCATACAGACTACAGATGTACTGGTTGGGGCCAAATGCTGTCCTCAGTTTCAAGTCAGTGTCGCCGGTGAGCTGTCAATGGCAGCGTTGTGAATGTATTTCAGCGTACTACCGAGACTTAAATGTTTTGTTTCTAATGTGCATATGAGGGTAAGAATTAAGGAGATGGTAGATAAACTGATTATAAAAATAGATAGGAAGTAGAGGTTCATTTTCCAGTCCAACATGCTGCTGCCAGTACTGAAGCAAGAGTAAAACCATTACTCACTGCCCTGCGGGTGCTGCACCCTGCAATGAATGAGTACCATATTTTAAAATATCTAGTAACATTATGAAAAACTGAAGTCGAAGCAGAAGTTCAGATCTTAATTAGTGAAACTGCCTTTCCGCCTTTGGTGCTGCCAGCCAGAAAATCTGATTGTATTTTAAACTTTCCCAAATGGACTTTGCCTTTTCCCTTCTTAGGAGCTGCCTGTGAAACCAAGAGCAAGGAAAGGTGTAGCACAGAGGGCAGCTTTTCGTGCCTTCATAGCCTGGTTTCAGGTTGGTAATATCCCTCTCAAGTTTTACTGTATTTTTTCAGCCTCCGAGTTTTTCTGTACTTTGAAGTTAAAAACCAAGTTAACCTTTGACCAAGAATTTCAAAATCACCTGGTAGAAAGCCCTTCCCTTTCTGCTGCCTGATAAATGAAAAACTCTCCTTTGCATATAGGACTCAAAAAACCTCAGTAGAAAAGAGGTGAAGCTTTATTGATTCTGAATTGCAGTTTTTCTGGATAAATCTCTTTAGGAGGAGGCATCTCTTCTAAGTGTTTGAAGCTCTTCCTTCCTTTTTGACCTGGAGAATAGAATACTGAGCAAAAATAATTAGAGGGAGAATGTTAGCAGCACTGTCGTGATGTGCACCTTTCCTGCAGTTGGGGTCTGCCAGGTGAATGAAGATGGCTGTCAGCCTCACCAGCTCGACACCAGTCTGATACAAAAAAAGCAACCAACACAAAGAAACCTAAATGGAAATACGCCCCTGCCGTGTGTTTTTTTGTGCTGCAATGAGGAAAAAAATCTCTTTATGCTGAGCTTAAGGTTGTTTTTTCCCATTGCTTGTCTCATTTAGCATCAATTTTCTGAAAAAGGGCAGAGCATGGGCCATTGCTGGTTTCACAGCCCTCTCCAGCTAGTGGGCATAGGAAGTCTTCTCAGCCCCTGTACTAAATTTCAATAGAAAACAAAGAGCATTGTCTGGTGTAGGGTAGATGGTATACTTTATATTTGAAATTCCAGTCACTGCTGCCTGCATGAGCATCTTGAGGCTTCTGAGTGAGTCTGTTAGTGTTTTCATAGATTTCCTCTTGTAAGGCTTTTCCAAACCTTTTTTCTGATCCTGTGTCTGGATGGCTCACAGGGGCACTCATGGGGCCTGTCTACGGGAGGGTTTTGTGTCAGAGGAGAGCTGGGTATTGGTACCTCCTGGGCACAGCAGCCCGGGGTGCTCCGTGAGCTAGCGCGGTGCCTGCTGCTGCCTTATATCCCCCCTCGGTGCTCCCGGCAGAAGGCTTCACGTGGAGGAGGCTCTCTGTCAGATGCTCGGGGTAGCAGCAGTGGCATGGTTCAGCAGACATGCGGTTCTGAGAGAGAGGGGGAGATTTACAGACTGCATCATGGACTGCAGAGTTGGGTGAGCGGTCAGCACCTCTCTTGCACCCATAGGTAGTCCAACCAAGCTCTGCAGCATATAGATATTGTCTGTGCATATATCCTGAATGCTCCTGCTTCCGATTGGGAAAGTCAGAGATTCCTGCTCATGATGCAGCTCTGAAAGCATCGGGGCAGGACATTTATTAGTACCTTTTCAGGAACTGATAGGTGCTGGGAAGGGACATTCTTCTAGTGGAGGCAGTGTTGTTTATTGTGGGATACACAGTTTTTGGGAAGGCAGGTGGGACACGAACTATCTGGTACTACCAGGATAATGCAAGATAGGTCTTTTAAGAGAGATCATGAACATGTTTGGCACATATACACAGTAGAGTGTCTCCTGTAAGACTCATTCTTCCACTGTTGCCTAATCAATTTGGTACGCTGTTTTTGAAGGTTTGATTTCTTTTATGCCTTGTGTCTCCTTCTGGTATTCAGATGTCTGGCTGGTGAGGCCTTTTGATGCTATGTGTTGTATTTATAGCCCTTATGAACTTGTCTTGCAAAATCACTAGATTTTAATCACTCGCTTCTTTGAGTACTGAATCTTAAATATGCAGACTCCTTGGCACTTAGACAGCTTTATTTGTCTGTCAAACTACATTAAAAACAAGTCAGCCTATCAGAGCTGGCTATCTTGAAAGGGTTACTGATTAAGATATCAGCTTTATCCAGGGGCAGCACAGAGTGAGTAACAGTAGATAGATGGACAGAAAGATTGGAAAAGAATTATTAATGTAACTATCTTGGAGTCATAAACTCCTGTTTTAGCAGAGCAGTTCTGTCATTATCTATTTTGCTCTTTCTGCGGGCAGTTCCCTCTGAGGCTGCTGCTGAGTGCCATTTTGAAAATCTTGTCAAGGATAATTGCTGTTGCGAAGGTAGATGTTCGCACATTCTGGAAGATGCCTGGGATATAAAAATGGTGATGTCTCTAACTACCCATCTCCTTGCTTTTTCTCTTCTTTTCCTGAAATTTTGAAAAAGAGGTGTTAGGGAATGATGCTGGTAAAATGGATTGGCTGCCTCTGAGTTTTAAAATTCCATCTTTTCTTTTTTACGTCTTTTGATTTCTTCTTTTCTTTGAATTTCCTGGAATTTTCTTTACCTTGTAAATTATTTTCTGTGGAGAGTTAAAATTCTCAGATAGGTTTTTAGACATAGAATATGAACCATGCGAACTAAACAAAGAACAGTTCCTATTGAAGCCTGTCTGTGTGGCAACATGAACACAGAATGGAAGAAAATAGGATATTAAGATGGAATCTCAAAGATGTGATAAGTCCCCCCGTCTTTGCTACTAAAATACCTTAAAAATGGAGAGAAAGCTGATAAGGCAGTGTGTTAAAGATTAGCAATATACTGTATAAGAGCACAAGTTTAGCTTTCAGCTTACATAATAGACAGGGGAAAATGTCGCTCCAGATTATACTAGTTGCACTAAATGCCTGTCTATTAAAAGCAATTGAGTTTTTTTCCTGCTGTGCTGGCATATAGAGCTGCTGTCTGCCGTGCTGTAGCATTCAACCAACACAATTTCAGCTATGCTGATTTTTTTTTTTTTCCCTGAAACTCTGTGTCTGTGAGTTACTTTGCAGAACTTGCTTGGAATTATGGATATAAAAGTTGTGTGACAAGGAAGCAGGCTGCTGTTCCATCAGTCTCTGCTTTTCAGTGTCTTTTCTCAGCAAAGCAGGATTTTAAGAGTTTTGGAATGTCAGTTCTTCAGGTGTTGTGCAGGCAAACTGCTACTTATGCTAATTTTACTAGGTAAATTTTGGGGAGTTTTGATCCTTAGCATTTATTTTCAGTGGTAGAAATATGATATGTTTAGTTTAAACTTTTAGAGGAACAGTACTTGAAATGGGCTGATGTAGCATTGCGTACCATGTCAAAAAAGGAGATAAGCTTTTTTTATTGCTATTATGATTTTTCTTCTAAAATACAGGCAGAAGTTGTTTAATTTGTGAGCAATCTAAAATATTTTTTCCTCCATTTAAGAAAGAGGCTTATTTTTGTGTTTGTTTATTTGTTTTTAACTGGCCAGTTGAAAATTTTGGCTGTTGTGTTTTGTTTTATTTTAGGAAAGAAACCAACCAAAGTGATCTTTCATTTTCTCCAAATTATGTTGCTACTCTTATCAGAGTTGAGGAATTAATTTTTTTGCTGGGTTTTGATACTAGATACAGGATCTTAAATTTTCAAAAGTGAGTCATGATTTGGCATAAGGCCATTTTAGAGTGCATAACCTAAAACATCTGAAGGATGGTATTCAGTTCTTACTGGAAACAAGGTTCCATTAAAGACATTTCAGTTGGTCAGAGAAATGCCCAAGCATTCAAAATCACCACTTGTATGTGTAAACTGAGCTTATTAGATTTCCTTTCAGACTGCGTTTGAAAACTTTTCATAGTTTGAAAAAGTTAAAGTCAAACAGAGTTTTACATCTATCTGTAATTAAAAAATACAATGTGATGATACTATAATTTGTGATATAGTGTCATTTATTATAAAACACTTGTGTTATTATTGCCTGTATTAATGCGCGGGGAAGGCAAGCAGGAATAACTGATGGCTAGACAGCATGTTAGGTTTTGCTAGTTTATGTACTGCAGTATAGACTCTGTAATTCTCTCTTTACAGCCCTTGCAACACTGGTTTTGTGGCTATTTCATAGAATCACAGAATCATAGAATGGTTTGGGTTGGAAGGGGCCTGCTGTGGGTGGAACACCTTCTACTTAACCAGGTTGCTCAAAGCCTCATCCAGCCTTGCCTTGAATATATCCAGGGTTGGGGCATCCAGAACTTCTCTGGAAAACCTGCTCCAGTGCCTCACCATCCTCATAGTAAAGAATTCCCTCCTAATATCTTATCTAAGCCTACTCTATTTCAGTTTAAAGCCATTCTGCCTTATCCTGTCACTGCATGTTCTTGTAAAAAGTCCTTCTCCAGCTCTCTTGCAGGCTTCCTTTAGGTGCTGGAAGGTGCTCTAAGGTCACCCCAGAGCCTTTTCTTCTTCAGACTGAACAACCTCAACTCTCTCAGCCTGTCTTCATTGGAGAGGTTCTCCAGCCCTCTTCATGGCCTCCTCTGGACTCACTCCAACAGGTCCAGGTCCTTCTTATGTTGGGAGCTCCAGAGCTGTACACAGCATCGCAGGTGGGGTCTCAGCAGAGCAGAGAGGGAGAATGACCTCCCTTGGCCTGCTGGCCACACTACTTTGGATGCAGCCCAGGACACAGTTGGCTTTCTGAGCTGTGAGTGCACACTGCTGGGCCATGTCCAGTTCTTTATCCACCAACTCCTCCAAGTCTCTCCTCAGGGCTGCTCTCAATCCTTCCTCCACCCAGCCTGTATTTGAGCTTGGTACTGACATAGGTGCAGGCCCTTGCACTTGGCCTTGTTGAACTTGATGAGTTCTGCACAGGCCCAGCTCTCGGGCCTGTCAGGGTCCCTCTGGCATCTCTTCTCTCCTGTGTGTCGACCACACCACACAGCTTGGTGTTGTCAGCAGACTTGCTGAGAGTGTGCTCAGTCCCATTGTCATGTGCCAACAAACATGATAAACAATGCCGCTTTCTCCTTTTTTGCTTTTGCTTGGTGATGGAGCTGCTACAAACAGGTGATGAGGCAAGAGCAAACCCATCAGTTTGTCAGTCTGTGATTCCATGGGGCTGTAGTGGGGGGAGGCAGCAGGAAGGAAGTTGCTAAGCAGCCTGACATAAAAGAAATGACGAAATCTTACAGAGCAAAATGTAAAACCTAGCAAGCGTTCTTGAAACAACAGCACCAAAATAAAAAGTTTCCTCAAATGACAATTTATATATGATAGATAAAAGTGGTGTGCTGTGTTTGCTTCTGCCAAGGAAACATTTTTCAGACTTTTGTCATCAATAACTACCTGTGAGGATAATCTGAACCAGTACCTTGTCACCAAAATACATCTATGAAGACAGTCCATAAGCATGAGTTTGCTGGTGTGTTTCATTCCCAAACACTGGCCATTTCTCTTAACTGCTAAAACAATGGGGAAAATAATTTGAACATTATAGATAAAAAAGATCTGATTTCAAGTAGATGAGACTGCCACCTTCATATTTTGTGTTTACAGCATCACTTTCTGCACAGCAGAAAACGGAAATTAAAAAATTGCTTAGGAGTTCACCATGGATGTGTCCTATGGGTCAGGTTTTCAGTTCATTACTGTTCTGAGTGAAGAAAGCAGGTAAAAAACAGAAGGAAATCTAAAATAGTTCCATGGAACAAGAAGCTGCTCATCAAAACAACCTGATAATGAGTGTCAGCATCCAGTGGAAGATGTGTTCATAGTTAATAATTTTGATTCTTCATCGGTGAGGAAACCACAGAGTGTTCTGTCCAAGTTTTTAAAGATGCCATCCAAAATGCCGTCCAAGATTTTGATTAAAACAGGGTATGCCTTTTGCACAATGAGTTGTTGTGGCTGGATCTAATTAACAATGAACAATTGGAGCCACGAGAGAACAAAATAAAATAATGACTCAGATAAATTATAGAGCTTTTCCATTACGTAGTCCATATGACTGATTCCAAATACCAAAATCATAGATTTTTTTTTTTTTTAATTTCTGGATCAAACACCAAAGTTGAAATATTATTTGTAGCAAAAGCTCTTCTCATTTGTAAAATTGAAAATGTGGATTTCTAATCTATTGTAGTTCAGCTGTAATATTCACTTGCTTTGTCATAGAATCACAGAATATCCTGAGCTGGAAGGGATCCACAAGGATCATGGAGTCCAACTCCTGGCCCTGTCCAACAGGACAGCCCCAAGAATCACACCACCTGCCTGAATGCATTGTTCAAACACTTCTTGAACTACTTCCTTTTAAACAGGAAACGGCACAAGTATGAAAACGTTTTCTGAATGAAATAGAAAAGAGAGAAAGTAGAATATTTCATGTCTTAATATTGCCTGTGGGCATGGAATCATACATCAGAGGGATTAGGCTGGAAGACTATGAACCTCTGCCTCTGTCTCCTATTTTCCCTGTCCCTCTCCTCTGCAGCAGGCTTTGAGCATCTCCTATCACCACCAGCTCTGTGCTGATGTGGAAGGATAATAGAAGTGATGCTTCCCATTCCTCTTTCCAGTCAAATTGGGACCACTCAGCCCCCTTGTGCCCTGGGTTTGCTCCAAGTGCCTCCTTACCACTTTATTCCTCCCCGTGCATTCCTGTCACACTGCCTTCCTGCAGCTCAGTTCAGGATGCCAGAAGTCTGGCATTGACTTCTGACCCATGCCAGAAGTCAAAACATTTTAATTAGTATATTAAAAAAAAGGTTATACTTTTTTTTAGGGAAACGTATCACTAGTGCAACTGATGTCTTTTGCATGAATCTAAAATTCCTTTGACCATCTAATTATTCATAGTGCCTGCCTCCATAAAAGCAATCAAAAAAGTAGTGGATTTTTTTTGGTCATACATTGCACTAGCAACCATTCCGATGTGTTCAGGTGTAACCTTAAAAATCCAATACAAAGTTGCATGTTACTGATACCAATAATCAATTATTTAAAAAGTCTAAACTAGGAAAATGAATCACTGATCTTAGAGAAGAGGTTTGGGAAAGTAATTCCAGTTTTATTTACTATATTTTCTTGAATAACAGATTCTCCTGTTTTAGTTTACCAATAAGCCAGTAAGGTCAAACCGATCTCAGAATAAATTTATATAAAATGTTTTGACTTTGTGATTCCCAGCTCAGTGTCTTACTGTGAGGAGATGTAGAAATCATTCTGACTTAACAAGAGTAGAAACTGTGGTGGCCATTACTAAATAAAAAAATGTGCATCGTATAGTAAAATAACTTCTTGGCTACGTTCTGCGCACGGAATATGTTGAAGTGAAACCTAACATCATCTTTAATTCAGACAGTGGGATGCTTGAAGTCATCTTTGCTTTTGTGTTTCCTCACTGTTGGGACAAGCTAGCTGGCAGCCAGCTTCAAAGCATCCTCAGGGCACAGCTGTATCTGGAGTGGGTCTCCTGGGGAATGCTGTGCAACCAGCCACAGGTCTCTAGTGCACTGGGAACACCTGTCCTCAGGAAGCTGCAGGTGAAACAGGAGATCCAAAATACTGGCTCCATCCCCCATTGTTTAGGGCATCCCACTCCTGTGTCCAAGTGCCTTTCATGACCAGAGGGACCAGACCAAAGCAAGAATAAGGTCTTTGTCCTTGGCGGTTTATTACCGAATGGGTGCGTTGTCACTCACGTGCTGGTGTCCCTACAGGAGCGTGATCTGTAACCGGGGTGGGCTCCTCGCTCCGTGGTTCTGCTTGTGCCTTTCATGCAACCAACCGTGCGGCTGCTGGGGACGGCACGCTCCACCTCTGGGTCTCTGCTCCCGACTCACTGCCAAGGCATGCAGCAGCTGACGTGCTTTGGCTGGTTGCTGGAGTACATCATCTGCCTTTAGTGAGGTTTGTTTTGGGCTCAAGGTTTGCTCTGCTCGTTCATCATCATTTGCTAACCGTAAAGCAGGTATATGCTACCAACTTCAGCCTGCGTAGGAGAGCTTGGCAGAGTCTGCGGGCATCCTTTAAGGATGACATGCATTTAAAATCCCTTTGATGGTAAAAGAGCCCTTACTATAAGCGCTGATCATGCTCAGAGGATTTCTTTTTTAAAAAGTTATTTTGCGTATAGTATTTCTTTTAATACATCCTTACCTATAAACCCTCTCAGTATAATTACAGCTTTGTAAATCCCCATTATTTGTTCTCTCTTTATAACAAAGGATTTGTCTGTTGAGTTGCAATTGCAAGTACCTCATAAACCCAGCAGCTGAGTATTATCTGTGATATACTGGAAGAAACAAGCAAATACCACCATCTTTCTAAAAATACAGAAATGTAAATGAAGCCTTTTTTATGGAGCATCCAAAGTGGGGAAAATTTGGCCTTGCCTGCTAATGGTGCATTCCAAGGTTTTCAATGTGCATGAATCCAGTTTTGAATTTGAATACTTTGATAGATTTTTTTGTTCTGTTTTCCTTTGGTAGAAATAAACACAAAAGGCAATTCCAATGGATGTGCTTTGATACATTACTACATAGCTCCTAAACAAATATCTTACTCTTAGTTGTCAGTTTGTCTCTTAATTGGAGTTTAGCCCTATTCCACCTTTCAAAAAAAACCCTGGAGCTTCAGCATGCTTGACCTTAGCTCCAGAAAAAAAAACAAATATAGTTTCTTGAGGCTTTTATCCTGTTAGCTTAGCCAGAAAACCTTGATTCAACAATATTTCGAATTTAGTCATAGTTGGTTATCACTAGCGAGTGATGTCATTGTCACTAACAGTGTTTTCCACCACATCTCCACAGATGAAGAGAAGTTAGGCAGCTGCAGACACTAATCGGTTTCAGTGAAGATTTATACTTGCTCTATATACTGGGCACAGGAAGACATTTTCCAAAGCCCTTTTTTAGAAATACCTGTTTCTATTTCATTGTCTGTTTCTTATATAAGCAACCAAAACTGCCATTTGAAAAACACTTCCCAGCAGAATTGTGGGCCTGATGATTATACAGCATTGTTGTGCAACACACCTTAAAATCTTTAGAGAACCATAAATAAGAAAAAATAACTCTTTTCTTTAAGCTTGCTTTCACTGACTTTCAGAAGTCAGATTTCCATTTTATTTATTCTTCAGCTATTTTTCATAGCTTTCAAAATGTATGCAGAGCTTAAGGACATTTCTTGCTCAAATCATGCAGTCTGTGCCACAGTTCTGAACCTGCACTGGGACAATTTACTGGGACACATGCTATACATAGGATTTAAATGAGGGCACGTGCCATACAGGTAGCAAAAAGTAGAAGAAAGAAATGTAACACAAAAAGATCCTAAACTCAAAGCAGTTAAAGTTCTACAGACCAGTTCACCATATTTTTTCCCCCATTAGATACATGTATTAAACCTTTGCTTTCATGGAACTTGCTTTAATTTTGGATGGAAGATTACAGCTGCATTCCAGTGTCCAGGTGTGATAGTTGTCTTCCACCATCCCAAGAAGAGCAGAACAGCACCAGTTATTAGAAAAAGCAGTGTGGGGAAAAAAGACGTGTTCTGGATGTATCATGAGTTGGAGGCAGCCAGGCTTTATTAAGTTCTAGGATGTGTTGGGTTGGTAGTGACACCCTGGAAAAGATAACATAACAAAGTCTGTCATGTTTTATTCTAGGACTCAATAATGAACTTTACTGGCTGGGGATATTATGCAGGAATACTTACTGTACATTTGTCCTTCAAGATACTAGCTTTTTAAATTTCACCATTGCATAGAAGATAAACCAGGGACAATTAAGAAAATCATAATCATTCACATGTCGGTGGGGTGATTATAAGCAGAAAAATATGTACTTTCTGACAAAAAGTACGAAGGTCCAAGTTTCATCTCTGCAATACATACTTTATGCTTACTCAGACATATGGATAATGATTAAAATCAGGCATCCAGTGTAAAGCAGTCTGAATCTAAGGATGATTGAATGGCTGAAGAAAACTTGTTTTGGCTGTCCCAGCTTATCTGCTCCCTGGGTTCCTCTTCAGTAAGTTGGTGGAGAAGAGGAGAAAATTCCAGGGTGCTGTTTGTACCATCAATCTCAGAAGTGGTGGCATCCACCAATAACTGCAGTATATGTTTAAACACATGTGGGATGAATACCCCTTGGTTCCCAAAACTTCCCATTTCACTATGGTCATATGTTGCATATAAATCTTGAAGGTTCCCCTTAAATTTGACTATTAGTTGGTTGGTTTTTTTTAAGTTTTGATGAATATCAGTAGTTAAAAAATATGTATGAAGGCTTGTTTTCAACGTCCCGATGCTTTTCACGCTTGAGTCTTTGGTCCTACACGAGGTTTTCAAGCCTAAGGGGAATGCAGGGTTTCTCATCAGCTACAGTGTGCATCATTGTGCTTTCTGTGGCACTGGGCCAGGCCCTACGGAGATGGCATCCTTAAATACCTTTCAGAGGAAGAAAATAATTGGGTTTAGGGCATATGATTATGTTATGTACAGAGAGAATAGCTGCCCTTTTCTGGGCTCTGCTTAGTTCTCTTGAATTCAATTAATTCTTACATTAAAAAAAGAAACTAGCTTTTCCTTTTAATGGCATAAATAATGTACTTTTTCTGTAGAGTAGTGGAATAAGTTTGAAGATTTTAAACAATTATTTTTGGTACGGTTTTTATTTTAAAAGTAAATTAATTTATTCTTGTACTTTTCAGAGTCAAGAAGAATTGTGACAGTAACATTTCTAATGTAAATACAATGTACTGTAATAGAACTTGAAGGTCTACTAGCCAAAGTGTATTTAATCTTGTTAATTCTTCATTAAAACAGAGAATTGTAATGGAAATGCTGGCAAAACAGGACTGGAGACATTACTGTCTGTGGACTCGTCATTTACTGGAGAGGATAATAGCTTCTGGACAGTATATTTGTAGCATTTTCAGTAAAGCAGCTTTGAGTTTTTAGCTCTTTTGTATGGTCTCAACAAGCATACAGCAGTAGCAATGGTGATTTTTGTTTCCATATTTATCCACCTCTGAACAGTTGGGTCAAGCTACCTGGCTGAAATTTAAGAGTTCCTAGACCCAGGAGGAGGACTAGGTTCCAAAAAGTCATTGAAGTCCCTGATTTTTATGGCAGCCAGTCATCAATAGCAATAATAAGTGGTGACTCTTTCTTGGGCACTTTCTGGGGGAGCAGGACAGATGTGAGATGGTGGCTCTTGGCTGGTCATGCTGGTGGGGCAGCAGAGCACAGAGCACATATTCCTCTTGCATTTGGCAGTCCCTTTGTAGGCAGGTATAGCTGTGGGTGGGGTTATGTGCAGTTTTTTGGCAACAGTGGTTAATTTTTAATCTGTATGTATGCTTTAAATGGAACTATTTTATGAGTTCTCTGCCTCCGGGCTATGATCTTGTCTTTGCTGTCCAATCTAAACACAGGCTTTCTTCTGCCCTTTTATCCTGCAGAGAGCACATACCCACATACTGATTATGATTAGCATTGTACTGGTAGTAAACATTCTCAGGATGCATCCCTAGGTCCCAGAGTTTAGGCTGTGCACACAGGCCTATCTGCAGCACCAAGCAATCCGAGGCACGCCGTGTAGAGTTCCAGAACTGGGAATGCCTGTCACAGATTAGACTTTGGCATGCTGCAGTCGTGGCTTTTCACTCTGCAGAGTGCATGGCACAACTTTCTAGCTACTGCAAGTACTGGAACTGTGAAATCAAATGGCCTTGAGTCAAGACTGGTGGGGCAGGAAGAATTAAATTAACTTTCTGTGCCAGCAGAGTTCCTTGCATCTTGAGGAAGAGCTTTGCTGAGGGAGGTCAGTGAGATTTTTCCCTGCTGTCTTTTTCTTTCCCCTACATTTTTTGTTCTTTTTTTACTCCACCTCCACTGACATGCTTTTAATTCTTACTGGGAGCTGCTAAACAGAAGAACTGAAAGCCAAACTTACTGGAGCAGCTTTAAGAATGAATTTATCTCCTGGTCAGGATTGCTCATCCCCCACCCCTTTCTTTTTCCTTCCTTGGCTCTGATGGAATGAGAACTCTCTGTCTTTTTCAGGCCTGGTAGGCTTTCTGGGATCTTTTGTGAAAAAGGAAATTGTAGTTACTTTGTTCAGTCAGTCGCTTTGTGGACCTCTGAACACCAGAGCATCCTGCAGGGACTGAAAAAGTAAACTGAAAAAAATGCTGGAGTGGTGGTGAATCTGTCTAGAGGACTAAATAGGTTTCCATCTTTTGGTAACTTTGTTTTTTTCTAAATGAAGATGTCTGTGATGGGTGGCAGGAGCTTGAAAGTAAGTTTTAATAGGATGAATGGGATTTGGTTGGATAAGAAGAAAAGCGTAAGAAGAAAAGTCTCATCCCTAATCTGATGTCTGTTCAAAGACTTAGGCAGAATATGTACTTTATATCTAAATTTTTTGAAGAGCACCTGGATGTCTTTTCTCCTACTGCACACTGGATAAATGTTGGATCATATGGAAATGAATTGTTTTAGCTAATTGGGTGTATTCCTTATAGGGATCAAACCCATATTTTAGTTAATGACAAGTTGTGTTTCTGTATCTTCAGTTTTTCAGTTTCTGCTAAACAGCATACAACAAAAAAGATGAAATAATAATGACTGAAACAAAAAGGAACATTTTTATTTGTACAACTCCATGCAGTCAGGAATTTTCTATGTGTTAAAGTAGGAAATTTTCATCTACATCTATTCTGCTGTCTGACCATTTTAGCAGTATTGGTTTTCTGTGGTTCAACAAGTGAGTGATGAGCCTTCCTTAAGAAAAATCACAAACAGCTTCAGTAGCAAAGTACATTGTTTAAACAATCTCTATCACTAGGTTTTTTTTAGTGTTAATTATAGTAGTTATAAAACTGAGAGGGTTCATAAGTTGTTCTGAAAATGATGGCACTTGAAAAAAGATTTACGATCTTTTTCTTTTTTTTTTTTGGTGTCTGGATTGAAAAGATAATGGTAAATACCCTGTTGAATTTACAGAGCCTCTTGACACTGAGTGTGGACAGTTGTCTACTTAGTTTTACTTAATGGCACTGATGTGCCTTTGAGGCAGTCTGGTAGAATCGTCCCAGAGTCTGTCCAAAGTTAACACATTTGGTAACTGGCAACAAGTATAGTTTTTACTGTAAAGAGGCATATGCTTAGAAGAATGACACATCTGAATATTGCAATGTAAACGTCCTCACTTTTTTACCTTTTTTTTTTTTTTTGTAGCGCTCTCCCCCTCCATCTAAGCAAGCAGGCATTAAGCACGAAGGCAGTGCAAGCAGTTAACAGGAGGTATATTTTAATTTGAAACTCTTTGCCAAGGTGTCCGAGGCAGATAAGGCCGGAAACCTGCTAAGTCTTCTGCAGGGACCACGGAATGCTTGAACCTCACTTATCCAGTGTTGTGTTGGGCACACTGGAGTGGAGGTTATCTCCACTTGGATAGAAGCCAGATCTTCTGAGGCTAGAAGCTTCCTGCTACCTGTTGGAGATAGTAATGGGTCCTCTTGAACAAATTTCTTCTGAGACCATCAGGCTAGACAGGCAGCAGGGCCCGTGAGAACCTGTGATAGGAGGTGCTCATGGCCCTCATTATAGCTTGTCCTGTTATCAACAGCTAGATCAGATAAGGAAAACTTATGCAAATTGGTTTTTTTAAGCATGCTAGGGTGGGTTTTTTTTTTTTCTGGGAGTCATAAACCCTGCCAAAGTAAGCTTTCATTCTTCTTTTGAAAGTATGTAGGATGCGTTAAATATGCTTCAAAGCAGCTTGCACTGTGAGTGTTTCTAGCATAGAAACACTTTGCTTTAAAAGCTGTGGATCTTGTCACAAGTCCAGGATGACTTTCAGTCTTCTTCAGACTTGCTTCTGTACCTGCTTTATGGTTAAAACAGGCTAGCCTGTAAGATACTCCTATCCCATCCCAGAAAGAACCATTCTGGTCCCATAAACTTTGTGCTGTGGACCACAGTAGTATTGTGACAGGTGAGTAATAGAGAATCAGAGGTGTAATATGTCCTCAGTTGCACTCTGGCTAGCTTCAATGGGTGTTTTGCATGAGAAAAGTAAGAAGGATTTGGCTCGCTCTGTAATAAATCCCACTCAATCCTATTGAAACCCTGCATAGCATCCAGTGATGAAATACTTACTGGTTCTGTCCCTTGATTCCTGCATGCAAAATCTTTCTTAAATTACCTTTTGTGGGTGACCCATACCTGAAGCCAGACAGGTAACTGTGAACTAATCTGGTACTGATGCATGTTTTTAATAGCTGATTATCAGGAGGAGCTGTAGAAAAACTAAACCTATGAGGATTTTAGGTTTGACTAAGTAATTAAATGACCTTACAGTTATTCTTCTTCCTTTACGGGTACACATATGCAGATACTCTGTTGTGGGAAATCAGGCTTTGTAAATGTCAGCTCTCATGAGCTGACTCATAAAAATGGGATCTCATGCCTTTTCTCAAAACAGGTGGTTAATCTAATGATTTTCTGCACTCCAGGAATGTCTCTTTTTAAGTTTACTTGTTCCGTTTGTGAAATAGTCTCATTTTATAGGTCTCTCAAAAATAGCAGGTGACCATACCTTAAACGAAGGGAAGAGGCACTTCTACTATTCACTTAAGCTTTGCTTCCCTCGAATTGACAGATTCATTCCTATAAGACTCTGTTTTAAACCTGCTGTCCCCCAAATCACAGTATTTTCACTGCAGAGCAAAGAATTCATCTCTTCAACCATTGCATTGATTGCATGCTTTGAGGCCAAGCTTCGAATTTGTCCTTGGCAAAGATGAACAAGGTCTCTCCTTGTTTTCTCTTCATCTGTAAATCTCTAACCATACTGACTGATGGCTAATGAAGTGTACAGAAAGTGCTAGAGGTTGAGATGCTTTGCCTGTGACTCAGCATGATTTTCTCTGCTTTTCAACAAATACTGCTAATAATTGTCAGATTTTATTAGACTTGGCTTTTTGTTTTCTATTTCATGCTGTATATTATGCTAATTTAGAAAATGAAATAAGAAAAGTGTGATTTTGGTCTTGCATGCATTGGGGATAAAAAAATACCCATTTACTTCAGAATTACCAGAATCCAATTGCCAGTTGTAATGCTGATGCTTGCAGATAGTTCTCCACGGTTGTAAAGGACTGAACAAAACTCATGACGAAATGAAAGGTTAATTGATATTTTTTCAGGCCTCAACATTCGTTGATTGTTCTGAGTCATGCCTGAATTTTTTCAGAATATTCTTAAAGCTTTCTTGTGTTTTGATTTTGTGATGCGTCTTGGTAAGTTGTTGACAAATGTGTCATACAGAGCAGCTGAGTTGAAGTAGGTGTTTATTGAAATGGCTTGATGCTTTCATTCTTCTAAACTGCCACTGACCCTACCTGTTTGGGGGTTGAGCAGAAAATAGGTACTTTAAAAAAAACCTTCCAAGCTGAGAAACTCTTTGAATGGGCATACTGCAATGCAAACCCATCTTATAACAGAAAATATCAAATGTCCAATAAAAACAATGGCAACACAAACACAAATACTGTTCGTGAAATACAGCTTGAAGAGAAAATAAACCTATTGAGTGTGTCTAATCAGCCTGTAGTTTAGGTGGTGAATTGATGAGATCAGTTGTTTGTATTGACATTTCCAAAGCATTTGAAATATTTGTTCAGAACAGCTAATTGAGATGGCAAATAACTAAAGGCCTCCACTCCAGAGTGTGGAGAATGATTAGCCCTGCAAAATAATGGAGACTTACTACAGTTATGTAAAAAGAACCTTTTAGTTTTGGTGTTAATTGAAGTGAAACTAAAATAGTAACTTCAGAAGGTTCTTTTTACCAAATGGATCTTTAATACAGATTTCTTTACTCTTTTCAGTGAAAGAACAGAAAATGAAGCTCTAATAAGGTAAGATATTTTTTTATTCCACTTTAGTAACATATTCAAGTTAATTGGAGATAATCTTAACGAACATGCTCAGCATTTTAGGCTAGATCCTAGACCAGTAGATTTCAGCATTTCACTAGTAGATCCCAGTGTCAGTCAGTATGTCAAAGCACAAAAAACAAAGAGTACAGTGTTGCAGAATGAGTCTAACAACATTTAACTTTTTTTGTTGTTGTCGTTACTGAACCAGTATTTGATCTTTAATCAAAATAAGATGCCTTCATAGATTTGGAAACTTCTTTCTGCCTGTAAGGAATTTACAGGTAATTATTTTTCGGCAGATGCTGTAGTTTTCACTACGCAGTCAATGAAAATCTTAATTTTCTTGCAGTTTGAAAATTAAATAGTAGAGAATATGCCGATAACATAAGTAGCTTCACAGATTTTTGGTCTTTGAGATGTGGTGGTGGGAGTTTATGAGTTATGTAGTTAAATAAATAAAGGAGGGGTGAACTCTTCTAGCAGTGAATATTTCCCCTTATATATAACATAATTCAGCTGCATTCTGAAAATGGATTCTGTGTCATCTGCTAGATGGGCAAAAGGCAGAAGGTCTTTCAATACACCACCAACTGCAAGGGGTGTTAAAAAAGTGGTTTTGTCTTTCCATTTCTTCCACTGCTAGTGAGGATGCTGACATTCATGTGGTGTGTTACCTAGAAAATAAAGCATCTATGTCAAATAACAAAGCCAGGTGTACAATAGCAAGTTGTTCTGATAGGCAGCTGAAATATGAACCTCTTCAGAGCATTACAAAAATATGTAATTACTTTTCTGTAATTTCAATTATAATAGCCATTCTCAGGATTCCAAGGATGGGAAATGCTGTTGGTTATTGATTTCTTTTCCTCACTTATTTGCCTGGTTTGGTTTTTTGTATCAGTGGTTAAAGTAAAATTTTGCAGAGTTGTTAGCTGGATTTCGTACACCTATTTCAAGTCAAATGGCTTCCAAATGGAAGAGTGTTCAAAAGAAAATTTTTTTAAAAGCTGTTGACATCAGTAAAAGTTGATATGTCTGCATAAACTGTGTTTCTGGTTTGCAGAGGGGCATTCTTGGAACAGGGAAGAGGGAGGCTTAAAAAAAAAAAGCATTTAAGCTATGCAAAATATAAACTGCTAGAAACCACAAGTGAGTAGAAATGTGAAGTATTAATGGAAAAAACAGTAGTAGTGTGAAAAAGTAATGAGGTGTCCTAACAAATGGTGGTGTAAATAGCAGACTATCTTTGCAATTCTTACTTTGTATTAGCACATGGAGAGTACGTGCATCTGTTTGCAGCTTCAAAGGTGTGTGCTTGTATAATACATCCCTGAGACAGCAAGATGCTGCCCTTTTTCACCCAGTCAGTGAGAAGGACTGAAACCCCTTCTGGAATAGGGCTAATGAAGCTAAGGAACTTTATAATGTGTTGAGAACCACATGGGTAGGGCAGGGATTTAGTAAATGCCAGAAGAAATTCTAGTTCTGAGCAGTCTTTGTGCACTGATCTCATCAGCATCCGTGATCCAGGAAGGACACAAGTCCTCCGTCTGTCTCTTTACCAGGATTCAGCCATACAAGCACTGGGCAAACGTTGCAAAAACGAATTAAACTTGCTGTGTCTGTAGCTGATCACTTAACACAAGGGAGCCTTATGTGGAGCCTCTGAATGCTACAGTAATACAAATACCTAAGTAATATGCCTAAGTAATATAGCATGACAGCAGTAGTGCGAATTTACTTATTTTGTTTACCAGAGTCACAGCTGGAAGTATTTTAGGGTATACATAGCTCACTCCTGGATTTCTGCCTTGGCAGTGCCTGCAGAAGTACCAGGTCATTTTTATGTGATTTGACATTTGGGCAGTAGAAAACCACCTGCCATCAGCCATCTTTTTCTTTCTAAGTTAACTGTAGTGTTTAGTAACCACTGGTCCAGTTTGAGCTAGAATTTGTAAGTTAGGTTGAAAATGAAGCTATGCAGCTCGCAGTGCTGTTCATCCCAGATTTCCAGGGCATACAAATGGGTGCTATGGAAGCTGGAAAAGCTTGTTAAAGAAGATGTTCTGTGCCTTCCCCTTGCATTTGAATTGACTTTTCTCTTTTAGTCTCTTTAGTCAAAAGCTCTCTCTAATATACCATGGCAGATGCTGTGCAATTGACTCAGGAATCCCTGTTTTGGTTTGCCAAGCAGGCAAACTATTTATCTCAGGTAAGAGAATTTTGAGGTGTGATGTGGTTAGTATCTAAAAATATCAGTGTAGGGAGATGGGATAGGGCTCCAACAGACAAAAATATGGCAAGATAAGGAAGAGGAGTTCATGTTGGAATTACGATACCGTGGGTGTAATTAACCATTGGAAAGGCTTAGAAAGGAATGTGGTAGATCACTTGGAGTAATTAAATCAAGATTAGATCTGCTTCTGAAATATCTCCTAGTAGAGTTACAAGTTCTTGTGCTTTGTAAAGAAATTGCTGCATGAGGTATTACAGGCTGTGCCAGGCAGGAAGTCAGACCAGATTATCATAAGAGTTCCTCCAGGCCTTTTAAATCCACATCTCCACCAACAAGGGCTCTTATGTGGTACAGGCCGCCACAGAATTTCCAAAATCTGAGGTGGAGCAGGTCACTCTTGTTTCAGTGGTGAAAAGTTGAAAAGTCTTTGAGCAGATCCTTGCAGAGACACGGTGGTGGGTACTCAGTGCCACTGAGCTTGTACATTTTGTGTGCTTCAGTCCTGCGGACCGATACTGAGCCAGTTCCTGCTCTTGTCTGACCAGCACATTAACACATCCTTCTGCATAATCTTTTAATATTTTACCTGATTAATTTAGTAGCTCGCATTTTTTATTGAGTTCAATGAAAAATAATAATTATTCTATGATGCTTATTGAATCCCTTCTGTGATACAGATAAAGTCCTGAATGAGTTCAGAATTTTCTTCCGTTACTCAATGAGCATAATTCCATTGTCTTTTAACATAGGATCTTCTATAGCCACTCTTAATATCCAGTTGAGTAGAAAGGGCAGGGGACATTTTTAGCAGATTATGTAGAATTACTAGGATAAAATAATCCGCTTTCCCCAGAACTGAAAAAGTAATAACTTGTGTGTTTGCTCTGGGGCCTGCATGGAGTACTGAGAGAGAGTGGAGGAGACTTGTCCTTCAGTTTTCTTCAGCTACAGGGAAATGTATTCTTGTCTTACTGGGTAAGAAGCAGCAGATCCTTTTAATAGAAAATAGATAAAAAGGGTTGGTCAAAAAGTAATTTTATACTAGAAGAAACACAAAACACTGTGGTGAACAAGAAAAGCCCTGGCTCCTTCTTTTTACTTTGATAAGCTCATTAATTTCAACATTCAGAATTAATCAGGAATTACTGTGCAAAATCTTGCAAATGGAAAAATCCATCAACTTGAGCTCAGAATTATGTCACCCTACTGTACTTAGGTTGCATAGCTTTTTTTACAGGAATGTCCAATGTAATTCCACAGCAGCATGACAGGAAGAACAGCTAAGAGTTGTCCTGGCCGTATGTGGGCACAAAAACTTATTCAGGAAAGTCTTCATGTAATTCTGGCTCTGTAGAAAGACCTATGAAAAAGCTTTTCTGTAAAATTATCCAGGGTAAATTCAAGAGTGAGCCCAGGAATATTAGAAGATTTTTGTTTTCCAGAATACCTGATACCCAGCCTGACAGCAGGCAGCGGGCACTTGGTATCTGACCATCCCTACTGCTCTCCCTCCCTGGACCAAGGTGTACTTATGGTTTACACGTGGCAGCCTAGACCTGAAATGGAAAAAATATTTGACTAAAGCAATAGGAGAACTAAAGTGGAGAAGAGAAATACCATTGTGTTTGATAAACCAAAGTAAGGTGGTTGAGGTAAGTGTGTGTCCCTCTGTGTGGAGGCTCCACCTGCTTTCATGGACATCCAAGAAAGAGAGAAAGGAGAAAGAGGGCAAGATGCTGGAAAAAGATAAAAAAAGGCTAATTACCCTTGCTAGTAGGTTAGGGGTTCATGGCTGTGGTGAAAGGAGAGAAGACTTTGGTTAATCAGGAATCAAACATGTTTGCTTGGTTGCTACGCAGTAATAGTTGTGATTTTTTAGCATGAAGTTTCTTCTGCACCATGTCTCTTGAAAATATATTACATACCTATGGTTTTCACAAATTCCTGATAGCCATAATACCGACTGTGGAGAGTATTTAAAAACAAACTTCAGGATGTCTCTTTTTCACGTGTTTTCTCAACCAGTGAGTCACTCTTAATGGATACTTCAGTTCTGAAAAGGAGTGGAGGAGGCAGTGCCATGGAAGAAAATTGCCCTCTCCACTAGTAAATGTATTTGAGACATCATATTGCTGCTATTTCCTTCCATGTGAAAGCTCATGGCTAAGTCATTTAATATAAAGGAAAACAGTCTTTTCTACCACAGAAGAAGTGCCTCTACTGGACAGTGGCACACAAGCCTGCAAAATTGACTTTGGTTATCACTAAGGATTTCCTTGGCATTTCTTTCTGTTCAGGCAATTAATGCTGTAAAAGCATTCCAGATGACAGAAAAGAGCAGTTGTGTTGAGGTCTGGGGAGTTCCTTTGGCGCATCTCCAACGCACTGCTAGTCCCAAATTCATTGTTTGTACTGAAGAGCTGCACTTTCTTTAAAAGCTCCATTTTTACTGTGTTTGAAAGCTATTCAATCTTGTTTCCTGCACTTTGTTTACTTAATAACCCCTGTACAAGAATCCATCATTTTGCCTGGGTAACTTGCTGCTCTCTTCCAAGAAATAAATACACAGTTTTAAAATTTTTTTAAATCCCCATGCTAGGTTGGAGCACAGTTTGGTGTAAAGAAGTACCCTGGTGCTTACACTGCACTCGCAATGTCTGCTCAGATGAGAGTCAAGCGTGCTATGCTCACTGTTACATAACTCTGCAAAAAGTGTCGATTCAGGGAAATTCTGCTGCTGTGAGAGAATGGGAGCATCAGGAATGTTCTCTCCCGCTTAATGGAAATGTGGCTTTTGGTGACTAGTACATTTAAAAAATAGCAGATTGCATGTATGCGCTCATTGACAGAGTCCAACTTTAACATCACAGTGATGTTCAGGACAGCAGATCCTGCTGTTTGCTGCAGCTCTGGGAGACTGGATGAGGCTCTGGTAGCAGCAGGCTGGTTCAGCGTATGTCTGGCTGCTACCAGAAAGGATTTGCAGCTGTACAATTTTTCGTTTTGAGTAACCTTTAGAAGAGTGCATCTGACAAATTGCCAGGTTGGCCAAACAGATTAATTCCCATCAGCAGGAGAGACAGCTGTTCATTTGACTACATCTGCTTAAGTTGGCTGTGTGAGTCGTCTTACTGGATGGAATGGGCTCCAGAGACCTGCTTGTGGAGAAGAGAGGCAGGTAGGACAACATGCACTGTGTCAGAAATTCTCTTCGTCTTTGACGTTACAGAAATGGCCTTGCCTTATGGATGTGGTGGAGGGGTAGGTTGCTAGTCGAATTGTTTGACCTTTGCCCTTTTGCACATAGCCCCTCTATTTCAGACCTGAGGGATCCTGTTAACTACAGAATATTTCAGATGGCTGCACCCTGCTGATAGCACCAGTAGAAGCCTCCCCACCCCCGATATACTGCTGAGAAAATATGGATAAGAAAATAAATTAAAGGTTGGAAAAGTTAATGTTGGCTGAATATTATTAGTCCTAATCTCTCTAAGCAATATGTATTCTCTGCCTTTTTGCTCACTTTAAGGGTCAAAAGCCTGTCTAGAAGCTGCTAGAGATCTAGATGGTGTTAGCTAGATTTGCTTCTAGGTCATTCTCATTCAGCGCCATCCTCAGAGCAAGCTTTGGTTCTACTGTTTCAGTTTCCCCATCTGTGGCTTTAATTCAGTTCTCTTTCTTTAATCACATCCTATATAGACTCGTCTTTTGAGTCCCACAGCTCTTCTCCACTCCAAGTTTAAAGTCTCAGTTGTTGTTCAGAAGGCCCTGTGAATGATTTTATTTTGTCAGCTGAGGTAAACAGTAAAAGCATACACCACAGCACAAAATGTTCTCTAATCAGTTATTTGACAAGCGCAGTTTAATTATTTAGCATAGCTTGTAAAAGTAATGAAGTCCTTGTAACATGAGATTTTTAACACTCTCCTATTAATTTTTCCCTAAGAGGTGGGAAAAGACTGCTGGATTTTTGTGTGCAAACTGAGAGCATGAAGCTAATGAGATTTGACTGAGAATACGTAAAAGGGAATGGAACCTTTCAGTACTTCTTAGGAGTTTTGCTAATAGGTAGTAAATCCAAGCACATCTCACAGTTAGATAAGATTCTGCCTGTGTTGGCAAACCAGAAGGTGCTGTCTGATGCGTTGCCAAAGCAAAACAGAGTTTTCTTGGACCAGCTGTATTTTTTTGAACGTTTAGCTTAGTAAAAAAAAAAAAAAGCTGTAAGTCACAGTCTTGCTCAAGAGATATCATTCAAAATAATTTTTTGTAGTGTGATAGATTTCATGTTGCTACAAAATAAATATTTAATCAGCACTTAAATTTTTGGTTCCCTCAGGCAGGGAGAGAAGTTCTAACTTTTTACTGAAGTAAGTGCAAATGCAATCTAGCAGGAAGTTCAAAGTAAAATGCATGAATATCCTAGAGATTTTTTAAATAGATTTTAGGTCCATCCAGCCAGGATTGATGGCTGATTTTGTTCCTGAAAGAGAGCACGTTATCTCAAAGTTGAAAAGCCCCTATCCCCAAAAAAGGAAAAGAACCCAAAAAGAATCTGTGTTTGATTGATTTGAGTTGTATGGTGAAGTAGATCAGTTACAATTACATTGAAAAAAAAAAAAAAGAAGAAGGAAGGCAGCCAGAAATGCTTTTTTTACAGTCACAAACCTGCCTCAACCATGCCAGTCCAACTCAATGACTGAAGGGAACATCCTAGTGACTCCGTGGAGTTACACTTACTGGTTAGTTTGTTATTCCTTGATCTTGTGACATCTACTGGGCTCTTTATTCAGGGGCTTCACTTTGTAGTAAAAAAAATACTGTGTGCTGAGAAGATTTCTTATCTTGACAGCTGCTCTGTCAAGCGCAGTAGCAGAATTTGGCCCTTGGAGGACATGAGATCTCTGCAAAAGCTGTAGCTCCCACGATCCTCATCAGACAGGAGGATGGGAGACAAGCACTTGGATTTCTTGCTCCTCCTGTGTCTGCAGAGGGAGCAAGGACTAAATGGAGCCCACTTTATTTTTCTTCAAATGTGAACCATTGACTGAGGCTCCTTCTGCTGTTTTCCCTTTCTGCTCAAGAGTCAGTAAGAGCTCTTTCCTGGTACTGCTATGGGCAGACCTCTATTTGCAATGGATCAGTCTTGAGATGGTCATTATGCTTTCATTTAAGAAAATCTTTCAGGACACATCTGCTCATAAGTGCTCTTTCTCTTTTGATCTGTTAGAAACTCATTCCCATCCTTTTAGCTATCAGCATCTTTCATTGTCCTTTCACAAATTAATTTAAAAACCAATCATCCCTTCTTTGATTTAATAATCACAGAAAAGAACAAACAGAGGTAAAGCTAAAATAATACAATTTCAGGAGGGAAATTGTGTGTTCTGAACTGAAACTTGAATGAATGTGCACCTCACAGAAAGGCAGCAGGTTTCTCTAAAGGTCATCCAGAAATTAAGGAAAATATTCCCTGCCGTGTCTGACTGTCACCGAGGAAAAGTAGTACTGAAGTTTTGCTGACTGAGGATGTCAGGTTAAAATTTGTCACAGTCCTTTAGTTGTAGTAGATATGCAGTACAGAGAGAAAATACTATTGAGAAGTTATGACAAGTTTTGATATTTCTGATTTCCTTTATATTAAGATGCTAACCATAGACACTATTAGTCTCGCTGCCTGATTGGGGCTGATTCAGAGAGCCTTAGTTTTCAGATACAGAGTGGGTTTGTCAAATGTTAAGGCATACAGGATAGTAAAATTTTCAGTGTAGAGCTGCTTTAAAATACAGTGACAGTACTAACTCATCAAGATTTCCAGGTAAGTAGCCAGCTCTGGTTTTCTTGAGATACAGGATGTTGTGCTTTTTCTGGCCTGAAATTCCATTTCTGAAAATGAATTGATTGGAAAATACTTAGATTTATAGGAGGAGCTCCTGCTTTGCTGGCAGAAAAAGCTAAGTGAAAATGACAGGGAGTGCTCACTTCTTTCTGCACGTTCTGTCTTCATTGGGAAAATGGCAGGCTGACCCTGGTGTGTTCCCATTCTGCACGGGAGGATTTGATGTACTTTTTTTCCAAAAGTTGTTTGTAGTTGCAGCTTTCACATATGGAAAGAGACAGAGGTTAAACACGAGACTGCGGTAAAAATGTACTAGCATTCATAATTATGTTTAAATTTTATTGTTCCTTGCTTCCTTGAAATAAAATAATTAAAGGAACATAAAATAATAACAGAAGAGAAAAAAGTAATTTCTTGTTCTTATAGGATCATAAAATCATAGAATGGCTTGGGTTGGAAGGGACCTTACAGGTCATCTAGTTCCAACCCCCCTGCCTTGGGTATGGACACCTTCCACTTGACCAGGTGGCTCAAGGCCCCATCCAACCTGGCCTTGAACACTTCCAGGGATGGGGCATCCACAACTTCTCTGGGCAACCTCTTCTGCTGCCTCACCACCCTCATGGAAAAGAATCCTAACCAGGTTCCTAAATCCTGGTTCTGATAATACTGCAGTTGTTGTATCAAAACCTTTTAGATCCTCTTAACTTTTTTCTGCCTTCCTTAAATTGCCAGTACAGTTGCTCCAACTAATTCTTAAATAGAGTGGAAATTACACAGATAGGAGTTATTTGAAGCTGCAGAATGATTTTACACTCATTCTTATGTAATGACCTAGAACTGCACAGCTGACCAAAAAACAGTCCTTAATTCACAATTCCAGCCTGTTTTTCACTTCAGTGGCTTTGTAAACTTCCTTCTAGTCTTTATGCACCATTTTATGTGGTTTAACTGAAATTCTGAGAAAATAAAGGAAAATGAACCATGGACCTGGAGAAATTTGGAAGAACAGATGAAGTGAGAGATTTCACATTGGAATGGGGTGTAGAGAAAGTAGTTCTGTAAGAATGGTTTGATCAAAATATTTGGGATGGTAAAGAGACATAGAGAAAAAAATTGATTAATTGAGAAAGAATGCATGACAGGAAAGATGTTATTTATTGGACTGGAAAAGTCTTCCTTGATGACAGCAAGTGGCACAGTTTTCCGAAAAAAGTGTCTGTATTATCTGGGAACTGAAAGCTTGGTTGAATAAACGCTAGAAAATACCAGTGTAGAACCTCTGCTTCTGTAGGTGCAGAAGCAGAAAACCTTTTCTACATCCATATTCTGACTTGCTTGAGAAAACTCCATTAATCTGGTTCAGGCTTGGGATAAAACCATAAGGTGTGTTTCCTCTGCTTGCTCCCTTTTTCCCCTAAATGTTATTATACTGCAGCTTGGCTCTGTCCACAAAGTCTGGAGCAGACTGTGTTGTAACTTGCTTTAGCCGCCGCTGAATTTAACAGCTTTTGGCTTTGTAAGTAATGCCTTAGGAGAACTCTTGCTCATCTGTTCCCTGAGCCAAAGGAAAACTCCTCCAGTAGCTTTCCCAGTGTTTTCTCTGGCTGGAACACATAGTTACCGATTGCTAGGTGAAGATACACTATCTTCAATCTTATTTTTGTGTTTTCGGTTTGTCCAGCTGACATATTCTAAGATATCCACTTTGACTAAAGCAGTGAAAGAGGACTTTCACAATGGATTGTCTTTTCTTTTCCCTGTACCCCATGTAATTAAATTCTTCCACTGGTGGGAAAACTGCTTTTCCTTGATGTAAATGTGTGGCAAGTAGTTGAATACTGAGGCAGTCAGTCACATTTCCCTGCTAAGCATACTATTTCCAGTATTTTTCATAACAGAAGGACTTATCTTTGTTTCCTAGCCCTTTACGGTTGGCTTTCTGATCCTATTGTCATTTAATCTGTTGCAAGAAATGCAACCATTGGAAATTGTTAAATAGGATCTCAATAAACATTTGGATTATATTTAGAAAGTACAAATCACTAGGAGATATTTGCATATTTATTTGTTGAATCTCAGCTTCCACTTCAAGTTAGATGAGACATAAACAATTATACAGCACCTCTGGCAAAGAATTATTCTTCAAAGCAAGTCAAAGTAACACTGGGAATTCAGAGGAAGATTTCTGAAGTTTTGGAAGGAACTGTGAAAGGCTTGTGCTTTGTTTTAGCTCCATACATTTTACGTCAAGTATGGAATTAATGTTGTAGACTTTTACTCTGATACATCTTATTTGTTTTACTTTAATACATCTTTCTAAAAAATATTTATGGCAGCACTGGTCAGACACAGAGACTGCACCTTTGCCTGCATCATTAATGGAAAAAATTACCCTAATTTAAAGCCAGCTAAACTATTTTGGGGGTGGTGGTTTTTTTGGTGTAGTTTTTTGTTTGTTTGTTTGTTTATTTGGTTTGGTTTTTTGATGGGTTTTTTTTTATTTTGCCAGGGTCTATGGATCAGGCTCTGCATTGTACTTTGTAACAGAGGCCACAGATAGCTGTGATCTGCCAGAAAGGTTTTAATAGCTTTTATGCAAGGTCCAGGATCAAGAGGCCAGGTAACACAGCATGCTTTTGTGCCCTAGCAGAGGAAATACCTCCTTGGATGTGTTCTTGGCCTGCTTCATTTTAGAAGAATCTCTGTGTAAATTATAAGTGAAAATTAACGTAATTAATTGTAATTAGTATAGTGTTTATAGTGGATACATGTTCCAAAATCTTTAGCAACAGTGCAGGAGACTTCATAGTTTTCAGGAACTGTAGATTTGCAGCAGCAATTAGATCATTTAGGCCCGAATACCTTTTGAACTCTGCATTTACTGTCCATTTGCATCTTTGAAAATCCTACCACTTATTGACAATTAAATTTGATGCCTCGTTGCTTGTTTATATGAAAGCAATTGGCATGCTCTTTCTGTTTGTGTCTCAATGTGCCTTATTTATTTAGCAGCATTGGTGGATTTTAAGTTCTGGAGATAAACCAAAGCATTAAGGGCACAAGGCTTACCTGCTGTCATTGCTTGTCCTTGTATGCTTGGATGTGCAGGAGAGCCTTGCACTGAAATTGAGACTGATAAGCTTTCAATTCTCAAAAAAAAAGTGCTATTTTTATTATATAGTAAAAGACTTGAGATGACACTTTGCTTGCTACTCTGTTCCTACACATCCACATGCTCTTTGAAGTTCTGTCCTTATTATTTGTCCTATAAAAACTGTGTTGTTTAAAGGGGAAAAAACAATAAACTGCATTTTAGAATGTGTGATCCAACTCCTTAATATTGTTTCATACTTTGATGGAAATTATCACGGGTTGGAGTCTGTACTTTGATTTGCAGAAAGATATCCTTGTTAAGTCCTTGAACTGTATTTTCTTTTTAGCCACATTCTTTTGCAATCATTTCCAGTTTTGCAGAATATTATGTTCAAAATACTATGTTCTATATGAGGTTCATGTAAACTTATTTTTCCTATTTCACGAGCATGAGGAGTCATTTGTTAGTGACTAACCTCTTCTCAGAAAATTAAGCTTACTCAAACTGGATTTGTGATCTCTGTCATGAATTTCCTCCCGCTACTTCTTTCATTTTTTTCCACTTAGGTAGGCATCCATTTTTCTTCAAGTTCTAGTGAAGCTTCATGTACAAGAATCCCTGCCCTACATTGTAATTACTCTTTCTCTTTTTTCTCTTCTTTTTTTTTTTTGTGTTTTCTGGTGTTTGCAAGACCAATTTGCAGTTTTCAGTGGATTAAACTTGTAGCTGAACGAGATGGGGGAGTTCTTCTGCCTTTGATCACAACTAGAACTTTCCACCTAAGAGAGCTTAGTTCAGGCAGATAACTGCCTTTCAGTCAGTGGCCAGAGAAAGCCAGCATTTAATGAAAATTTAGAGTCTGGATGCGTTTTGTCTGGGCTATTTATTTTTCCTTGAAGGCGGAGATGAGGAAGGATGTGCAATGATGCAGCACTGAATGAAAGATAGCAAAGAAGACACCAAGACTGGGTGCAGGAACAGAAGGAGATTTACTTTCTTCAATGTTACCTGAGAGGATCTATTTTTATATAGAAATGTCACCTGACAGAAGTCAGGAGAGAGAATATCCAAGTAGTTTAGATGCAGCTAGAGGCAGGGAGCTAAAGACATGAGGGAATAGAAGAGGCAATTGAGGTGATCTGAATGCACAGCTGTATATAAAAATAGTAGTTGGAAAGGAGAGGTCTTTGAGGAAGCTGACCACAGCTGCATGTGGCTATAATCACAGCATAGAGGCTGGTGCTAATTGGTAGTGGAGAAATCAAGTGAAAGGCTGATGTGTTATGATGGAGAACTCAGGAGGAAAAAGTGAGAAAGAGATGACTCAAAGAAGAGTGGCACCAGAAAAAAAGGAGGATAAGATAGAGATAAGTAGAGATTTGAGGCTGAGAAGGAAGACGGATGTGACTAAAGAACTGGGGACAGCAAGTATAAGATAGTTGGGCAGCACCAGGGAAAAAAGGAAAAAAACCCCAAACCCCACAAAAATCTGCGTTTCCTAGTGGCATGAGGAAGACACATGTGTGTGAGTCTGAAAACTCATTTTCTTTAGGTGGAAAGACACATCTGGCAGCAGAGTTTATCTGGGGAAAGAGCAGTGTTTTGTTTTCCAAGACCAAAGAAACACTGTGGAAAGATAAAACTAGAAACAGTCCTGGAGAAGAAACTTGAGACAAAGATCTCAGAATCCCTTTTGGAACATTGGAAAGATTAATATATCCAGCCAGCGAAAACTCTCCTAAAAGCTGTAGCTGGTTTTAGTAGAATTACTCTGGTCTTTGGGAAGGAAGGTAGGCAAATGTCAAGCCAATGAAAATGTACAAAGAGGCATGAAGAGCTCAGGGTCACGCAGGCATGAAGAGGTCTTCATGCGATGGGCATGTCTGTACTAGTAAATAAAACAGAGTCTAGAAGCAGCCCCTGGCCCTGGAAATCAAATGTATCTGCTGTTGACTGTCGCTGGCCTAGTTTTGGTTTATACTTATGGGAACTCACCTGAATTATTCCCAGGTAAGGTTTGAAAGTTATCTTGGGATTGTTCCCAGTAGGCAGTTTGAAAGCAACCACCCTGTTTTGGAAGGTGATAGACTTTATTAGCATGGCACCTTTCTGTGCCAGTTGGCCTCAACATTCTTGGACATGTTTATTTTGCTTGTAGAAATAGAGCGGTAAATGGCTCAGTAGATGCAATCCCTTGGAAACTTAGGACATTGACAGTCTTTGATGCAAGCTGTGACAGGCAGTGAATGTGATTTCTTTTTTAAAATATTGCTGAACTGAGATGTTGATGTGCTCTCAGATTTTGTTTTCATGGAGCATGATGATATTGTAGAAGACTTGGTTATACAAAGTGAGTTTGTGTGAAGCATGCATTTACTTATTTCCATTTAAATGTTATACAAGCATAAGCAAACATAGGTCATAAATAACACTCCAACTCTCAGAAGGACGGGCTGTGAAATTAAGGAAACAAGGTCGTGAGGTTGGTAGGTAATTCAGTTGGCTGGACTAAAAAGCCCAAATGCTTAAAGGTAGAGAAAATATTTTTAAAAGTTCTTGGAGCTTGTGTAAAAACAAGGCAAATTTCCAGACCTAGACAGATAAGATAAATATGGATCTAGAATAGAATAGGTGTCATGTGAAGGTGATGGAGACATGAAAACTTTACAGTCAGTGTAGAAAAATGTGCAAAGTTAAATTGCATGTGTTGTTCTGGCTTTTGAATTCGGGAATTATTCAAACTAAAACAGGTGCAGCAAGAAAAGCATTTCTGAGAGCCTTTATCTTAGCAGAACAGGCTAGCAAAGTGAAACCCAGAGCATGATAAGATACATCAGGGAAGGGGCTGGTACAGAGAAAAGCTGGTTAATTAAGCTAAACAGTGTTGACACATGAACAAAGTTAGTAACAGATGTCAATTTTAGCATAAAGCAGTCAATTGACTCTGAAACTAAAGTTAGATAATCCATGTTACTAGAAGCAACATGCATCTCAGCTCACATTTTCTAAATGGGTTCATGAATGTGACCTGTTCTTAACCAGGTGCAATGTCAGCTTTGTGAGGAGCTTCAGAGATGAGCAGGAGGAGTTGCACTTTCCTTTCGAATGCCTTAGCTTCTGAAGAGCCAAATGCAACATTTTTGGAAAGGACTGTGCAGGGTATTTGGCAGTTCTCCTCCAGAATATCATCAGTCTTTCAGCAGCCATCCTACATTCATAGATCCTCTCCTCTTCAGTTACAGAATCATAAAATCAAGGAATGGTTTGGGTTGGGTCTTTCACTATACCAGCTCAAAACTGCATCCAACCTGGCCTTGAACACTTCCAGGGATAGGGTATCCACAGCTTCTCTGACAACCTGTTCCAGTGTCTCACCACCCTCACAGTTAAGAATTTCCTCCTAATCTAAACCTACCTTCTTTCAGTTTAAAGCCATCATTCCTTGTCCTTTCACTGCATGTCCTTGCAAAAAGTCCCTCTCCAGACCTCTTGTAGGCTCCCTCTAAGTGCTGGAAGGTGCTCTAAGGTGTCCCCGGAGCCTTCTCCAGTTCTGCCTTTTAGATTTGCTCTGTTGTGAGTTGATATTGTGTAGTTTCTCCATGGCCCTGCCATCACAGGTGCTGTGCTGCTTTCCTGGTTCAGCTGTCTGGGAAATCAAGCCCACACAGCAAGTTCACCTGAAGGAGCTTATCTCCAGGGAGCGTTAAGCTGTGTCAGACTGTGTCAAAGTGTTGCACTATTTTTTTCATGGTGTGCCCTGTTGCTGGAGCAGGGTTTCATGGAGAGAATTCAAAATGTGTATCAGTGTAATATTGGGAAATGTTTTGTTTATGTTTTTTGTTTATGACTGAATGTGCATTGATAACCCCAAATTGTGACAGAAGTTAATTTTGATGTCTTTTTTATTATTTTTGTTGGCCTTTACATATTTCTATAAATACTGTGTACTTGAATGAAAACCAGACTGATGAATGTGGAAGCCTGCCTGTCAGTGTCTCTAAATGAAAGCTTTCAATTATAAATAGTTTTAAAACTATAAATAGAAAAATCCCCATACTGTATTTATCACTGACCATGGTTTTTTCCCTTTTCATTGCATCTCCCATTTTATTTTTAGTGATGCTTACTTAAAATAGTTTCCCTGCTTTCCTGTTGGCCATTAGATGGCCACTGTGGAATCCAAGTGATTTCTAACCCAGATGGTAAGGGAAGTATTCCTTACTTGAGCAGTGTGAGCCTGAAGTCTTGTCTGTTCAGACCTTCTCCACTGAAGCATCAGCTTTGTCTGTTCAGTTGATTTCACATATGTATTCCTTAGTTGGTTTCAAAATGTGATTCCAGCATTGTTCAGGACCTCCTGTTCTTCTTACATTGATGTCATTCTATGTCCCCCTCATAAGGTGGTAGCTCTGGTTTTGCTAACTTACTAAAGCCCATACTCTTCACAAAAGTCATTGTGTTGGCAGCCATAACAATTTTCAATTTTTTTTTAATTCTAATTTAATTAGTTTTACAATATTGATGTGTTGGTGGTCACCTCAGCTGCACACAAAGTAATAGGAACAGCTTTAAGTTTTAGTGGCCCTCAGGCCTTAGCTTCAGTGCTGAAACTGCAGCTTCCTGTCTACTTTTAATTTGTGCTGTTCCTTCTCCCCCTTTTTGTGTGTGTTAATAAATACACAATTTAAAGTAGGATTGAATGTAGTGTAAGCCACATTACTGTTTGTTAGGGTTTGCAGGCCACAGCCGTCTTCCGACACGACTTGTTTGAAGAGGCTGCAAGGGCATCACATCGTTCTTTTCTCCTGAACTATCTCAAGAAAGGGAAGAAAGTGTCTGCAAGGACTGGCTGATTATCTGTACACTGCTCAAAATGTCAGATGAAGTGTAGAAATGCAGTTATTAAAGGCAAATAAGATCATGGTTGGTTCCTTGTAACTCTGACTGCATGCTTTGGTCTCAGCTGAAACACTGCTGTGGGAAGGAAGAGGAAGGAAGCAAGACAGGAATTCTTATGGCAAAGAAGTAGGAAACAAGTAGGACAAGTGGACAAGTTTTGTGCCCACGTCACCAGCAGCAAAAGGCTTCCTGGCATTTCTGAGGCAGCAGTTGTTCCCTCTTGTGCCCAGAGAAATGCCTTCTCCCGCGTCATTTGCCAGCAACCAGGAGATGTGTCTGTATGGGTGGATGAGCTGGGCCCAGAGTGCACCTCAGACATGTCAAGGTGTTTGGTACCATTTCTTGTGGTGTTAGTGGGGTCCCAAGAGCAGTGGATCTGGGAGCTGATGTGACGAGGTGGGATGAGAGGTGATGTTCCTGTCTCTGCCCAAGCCTCTGCTACTGTAGTCATTGCCTTGAGACCACTGGTACCTCGGGCTTCTTGCAGCTGTGGAGGAGCAAAGACAGGAGCAGAAATGTGTTCTGTCATCTTTGAGAGGTGGAGGAGGCATTGCTGCTCGTCAGATAGGAAATCCCCCAAATGGCCAGCTACTACTCATGGACTAAAACTGCTTTCCTGTCCTTATCAGGCAGGGATATTTTTTCCTGCTGGTAGGCCATCATGAAGATTCCTTAATTTTACATCCAAGCAGATTGCTGATGCATCCAGCCAATGACAGGTAAAATGGTCTGTGTTCATGTGGCTCTGAGACTTTGGGGAATCATGGACTCATTTAACCATCAATCTTTATGCTTCAAGGCATGCCAGCATCCACATGCTTCTTGTTCATTTTAAATTTGATTGGTGTAGTTTTATTTTTATGCAGTGCCTTGGGATGCCTACTGAGAAGGGCTCTTAAAATAGGTGTAAATTAATGTGCTGTTCAGACTTCTCATTAATCTGCTTGTCTTCACTCTTACCCAGAGGTAAAATACAAAAGCTACAGAGGGAGGAGTTTGGAATAAAATGATAGGAAAGGGGGCTCTGAAATAAAGAGATTTAGTACTGAGGACTAAGACTAGCAGTGGAGGAAACAGAACAGGATGTTCAGAAAGTCCAGGCCCTTTGGCATGAGTTAAGGAGCTTGGAAAATAAGCAGGGCTACAGTGAATTTGTGAAACAATGTTTGTCTTCCTAAACTGAATACTGGAAAGGATCCATTTCACACTTGGCCTTTGCCAGCGCCCTGATATCTATTGTAGCACTCATCTTCTGGCCTCTTTATTTTCAGAGAAAAGTTTGACTTTGTGTTTAGAAGTTATTTGTGCTTTCTTATGGCACTAACGGTCATGTTGTGGCTACGGGGCTAAACTCTGGAGTCTTAATCTTCGGTCCTGCTGTGCCACCCTGTTTCTGATGTTTGTGTTTTAACAGCAGTGATGGGCTTGAAAGACTCCACTTCCACTTTGCTTCACTACTGCTTTGTCTGCATTAGTAAATTAATCAGGGCCAGGACTTGTATCTTATGATTGTCCATATTGTTTAATTTCTAGCACATTCCATGACATGATTTTGGTCCGTGCCAACTAGCACATTCCCGGATGACAGCTGTGGCAGGATGGCGTGGGAGAGAGACTGTTCTCAACAGGCGTTATTGAAGAGGTAACCATGTTTTGCAGGGGAAAACGGAGTAAAGGCATGGATTGGAACTGGCTTTGCCTTTCTCCCCAAGCCTCTGGGTTCTGATGTATATTGTACACTAGGACCAGTCTCTCCCGGTCTTAGCATTTGCAAAGGATACTGAAATACAAACTTTTGCTTCCTCATTGCATCTCTAGGTGCTGTTATCCACAAAAACATCAAGCCACCTCCTCCTCCTCCCTGTGGGCCATCTGTTCAGGCTTACAGCAACACTTCCATAGTGTTAAGATCTTTTGTCTTTGAATGAGACTAAGGTCAGGGGCACAACTCAAGTTTTATGTCAAGCTAGTTCATGACAAAACCAATCCCTCTGAACCCGAGTGAGCTTTCCAGAGTATGGTCTTCCATCATGCACATATTTGCACGCAGAGGTACAGCAGTAGCTCATAAAGCCAGTGTTGTCACGGGCCCACAACAGCAAGTTAGATAAGTAATTACTGTTCTGGTATGTATGTATTTGCTTATCACACAGGGTCATGATGATTGCACATACAGATTGTACATTTGCTTGCACGCATGGACTTTTTTGAACTTCACACCCATGATTCACTCTTCAGGCTTTGTTTGTTGCACTTTACATGAAAATAGGGAATGTTTACTTTCCCCTGTGGGACTTCTAGTTTGTGAAGCCCTCTGCAGTTCTCTGTTGTGTAAGGGATCATTGAATTCCAGAGCATTGCTGATGCTTTCGCTGAATGTGTTTTTCCAAAAATTGTTTGTATAAGGTGCACCTCTATATGAAATATTCTTTACAAATGTTGATTGCTCTCTTTTGGACTTCATTTTTTACTGTCTGAGTTTTTAGTTGCAAATGGAGATATTATTAAAACCATAGTCTTTCTCACTCACTCGCTGTTGAAAATATTTTTTCATTTAGATAGTACATGGTGTGCTGTTTGTAGGATGAAAATCAACAGTAGCTGTAGGCTGCACAGACTTGGGCTTTTGTCTTGAAAATGATCGGATTAGGTGCACAGTGAGCACATATCTATCATCAAGATTTAAGCTCCTGAGCCTGTTCTTGGTGCCGCTGGAGCAGCAAAGGAAGAATCCACTGCTGAGTCATTGAACTAACCAGTGTAGTTTTCTTCATCGTGACAATCTGTGTACTGCACTGTTATCAAGGGGATTAGAAACACTGAGCAAAAGGCATTTTGTTGTGTCACTGCTAGGTGAAATGATGTTTTTACAAACTGGTGTGGTGGGCAGGTTTGAGCCTAGTGAGAGCCATGATGGTAACAGTCACACAGAAGTTGTTAGGAAAAAGAAAGCCTGCGAGAGGTGCAGGGTCTCCTGTGTAAACTCTGTTTACAGTTGTTGCCAGTCTATGCACTCCTCTCAGTATTCATTAGCTGAAGAGACTGAAAAGTCAGTCTGGAAGAGATTGTGCTGACTACAAGTTTCTGTAGCCTTTGGTGGTGCCAGCTGCAAAAATAGGCAAATCCGGCTGCAGTGGAAGGGCGTGATGGGGCAGCTCCAGCCCAACTGCTACCCTGGAGGCGTTTTGGAGGCTTTGGCTGGAAGCCGTGAAATGCATCTACCAGGGGAGGACTGCATTGCAAACAGACCTTGCCCTTCCCTGCCGGTGGATTCCTTTGGCAGTAGGCTGGCATCAGAACACCTAAACATATTTATGATAAACTGCAATGATTTTTTGCTTCTCTTTGAGATGGATGTGAAGTTTGCATTGTGTTCATTAATTCATCTCACATATGACCCTTTCAAAAGGTCTCGCTATAGCAGCCACTCATTAGTGGTGGCATTGTGCCTGGCTGAAGGCCAGGTGAAAACATGTTTCCCAATTTCTCACTCTTACATGGCCTAAACCAAACGTTAACAGCTCCCCATTGATTTAAGTGCCTCTTGATTGGATCAAGCCTACTCTGTTGAGGGAAACAAAGGATTGGAGGAGTAGCTCCTATTTTTCCTTGGAGTTTAGCTTTCTTAAAGAGGAGAACTAAAAGGTCTTCTGCACCCCACCCTGAAGAAGTACCTTTGAAATCGGACATTTGTTTACATGTTTAAAGAGATTAGCGTTAGAAGTAACTTAGCGGTAATGAAATATACCTTTATGAGTGCTTTAGAGGACTTTCTCTTTTCCCACAGAATTATGGTCTTTGGTAACTTGGTCAACTCTCTGTAGGAAAAATCTTTCTGGGAAGGGGTTAATGTACAGGGAGAAAAGCCCACTGAACAAAGCAAGCTTTCTGCTGAAAATAAGGAGTTTAAAAACCATAGAACTGATTTATCTGTTGTCTTATTTTTTTTTTCAGGGAATAATTAATTTTTCTTGTTCATCTTATTTACTTACTTTTCATAGGAAAGGGAAAATGCTGGGATCACTCAGTAAATAAGAAGTCCCAATAAGATCCAGTCTTTGCTTCAGGCAGCAATTGGACCACAGCAAATGTAGGTAGACTGCTGTTAGCTCCCATGAACTGTAATGACACTTAGATTGTTGCTGAACTAAGTATGCAGGTCGATGGGTAGGTCTCTGCGTCCCGTACTGGCGCTCTTACTGCTGTATGATTCACTGCTTTTAGGACCTGCATTAGTAAGATTAAAGTCAGTGCTGCTTTGCCTACCTAGCTCCTTCCTGCAGGGAATGCAGGGGAAAAATACTTGTGAAATCCTGAGCACACAGAAAACAATGAGAGATCTACACTTACCTTGTTGCAGTAATTTTGAGGCTTTTCTACGCTTTCCTGTGGGACAAGTTGCTGTGTTGCCTCATTTTTGTTGGTGTTGTTCAGACATCAGTTATTCAGTTCCTACCCTTGCACAAGTGCCAAAAATCACAGATGTGGAAATCTTGGACACTGTGATTTTTCACAGCATTCATGACAAAAAGACAGTTGGCTTCAGAGATCAGAGGCATTTTTGAATACGAAAAAAAAGCTCTTTTAAGTGTATTCTTCCTTTGTAAAGGCAGTTGCTTATTCAGACCGCAGTCAAGTGTGGGTACCCTCAGCTGGAACCCTCTGCTGCAGTGTGGTCTTGCTCCTGTTTAGAGTCAATGGGGCTGTTTGCGCCACTGCAGCTCATTGCCCAGGCTTTTCATCAGCTGCTGAACTTCACTTGTTTTCTGGAGTTTACTCCCTTAAAATATGGTAGCCATCAGTAGAAAACCAACTGAAATGAGCAGTGTTGTACTTGTTTTCTATTTTAGGTATTATGTGGTTCTATAGCAAATAAAGGGTATAGATTATTTATTTTTATTCAAACAAATAATTTGCAACAGCTGGTAAGGAAGGGGAACAGCCATGAGCTGAAAATAAAATTTACAGCACAATTCTGTGTATATTGTCAGGGAATCATTCCCATGCAACCCAGTAATGGTGCAGAGATTTCAGGATTATGTTCAGATTAAATGTCATCAAGAGCTGAGCTTTGGCAGTATGCCAGAAAGGTCATATGAGGAAAGTCCCAAACTTTTACATTCAAATAAAATTGTGTTCTGCTTAATAACCATAATATCCTGCAAATTTTAGCACAACTAATGACTTAGGTTAGGAAATCTCATCATAATTTGACTTTTAAAAAATTTATTATTTGGTTTAGATTCAGGATTTTTCACTGCTTTTTGGGATTTAAGACTATTTCAGCAATTTTGTTTGGGGGTTATGCCTCTACTGTATATATTTTTTCTTGATAGCATGACATTAAGAAACTTTAGTCCAAAGTTTCTACAGGTTTTAAAATTTGAAATTTTTCATTTTCAAGTTAAACACGAATGGAACAATAGCCTGCTAAGACTTCCACAAGTATTATTTCCCAGAAACACCCCTGTTGTTTTTAAGAAGTCTAAGATGCTGTAATTCCATGGCCTTTATGGAAGATTACTTTACTATTGGGAGGGAGTGAGAAAATAGTTACAAATGCATAGTTCAGAATTGCTTTTTCTTTTATTTATCTGTGGTTGGTCTGTACGACTCCAAAATACCTGTGGAATTATGAAGGAATATGCTGACAGTCTAATACTGCACTGAGAATGTCTCATTTTGGTTTAATCTGATCTGTTTACAGTAGATTGGTTTCAACTACGGAAGGGAATTCTTTCTCTAAGCGATATCTACACATGGAATTGTAGAGCCTTAGCTATACCACTTGAAATAAACACTCTTTTAATCCACTTGCCATCTCTGAAAAAAAGCTGAAACTATTTTAAAAGTGATTTCTTAAATCTCTTAAGTGCTCTCAAATGGGATCCTACTACTGCATATGCCTAAGGGTATATGATGATTTTTTTTTTATCATTTAATTTGCTGCCTGGCACTGACCCCAGCAGTGGTGTGAGCACACCCCTTCCTGGTGCCCTTTGTGGGCATCGGGTGTTATGGAGAGAATTGTCAGTTATTTTTGGGTACGACCAACCTCCTGAATCAAACCACAGCTGTTGGATTTGATTTGCCAGTGAGCTTCAATAAAAAGGGAGCAAAACTTGGAGTCATTAGCCAAAGCTGTAATGAGACTGTGGATTCAGGGCTCCACCTTTATTTTCTAGTTATATATAAATCCTGTATTTGTAAACTTTATTTTAGGTATTCTGAATATACTTAAGTATGTGTTTATGTGCCCATGTACATATGTGTGTGTAAACATATGTGTGTATGTGCATGCTGAAGTTTCTTTTCCTCTTTCTCCTCCTCTCCTCCTTGCTCACCTTGCCTGCTGCAGTGAGGCACAAGACAGGGAAGAAACTGGGTATAGCTGATGAAGGCCAGCATTGCAATGGGAGAGTCTACAAACTCATCTTCAGTTCATGTTGGGGGATAATGATTAGAGCTGTCAGATTCTGGAAAGGGTCACAGTGAAAACAGTGGGATCAAAAATCAAACTGAAAAGCACCAGGAGATGTGGCTGGGTGCAGCAGCAGGACCCCAGGCTGGGGGCCCAGGCTCCTGAGGTAGAGGTGCTGCCAAGTTTTGCAGAACAACACATTCAATTGGTTTGTTATTTATGAAGGGTACGGTATGCAACCCTCAACATGTCAACAGGTCTTTAAAGTGCAGATGTAAGAGATTCCAGTTAGAAGTCTGTCCTTTAAATACTATGAATAAACAAGGTAAATTCATTAATTATTTTAATAAAGACCTCATGTTGTACCATTGATTTGTCCTGAATTATTGATAGGATTTTTTCCATTACTTTTCTAGATCTTTATTTAAACTACAGTCAGTAGAATTTTACCATCCTACAGCCACAGACACACATAAATCAACCCTTATTTCCTTATTTGCTTGAAGCTAATGTGACAACAAATAGTCTGTTCACATACATTATTTCTTTGTACTACATCATATGCAAATATTTCAGTTATTATCCTTTTATCTCTATAATATTTTAACAACATGATACAACATGTTTCTGATAAATTGTGTTACATAAAAGCAGCTTCACATCTGCATAATGCTTTAACAAAACATTCCCTCTATTTCAAGTTAAAGTGTGTGTTCCGCTTGGGAATATCCTCATAAAGAAACTTAATTTGCCTTATTAAGAAACACTTGTGTATTCTCATAAGTTTCAATTTTATTTTTTTTTTTAAATAATAATTTTATCCCATTCTGGACTCCTGCCTGCCCAGGCTGCCCGGGGCTGGCAAAGGTTTGGTAAGTTGAGTTCTGCAGTTAAATTGAGTTGGTTTCTTGTTTGTAAAGGATGTAGCTTGACTTCCTTGCACCTCTTTTTTTTCCCCCTTCTGTGAATATTTTTTGTAACTGGATGTTTATTTGCTAGTATTAATCCTTAGTGGCTTGAGAATGATGGCTTTCCCTCTAAAGCTGGTAGAACTATCAAAACTGATGTTACCCCAGCGGGGCTGATCCAGCTTTGTACCTGTGCAGCGCTGTGTTACCAGCATTTTTTTTAAGCAGGATTGTTCCGAGGGCCTGTGAGATCCCTTGGCACGCTGCAGCCTCACCCTGTGCCTGTGGCTGTGTGCTGGTGCCTTGCTCAGACGGGTGGGAGTTGCGGTGCCCGTGGTGCTCACAGGGATGGCGACAGCGGGTGCGCTGCTGGGTACCCGCGTGCTGGGGTGATGCAGATGAGCCCTGTGTGCTGCCCACCCAGGGTGGCTTCCTCAGTGCGAGTTGAGTATCAGGTACTTAGGGCTGCGTGAGGTTGCACTAGTTGTATCCTGAGGTATTTGAAGTGTTTTATCCTAATATAAAAAGGAAAATACGAGAGGGAGGAGTAGGTATGTCTCCCCCTTTCCCAAAGAAGGTGAAGAGAAACATAATGATAGAAGAATTAATTTCCTCTTAACTCTGGCTGTACTGTCTTGAGGCTTTTTATAAAACCAAACAGCATTACTAAGCATCTATTTGCTGGAGGGGTGTGAAATAGCCAGGTGTGCTTTGTGTATAAGCAAGTGATTGTAGCCTGAAACATCGCTGCAGACGCTTCATGAGTCAGATCATTCATGACTGCAATAACGAGATTATTCATGGTAGGCTCCTCATTTTGACAATGGTCCTTTGTTTGAAGTCTGCATTGTATATGTGCTGTACTTCCGATTTGCAGATTCCTTCTCTGCTAGAAAACAGCACTGCAGCGGGGAACCAGAAGTGAAGATCAGTGCTGCTAAGTTCAGGATGTCACTCAGTGCTGGAAATAATCGGGAAGGTTCATAGCTGAGTTAAAAGCTGTACCCATGACTTTCATTGGGATGGTACTACTTCCTGTTGGTCCTGAGGTAGGTTTTTTATTTGATTTTTGGTGAGTTGTCTTTTGGTTTTGTAGGTTTTTTTTAACTCTTATCTTCTGATTAGAGCTGGTTAAATGCTGCCAAGAGAGTTTTGTTACTCATGATCATAAAAGAAGTGTTTTGTCTTGCTGGTGATGTTCCTTAATGTACACAGCCATTTTGTTTAAGGAAAGGAAGAAGAAAACCACAGTATTTCTCTAGTGTTCAGAGTCAAATTAATTTTAAGTTCACCTGTATTCTTAATTTTTTAGTAGAATTATTCTTGTCTCCATTATATAACTTTTATGAGGTCTCTATGGTAAGAGGTGACTGTCTCCCACAGCAAGGAGATTACACTTTGTGGTGGAACCATGACCAGAGTGTTTTAGACTTAGGTGCTATAATATGGCTTGGATTCATCTCCTGTACACCTGAGTGGTCAGGCTGAAGCCAAGGCATGTTGTGCTCCAGATCTTTCCCAAAAGTGGAGCATGCTTGTGTGATCTTCCTGTGCCTGGTGCACAGAGCAGCTGGGAGGTTCGTCCCTGGTGAGGCAGGCTGGGGAGGGAGCAGGGGGTACTGGAATCCTCCTGCTCTTGAGGAATCCCACAGAGCTCGCAGGCAGCTCTGGTGGCTGCCCTGAGAGGAGGCAACCTCTGCCACCACTGGAAAGATGATGATGGTGAGTCAGGGAGGACTTCTGGGAAAATTGAGAGACCGTCCCAGTGTGGCAGCAGCACCTCAGAGGGAATCACCAGAGCTGTTTCTGCAGTAGTGAGTTCAAAACAACTGTGTTTCCCATGGAGAGTGTCAGCAGCTTGTAAGGAAAACACAGAGCAAACTCAGTTCTTGAGAAGCACATCTGAAACTAAAATACTGCTTTTGTTTTTAATTCTTTGATTCCAGATTTTATCCTTGAAGCTCAGAGGTTTCCTGGTGTTTTCTTTTGAAACTGTGCTGTTTCATGCAAGGCAAATAAGACTAAAATAAAGCCAGTGCAAGCTTTACAGAGACTCTGGCCTCTATTTGGGCATGGGATTTTTAAATTTTTTCTCCAATTAATTATTATATTCTACAGCAGAAGATTGTTTGGATTGTTATGGATGTTAGCTATGAATTTTGAACTTCAGTGTAAATTTGAATTTCAGGTCATTTTGTTTCAAGTTTGCATAATATTTATATGCTCACTTTCAGAAATAAAAAAGAAGGAGTTAATTGTTTGACAGGAAGAATAAAGCATTTGACTATTCTGTACTGTGTGGGGTTGTTATGACAGACTTCTTTTGGTTGCACAGCATTCAAATTATATATCAGTAGGGTAACATTACATTATGTCATCTGTCGGTGCTTCTACAAGCAATTTCATTACTTCATTAAAAATTTACAGTAATCTGAAAGCCACTTTGTGACAGATATAGTAATAATTATACACGTGTGATTTTGTATAGTGTTATACAGATCTACATTTTCTGCATCCTATAGCAAGAAATAGACCACTATTACTCTTGAGATACTTGCTAGGTAATTGAATATAAAAACTGAATTTTTTACTGAAGTATTTAGTGTTTGGATTTTAGCCATTTCAGTTGCAGCTGACAAAAATGCTTTCACTGTCATTGGGAAGATAATCAAATTGAGTTTGCTGAAATGGGGATAAATTTTTTGAGACTGATTTATTTACAAATGGGATTAAATAGGAATGCAATAATATTTTTTGCCCTAAGCAGTTGAAGGAGGTAGTGTTTACTTATTACCTTTTCCACACATCTAGATCAGGGATGTTTGAATTGCAGGTTTTGATTTAGGCTTGAACCATGAGCGTGTTTGACCTTGCTATGATTACATTAACTTTCCCTCATGGTGTTGGAAATGTGGCACGTCTTGCTGTTTTTTCCAGTATCTTGGAGAGTGGATTCACCATTCCTAGGTGTCAAGATTGTGCATGACTCTTGGATAGCCATGAAGATGCAGACTGATCTCACGACAAATAGCTGAATAGCCCTTAGTAAATTACCTGAGTAATGCAGATTAATACAGTGTTATCTTGTTATTTACTGCAAAATATTATTTTTTTGAATGAAAGGAAAAAAATAAACTGTTGTCAGTGAACTTTTGACAGTTTTATTAAAAAATTCTGTTTTCTATGAAAATATATAAATTTCTGTGAAAATGTATAAAACCTTTGTTTTGACCAGAACTTAGTTACCTAGTTTAATAGGTATTAATACAATTTTTGCTATGCTGTGTTTGAGGAAGCCGTAGGATCTTACCTTGGTTATAAGGATTATGAATGTCAGAAAACTGGTTGAGAGTGAGGGGTATTGGCTTCTGACATAGTCCCCCTTTGTAAAAGTGCAAACTGAGCAATAATTATATTGTGACTATAATGACATGTGTAAGGTGCAGTTGTTGGCATAGGAAAAGATCTCCTTGGAGTTGCTAAGTATCAGATTTCAGTTTTCTAATTTCTTTTTATGTTTTGAGAAGTTCACAGATTTGCATTTGAAGTTTTATAGCAAATACCAGGTTTGAAGCTCTTCAGCAGAACTACTGAAGTGTAGTTACTGCATGTACACAACAGCCAAAAAATCTTGACAAGAATATCCTCCCATTTCCAGTTTCCACAAAAATCTTAAAAGGAACAGTCACATGAAAATATTTTCTTTAAATTGTTTGATAGTGCCATTCAAAAATGAGATTTTTGTACTCCTACCTGTTAGCTCAAGCACAACCAGATAATGATAGTTCTTAGACCTGTGATTATTCATTGCTAAATTTATTAATAATGGTACTATTTAATTCTTATATGGGAACTTTCCAAAGCAATCTATGTAGTGAAAGGCAGCCTGCTCGTATTTTCTCTTTTACCATCATAGTGGTCTCCTCTTTTTCTCTTTTGTTTTTCTTTTTCTTTTTCTTCTTCTTCTTTTTCTTTCGTTTTCTTTTCCTTTTTCTCTTTCTCTTTCTTTTTCTTTTCTTTTTCTTTTTCTATTTTTTAAATTAATTATTGTATAAAAAAGGACATGAAATTTTAATATACAGCCTTGCTAGGGAAGAGAAAGGAGGGAAATAAGATAAATTAGCTTAAAAGCAAATTGAAGTCTAAAATTTAAGTAAAGCTCTTAACTGAACTGAACTTTGAAATATTTATCTAGATCAGTAACGATTTCCTCTGTGAGCACTGTAAAAAAAAAAAAAAAGGAAGTCAGTAATTATTTGCCTAAGGTTGAGGCATATCGCTATTAGATATATAGTTGCTGCTATCTCTGGACCAATCAGTGGTTAATATGTAACAATCATTCTTTATAGTGGTCAGTTTATTTGTATAAAAATTTGCTCTTTAAGGTCTTCACAAATGTTGAGGGGAGAGGAGGAGAGAGGAGGAAAGAGAGATTTATTTTCTTACTGTGGTGGAATTAAAAAAAAAAAAAGTACTACCACTAAACCTATTTTAGGACTATTTAGAGGAGATTTCTTACACGTGCTTTCAACAATACTTTACCCAAAAACATCTTTTCCACTTCTCTCATTTTTTTCTCAGTCTGCAATAACTATACCCCAAGGGTGTCTTCACTTCCTTCCTAACTTCTTCTGGGCTTGGGGTTATTCCACCCATACACAGAGACCTCAAAATACTTGTCTACTGAAGTGTTTGTTCTCAAGACCTCTGGAAATCAGTCTTGCCCTGAGACTGAATTGGTCTATTGTTTGCTCAGCCCTAAGTAAACAAAGCATCTTCATATTTAATAGGAATGGAAATGTATTTCCATGCTCATGAACTTCTACAGAGAAATCCATTTGCTCAGTCTTCAGTGTAACAACATTGTTGACACAATTTCTGGATGCTTAGCATCCTTTTTTGACATTACCGGAAGAATTTGGAACATGTGGTAAAGGCCAATGCACCACACCATAATAAGGCTGTATTTCCCTGTTTTCCTCTGTCTGAATAATTCTGGCTTGGAACTGGTGTCGGTACCATAGGAGTGAAATATTTAAAGTTACAAATGCGAAGAGGGGCTGTTTTAACTGGTTTGTCCAGGAGGCAATATTATTAACTCTTCTGCATGTACACACCCTTCTTAATCCCTGAAAATTTCTTAAGGAATTTCTGCGTTAGTGCGAGAGCTTGGCTGCAGGGCTGGAGTAACTGACCCTCAAAGCTGGAGAAGATCTAGAAATTTATCTGGTGGATTGTTATATGTACACCGTAGAGATGACCTGGATCAAAACTTTACCTGTCAGAAGGGTTTCAGAACAAGTACAAGCGAAGTGAATGCAGTTTTTGAACTTTGATTAGTTTTGTTGGACTGTTGTGCTTGGAAAGATCCTGGCCACCCCATTTACAACAGCACCAAAGTGGGCAGTGATCAAGACAGGTATCTTGGTACGCAGAGTGACAGAAACCTTTTGGAAGCATCCTTTAATCTGGTGGTGTGGCATGTGTGGAATCCCCCAGGGGTTACTGTCATTAACTACTCCCATGAGGCTCCTGACAGAGAAGGTTTTTCAACACCACATGTGAATCATGAAGCGTGCCTTTGATTGATTGCAGCCTCTTGTTTGGGAATGTAATTAATGCCTTGGTTCAGCTGCCAGCATGCTGATGCCCAGCGATACTTGAGATGTTGCAGAGGGTGTCCCTCTCGGCCTCCAGCAGTGGCCCTAGAAGGAAGGGTACCTCTCTGGGAGACACCCCATAATGTTGGGGTGATACTTGGAAATAGGCAGTTGGAAAAAAAGCCCTTCTGTCAGGAGAGCCTTGTGTTATTTGAACTCATATGAGAATTTGGGATTTTTTCCATTTTCATCCTTTTGCCTTTCACTTTTTCCTCTGTTATAAATAAAACGTAAATGTTTCTGTAAGAGAGGACTAGATTGACAGCAAAGATACCAGCCACTTCTCACAAGGAAAGAATTGTTAGTCTTGGTCTTCATGTCATGTAATAATGGCCAAATGATCAAAATGTAGCATTTTTTCTTTAGTCTTTTTGACATGGGGATTAGCAAATCATAAATTATTTTTTACTTTGGCTGCTGATATCCTCACTATAAAACTGAAGGCTTCTTAGGGCAGTTTAGTGACGCTTTCAAAGTGTTTCCTCTTGGATGAGATCCAGAGGATTCCAGCATGGTCGTTTTGGCACAGTTGGTTTGTTTTATGAAACAGGTGTCTACATGTGTGTAATAAATCCAGTTAGGCTGATAAATCCGAACAGATAATTGAAAAGTATGTGTTACAGTGAGCAAGGCTGGTAATTTACCATGTCAGTAAAGCAGAATAGCAGCACTTCTGTAATATTCAGTAATTCTGTAATTTAACGGCTCCATTTTGTGAGCCATTTTTAAATTCCTGTTCAAGATGTTCTTGATCCAGATGTTCATATATTGTAGTGCTAGCTGTCTTTCAGTTAAAATCTGCAAAACTGATTCTCTTCTTGCTTTGAGTGGTACCAGCCAGTCAGGCTAACCAGGAACAGTCCATGACAAAGGATATAAAATTAATGAGGAAGTGGAGAACTGAATCATGCACATTAAAAATATATGTAGTAAATGAAAATCATCATTAGGCTCGTATTACCAAAGAGTCACTTTTCCAGGTGATGTTCCAGTCTGTTCTTTGAAGCGAAAAAAGCTTTTTAATCCTGCTCATATCACTTACATCAGACTGTTGCTAGTTAAGTTGCTAAGATTCAGCAATATCTCAGATGTTCTGGAGATCTTAGAAAGGTGGACTGGCCATTTTACTGTAATGAATTTCATCATTAGCATTGTGATGTTTTGGGCTTTTTAAATACATTTCCTTCCGAAGTTTTGAAGTCTCAGTCCTTATTTCAGATTATTGCTTCATAGTATTGACCTAATTATCACCATATTCATGTGGAGTCACATGACCTTCAGAGAAAACGAGAGGATCTTCAATGTTTTGTAAAGCTCATAAACAGCTGAAAAAAAATACGCTCAAAGGCTATAACCTCCATGATTACCATCATTGAATTAAAAAAAGGAAGCATTGCAAGGAGACAGTTATATTGCATTTACTAGTCAGCAAAAGTTCTACTAAAAACCAAAGGCTATGCCGTAGTTTAGTCTTTGTTCCTCAAGTGCATGACGGATTTCAAGGGTTGCCTCCAGCTCTGGGAAGAACTAGGACCTGTGATCAAAGATTTCAGAGATGCAGAGAGAACTGCTAAAGGAAGTCCTGGATTCTGTAGTGAATTGGGATGTGTGCTGAAGCTGAGGATCAGTCAGTCAGGATCAGTAGATGAGTATCTATGTAGTGTAACTGTACCTATGAAGCGTATCTATGTTGTATCTGTACATCCAGGATCTTTGCATGAGTTGATTATTTAAGGGGTGTGGCCTCCATAACTCGTCAAATGATAATCCAATCCCTCATTCCTTTAAATAAAAGTCCAGCGTTCTTAAGAGGCGACCTGGGTGAGAGTTGGTAAATGGGATTGTAACAGACTCTTTTCCCCTCTTTAAGGTGTTTTTTTCTTTGCACAAGCTTTGAGAATAGGTCTGATCATGAGGAGACTTACCCTAAATGCCTTTAGTTTGAGGAACTGCATATATTGTTCCTGTTGCCCCCCTTCCTCCTGCTCAGGATAACCTAGCTAGAGCTAAGGTATATTTGGTGAATTAACAGCTTTTTCACTTTGTTTTGGGGCTATTTTCATCATCATGAGTTTAGGAGCATAAATTCCCTTTAGGATCTCTCTGAGCTGCTGGATAAGAATGAGGGAACTGTTCGGTACAGTGTCTGAAAAAGTAGATATATGAATCCTCTTCAAACTGGGAATATAATTTCAAGTAAAGAACTTCTTTTATGTGCCCTGAGGCAATGATAGTCAGTTAATCTAGTTCTCTTAGCTGAGTATTAGGGGGGGACTTCAGATCTAAATTCAAATATCTAAGGAGAGTTAGGAACTGCAGATTAAAGGCTTGATGTCCATGCAAAACACTCTGAGAACAATTTATGTGTTATCCTTAGATTCAGCTGTAAATATGTTTTGTGACCAAGAGGAGGAAGGAAGTGTGATTTACAGTGTTGAGATTTGTGATGCTTTCCATTAGTTTTGACACTGAAAACAGTATTGGAGCTCTTGCATTGTGTGCTGCAAATCTCCGCTAGATGAATGCAAGGTGGAGAAGGCAAGAAAACCATAATATTGATGACCATGCTTATAAGAGCGTTGTGTGATAATTCATTCTAAATCAAATAACGATGTACAAGTTCATGTATATGTTCTTGGTTCGGGGGTTTTTGGTTGTTTTTCAGGGTTTTTTTTGTTTTGGTTTTGATTTTTTTTTGTTGGTTTGGGTTTTTTATTTTGTGAAATCTAAAGTTCGAAGATATACAACTACTGAAATTTTTTTTGAAGAATTAATGTTAAACTCTATACTTACTGCCAAGTCAACAGATAAAATAAAAATAAATGAAACACTCATACAAACATTTTGCTTATCATTTCTGTGCTCAGAAAGGTTTCAGTTTTATTGCCTCTCTCAGCCAATATGTAATGACCCAGCATTTCTGCTGCTGAAGAAGATTGATTTGTTGGGCAAAATTGATGATACTAATTATTCTATCCGATCAGTTTTCTTGTGTCTCTGCCCAGTCCATTGGTGGTGATACGGGGGTAGGGCTCCAAGCCTTAGGTGCCTGAACTTGCTTGCAGTAAATCTCACAAAATCACAGAATATGCGGACTTGGAAGGGACCCACAAGGTCCAACTCTTAGCCCTGTGCAGGACCATCCCCAAGACTTACACCATGTGCCTGAGAGCATTGTCCAAATGCTTCTTGAACTCTGTCAGGCTTGGTGCTGTGACCACTTCCCTGTGGAGCCTGTTCCAGTGCCCAAACACCCTCTGGGTGAAGAACCTTTTCCTACTATCCAACCTAAACCTCCCCTGACACAAATTCAGGCCGTTCCTTTGGGTCCTGTCACTGGTCACCAGAGAGGAGAGATCAGTGCTTGCCCCTCTCTTCTCGTCATGAGCCTCTTCGTCTCAAGAGCGTGCACGGGGGGCATCAGAACATAAGTGTATGTTATGGTTGTTATGCTTGTAGTATCTTGGACCTTATTTGCATAAGAATATTGGAGGGTGTATGCCCTTCAGATTGAATATGAGCAGAATGAATGAAGAATTGGATGGAAGTTGAATTGCTTATTCCAACACCAGCTTTCTAGTGTAACTGGATTGAAATTACTCTGCTTCTGGTTTAGAACTAGAAAAGTTTTTACAAACCTTAACTAAACAGACACAGGATCTGGATTTATCATGTGGTAAATGGAGAACAGTCCTATGCTTTTGGCTCATCCACTGCATATATTCTCCATAGCAATATGACCAATGCAAAAGTAGTTTACACCGTATGTTAATGTCTTGTTCTTGCATGGGTACAACCTCAAGGTTACATGTTATCTTTAAAAAGTGAATGGAGATGGACAGCAGATATGAGATAGATCAGATTAAGGAAGGACAATGCAGGTTTTATTGATGATACGTCCAGTACTCAGAAACAATTGCACTGGTTTTTGCCAGTGTGAACTACATACAGTACTAGCAAGACCCTTCATGCCAGCCTTGCCTTGTGATTTTTTTCAGTGATGATGCACACCCTTTTGTACCAGAAGGGAAAGAAGTTAATTAAATCCTTCAGAAATACATGTGAAATACGCAATAAATAAAATCTTGTAAGAGTGCTGCTTAAGGTTATAGTGTTCATATGTCAACCTCAGAAGAAAAGTCCAATTACAAATCTCCACGCAATGAGTGGTTTATGTTATATGTGTGGTATAGGTATCATAATAGTTTTCTTCTCTTGATATATTGGTAATTTACTGAATAGTGGCATGAGATAGTGATTTGTTTTATGGCTGTCTAAGATCATGGTATAGTGTTAATGCTTCATATTCTTCAGACTGAAATGGTTTGGATGCCTTCTCCATTTTATTGAGGTCTAGTGCTATACATAAATGTATTTTACCTTACTGATTTATCAGCTTTTCATAACCGTATCTGAATTGTCTCAAATGCCCTCCTATCCCAAATCATTCAGCTTGTGTTATAGTCACTCAGACACGGTCCTTACAGCTGCCTGTCCTGTGTAATCATCTGTGCTTTTATTCTCTGACAGAAAGTGTAATTAGAGAACCATGATTTAGCTTTTGGGTTGACATACACTTAAAACTTGCTACAGTACTCTTTCATCTACTGCTGTTGTCTTATCCAAGTGTTGTAAGTGTCTCTTGTTTTTCTCCAGTTAACTTCCCAGCTCTCTCAGAGGTGAAATGCTCTGTCCATTAGCCATATAAAACATTGTTGTCTAGGCAGGGAAGAGTTATTTCTCTTAGTCAGCCTAGTGTGGGAATTTGGAGAGACAGAATGTAATTAATTATCAAGCTTGAATTTTGGCCAGGGCTCTATTAGAGATGAGAGTTACAGTTTATGAATTTCTTTCATTCTTGTGATGATAGGATGAGCAGGAGGGAGACGAGAGTGGGATTTTATGCAAACATAGAAGTTTGGACTCTTGCTGTGGCAACGTGTTTCAGTTGTCATCATGCTAAACTGGATTGTTTTATGTGGCTGTGGCAGGAGTATGGGGGGTAAAAATGATAGCACAGCTTCAAATGAAATTGTTTACAGGGAAAAAATGGTTAATTATACATAAATCAAGCTCACAAAAACCAACCAGAGCATGAAAGAGCTACAGTGCATGCCCTCTGCCTTTCACAGACTCTTTCCAATTCACTTGGTGCTTTGTGTTGCTTTTCTGAGGCAATTCTTTTCTCTTTATGTGCACCAACACACATTTTGCCATAGTTTGTTGATGGTAATTTTTGGACCAGATCTAGCAAGTCTCTAGTAGGCTGTTTAGCAATTAGATCAAATATAAATCACAAAGTTGCTGTATATTATATTTTAATTCCTCTGCCATGGCTAGAGTTAATTTTGTAGGGAAGGAATAATCACAGAGACAAGTATTAAGACTGAACACATCCAGAACTGGAGGGGAGGAGAAGCTATGTGTCCACCAAGGCCACTTTTCTGCCGTGTTACTGGGAGCATATGCCACATCAGCCAGCACTAAAGGAAATATTCCTATGCAATGGAGAAACAGGACCAGAGAGCAGATAATCTGTCTTTGACAAATACCTCTCTTGTGAATTTTCAGTTGTGCTCCTTTTTATCATTACAATTCTTCAAATGTTGTCTAATAGTTTATATGAAAATGATGGAAGAAAGTAATTCAAGGTTCTAACTTTTCAGAATCTCTTGCTTTTATGAATTTGACTTCTTAAATGCATGGTATGCGAAGTCTCACTATGTCTCTAAAATAATAAGAAAACAATCATTCACAGAGAATAAGTTCTGTTTTTCTTCTAAGGAGATGCTTGCATTCTGAAAAGGTTGTGGTGGTGTGCTGTGTAATGGTTCCACCATCCTTGTAAAACAAGGTGTACTTTGTCCTGTTAAAATTAGAACTACTTAAGAGAAGCCACACTTAATGAGAAATTGCAAATCGTCTCTCCTGGGAGAAGGTGATTTTCCTTGCTGAAGGAAAGGTGGCATTAATAAGCACATAATCCATGAAAATAGTGTTGTCATAAATGGATATTGAAGTTTCTATCTGTGGGAATAAATAATACTGTAGGGGGTAGGAAGAAAAGCAGGGTGCAACTGCACAGCCAGCGTTCCTCTCCATCTTCTGACTTTAGGACTCATTCATCACTTAACCAACTAGTTGTGCAAAGTGGAATTCACTGCTGAAAGGAGAACAGGTGAATGAGATAGAAAGAGAGCAGAAAATCGAAAGAAATAATCAGTGTATCTTTCAAAGACTAATCACTGGGTACAACCTTGAACCCGCAGTCACAGCAAATTTTCTGCCTTACTTTGTTCCATTTCAGCTCCGGGCTGTGGTGTAGTTGCACATGCAATGCCCTCTCTCTGTTGAGCAACCAACACAAGAAAGGTCAATAATTAACCAACACTTGGCTACTGATCAAAAATCACAGCAGAAATCAGTGAAAACCATCACAAATTCTCCTCAATTACCCATCCCACTCTCTGCCCATAGAGGACAGCAGTTCAGGACTGCCCTGTCCTTGCCACTGCCTTCTGACCCTGGTTGTGCTGGCATGGTGCAGCTGTGGAGGAGCAAACTCACCAGGGCAGGGTCCGAGCTGTGGCTGCTCTGAAGGCAGAGGCACAGGGGTTTTGCCCACATAGGCTCTCTGCTGCTGCTGTGGCTGGGTAAAAGGTGGTGTGTGCCAGGCTACACAGTAGCCATAGAGTAAACACATAGTCTGACCTTCCAAAGGGTTTTGTTTAGTGTTTTGTTCTCAGTTGTGATGAGTATCTCCTGTGTCTTCTCCACAGGACTGATGAAATGAAGTTGTATATAGCTGGATTTGTAAGGAAATGGGGAAGATTTTCAAAGCCATGTTTCCTTAAAAACTTTGTAAGAACTATCCACCAGATTACTGTAAGAGGTACTTCAGGCCATGTTTCTAATTTTTTATATGTACTTTTCTAATCATGGAAACAGGGGGCTATTTTTATATATGTGTTAAAAAGAGGGATCTTTTCCTGATGAACAGAGCTTTATTTCTGACTGCAGTTTCAGGGATGTTTCAAGTCTCAATAACAGGATACCTGCGTGGAGTGGCCTAAATATTTAGGAGCAGCATGTTTTAGTCAGTATCTGAGAGCATTAGCTTTGAGTTGTACATTTCTGACTTATAAAGTTATATACTTTTAAGTGCATTTTATTCTTACCTAAGTGCTGCACACACACAACACACAGAGTTTGCAAAGTCAGGTGCTGTACCCCCACCCATGACCCTGTCTGTTTCTTTTCATCATAAACTCATTATCAGTTAGCTAAATCCTATTCTTTTTAATCTCTTCTTCAGGGGATCCTACTCTCTTCTTCTGCATAAGTGGTCTGTATGACCGTATACACCTTCTTTCTCCTCCTCCTCCTCTTTCCAGCAGTTTTTTTCATGCCGGAGTGTGGTTCAGCCTGATCCTTCTCTCTGTGCTGCCTGACCTCCATCCTGGGCAGCAGCAATGGCAGAGAAGGTGTCTCACCTTCCTCTCTTTGCATGAGGATAATGCTTGTCAGTGGAACCCAGCATTAAACCCAATATCCAGCACCTCTCACAAGTTTGCAGACGTTTGGAGTGTCATCATATTTGAACTGATTTTAACTGGCCTTGGAAGAGCCACTTCCCTGATTAAAATGTACTCTCTGCTGTTTAAAATGAGGGATATTTGAATTCTGGAAGGAGGAAGTACCAGATAATATTTTCTCATTGTAAAACAGTGTTTTTGTTTTTTTTTTTCCTGGCTTCTATCTTGGAAATAATTGAACCATTTTGGTTAATGTAAGAAAAAAATAGCCCAAAGAACACATCCAACATAGAAAGTTTCAGCCCAAACAATTAGTCTGGCAAAATTATAAGCCAGTGAAAATCAGATTTGTGGGAAGCATTGGATAATCCTTAGTAACAGCCTATGTCACAGCTCCTACCTATGTGTGTTGGATTCGCAAGACCACTTTCTTTTCAACATGCATGCAACTTGCACACACTCTTGTCCAGTGTATTCTGCTGAAATGCATATCACTTAATTAAATAATCCACTTAACATGCATAAGAATCACTCTATCTAAATATGACTGCAGCTAATCGCATGTGTTGTTAAACCTGTTAATTGCTTGTCATCTGTTTGCGTAGACTGCATTTTATAACAGCAAATGGAGGACCAAATGCTCAGTTGTCCTTTTTAATTGTTCCTGTTAGACATATTTTAATAATTATAAAATTTTTGTCCATCCTCAAAAACATGCAGTAAATTTACCATATAAAAGCTCAGTAATTGAAATGCTATTGTGAAACAGAAAGCTGTCTAGCAATTAATGGCTCAGGAAAACAATAAGTTAGTGCAAAGCCTCAGTCTTCATTCTCCTAATACATCATTTTGTTTATTTCTATACGGTGCTGTTTGCAGTGGGAGTCAGAGGAAGCCTTTGGCTGAATATTCTCTGCCCTTAGCTAAGAGACTCTGTTGTGTTTTCATTACATTTGCCTCACATAATCACTCACTGTTAATTTCAAAAAGCCTTTGATATTTCTGCATGTGTGTGTCCTAAACAATAAGCTGATCCATAATGCAGAGTGATTTATTGCCTTCTGACCTTACACACACAGCTTTTCCTTGTGGAAAACAGCTTATGGATCTGGGTGTTAACTGCAGCTTGAGCAGCACAGATAACTTTCTTCCTGCATGCAGTACCTGCATTCCTAGGCAAGGTCAGTGATCTGGTCAAGTGAGCCTTTTTTGTTTGGATGGCCTCTCTTGCCCACATTCCTTGTAATAGTTTTTTTCCTATATTCAAGTATACCTCCCAAACCAACTCTGTCCATGTGGAGAAGTCTCGGTATTTACTGTGACTACGGCTTGGCGATGCAGTGCACCTAGGCTGAGTGCTCCTAGGACCAGATAGAAAATGCCGGTGTGCTATGGAAAAACAGCAGCAAGCATGAACACCTTTCCTCCAGCTTGTTTGTTTCAATGGGTTCCCATTGTGCCACCAGAACAAGTCTGATGTAAGGGATGCTGGGCAGGAAGACTGAAACTTGCCAGAGAGACGTGGAGAAGGAAGGTGGTGTGCAGAGAACATTGCCTTAAAGCTTATAATTTCCAGAGAAGCTGTCTGCAGGAATGTTGTAGGCGTGGAGGAATGATGATCTCAGGAGGCTGCACTGGCTGTACCCTGGGATATACACCCATTAGTGGGAGGAGTCTTCTCACAACATAGTAGGTAGAGCTGTATAAATTTAAGTAGCCTAACTGAACCCAGAAAATCATTGCCCAGCATTAAAAAGTTTGATTTAGGAATCTGAGTCCAGGAATCTCTGCTACTTAGTTCTCTGGTAGATAGAGTAGATACTTGTTGCTTAAGGCACACAGGAGGGAACGGGTTAGAAGAAAAAAAAGTAAGCAAAGAATTTGGAAATTCAGTATCTTTGCACAGGACAGACGATCAAAGTCTGCTAGAAACCTCTTGTGAGAGAAAAGGATGTGCAGTTAAAATAGTTATTTGTTGTTCAGGCAAGTTCTTTTGGAAGAAGGCAGCTGACTGACTTGCTGGGTGCTAATGGTGAGAGTGGCAGTGGTTACTTTTCTGGTTCTGCTCACTGTCATGGCTTGGCCAGTTTTTCCTCCTCTGTCAGTCTCTTCAAGGTGGGCAGAGCCGAGGAGGATTTTGCTCCAGTACGATGGCACCATGCCTTGCAGTCAGTTCCAGAGTAAATGGAAATAGTGGAGAAAGTAATGAGAAGGCAGCAGTAGTGGGGCAGGGAGAGAAAAAAAGAGAGTACAGGGGTACTGCCCTGTTCTGTGGGAATGAAGGATCACACGTTAGGGGAGAAGCTGGCTCTCATATGTGTGGAGATCTGCCACACACATGCTCATGTGCTGATCATGGTCAGTGACCTCATCCATATGTGGGCCTAGATATGGCAGTGGTTAAGGTTTGCCAGCCAAGGACTGACTCTCTGGAGGAAAGTGAAGACTGGCTGGTTTTGGCAGAGAATCCCCACTCTTTGCGGAGTCACTTGGAATCTTGTGAAGGCCATGAATCCTAGAGTCTTATCTTTGCAAGGCTTTAAAGGTGGATGGCAGATGAAATAAGTTCATCTACTGGTTATTTCATTCCTCAACTAAATCTGATTTCTATTTGTACCTGCATGAGCTCACTGATTTGCATTCCTGTAACGTTCTCTTTCTCTTTGCTTTTATTTTTTCAGGCTATCTTACTGTAGAGTCCCCAAGATCCAATACCCTGCTAAGTCCATTGAGACACTGAGGAATGGTGATACCCGTTCCGTGTGCAGGCTGATGGGAATGTCAGCGGTCCCTTGGAAAGGGTCATGACAGTCTGGATCAGCAATATAAGTCTAGGCTGAAGCTTCTGTCCCTGCAGGTGCTCTCAGCTGGATCCAGGGTCATCAAGATGTTTTACGTGAGCTGGGACTTGGTCTGTAACTCAGCATTTCCGGATAGGGAAAGGCACGCTAACAAAGTGGCTCTTTCCCAGCAGTGCTGCTCAGCCCTCTGCAGGACGTGCCAAGTCCTCATTAACATCTTTTGCCCACTCTTGACATAGTTCTGGGATGGCAGTGGTTGGTATTTCCATTTAGAGGGACTGATTTTTAGGTTCCTTTCATAGTTCTGCATCTAGCAGTCCTTGCTAAAGCATACTGTAAGTATACATGAAACTGTCCTGTGGTCCCCACAGCTCTGCAGTAAAGGTAGAACTCCAGATCCCAAGAGACAGAGCATTTTCCCATAAATTCTTTGCCCTGTCTGTTTTCAAATTAACTGGTGATGGATGAGGGGGAAGAGGAAAAGAAAGAATAGCATAATAAAATTCCCCCATTGCATTGCTTAAAATTCTCAAGGAATGTTTGTAAAAATCAATGTTGCTTCTCTTCAAGCTGCTGGGGGGCACAAGTCTTTAGTCAATTAAATTCTCATTTTTAGATTTTTTTTTTTTTTAGCAAAGCTTCTTAAATGTCTTTGTGCTGTTATGTGTGTCTGGTGTTACTTTTCTAGCTAAATAATCAGGTCAGTTTTGCATACTTTAGGTATATACTAGATAAGCAAATAATAATGGGAAACGTGAAAGGATGGTTCACATTAGGAATAAAAAATTGATGTAATCTGAATGGGAGCCACATGGGTCTGAATTGTTTGGCTAGTTTAGTTCATGCAATTGGGAGAATAATGGAAAGGAAACATAAGTATGTGTGGTACATTTGGTTATTGTGGATAGAGCAGAATACCATCTAAAATTGCGTACTTCTTTTTGTGATAATCCTTTCCAGTCTTAGGAGGACAATCAAGATAAAATAAGATCTGTGAACTGCCATTTTCCCTGCAAGCTGTAAAAAACTTATTCTGGTAATTTGTTCATGAGTGGGTGAATGTGGCTGTTCTTATTGTAGTCCTAATTTTTATTTTGAATAAGGATATTAATCTGGCAGGCTGTACTTGATTTGTGTTTCAAAAAAAAAAAAAAAACAACTGGTGGGATATGTATAGGCCAGATAGGAATAATTTTATCTGAAGATACTGGCTTCTTTGATAACAAGTCATCCCTTCTTCTCAGTGTAGTTTATCCCACTGGTTTTTTCACCCATTTCAACTCCACCAAGGGCTGGTATCCTGAGAAGACCTCCATTCCTTGCGTTTTGTGTCTGACCTCCCAACAGTAGTACTTGTTTACCTAGGGAGATAATTGTTTTCTGGAGAGCATCCAGCTGATAACTTACTTTTTCATTAGACCCCTTTTTCCTATTAGTTATCTCCTGTTAGTTGATCTGTGTCATTTGATAAAACTAATTAGGTAATAAAAGACTGTTTCTGAGCTCCTCCCTTTAATTTTGGCATGATGAAATGTGCTTCTTGGCACCTTGCTCTTTCCACATAAAGACAGCCTTCAATTGACAAACAACATTAATCCAAAAGAAAACAAGCCAGTTCACGCATCCTCTCTTGATATATCCTTGTGCCAGAACAAAATAGTTCCTAACAAATTATTTGTACCAAAGATAGTGACATAACCCTGGCTCTGTTTTAGAGTTTTGCAAATGTTTACAGAGCTTCTCAAGAGGCCAGGCTAAAAATACTCAATGAAACCATTCAGAATTCTACTAAAAGCATTTTGTTTCCTAGGACTTTCCTCCCTTCTGAAAATGCCCTCCTATGGCTGCATGGCATTTATTAGAAGGTGATGAAGGTATAAGGTAGGAAATCACATTTTATATTTTATTTTTAAATTTAGGCTAATTTTCAGGCTTCCTTTTTAGATTACTTACTTTTTTTCTTTTAAAAAGGGATATCTCAATGGAAGGTAAGCTTATTATTAGGTTCAAATTGAGCTATACCCATCTAATATGGCTGATTAGATTGTCCTTCATGAAAGTTTTGAGTTTGGAGGTTTGAAGTGTCATATATGCAGCATTTCAAAGACAGATAGCCAAGAATTGCCACTTCTTTATGGACAATGGCCTCTGCTGCACCCTAATGACATAGAAATTTCCCAAGGATGCTGGTGGAGTTTTTTTCTTGATTGCTGCACCCCAGAATAAAGTTCTTCTTCAAAGTTTACTTTGAGAAGAGTATAGAATGTGCTATGCTCAGATGTGAGATCTGTAGAAATCAATCATTCAGCTTAGAGAAAATCTATCAGATCCAATGACATTAGACTAACAAAAGGATCTCCACAGTAGCTGTTCTGTGTTTTACACTCAGAAATGTCATCTCTCATAAAAGAATGGCTTCTTCCTGTTTGGTGTTAAATGCAAGCAGTGCTTTCGTCAGGTCTGAAGAACTGTTTTGGTATTAGTTGCATATTTACTGTGTGTTGTATTTACTTCCATCTCAGAAGATCTACCATGGGGCTGTTCATGTTGTGCTTGCAGAGGTTTAGAGTATTACATCTTCTGGGATGCTAGAGCCCCAAAATAGCAGCGTATGAAATTTTAAAATTAGTGGTATGATAAACCTGGATAGTACCAGAGTGTGTTTGTAAGTGAGTCATGTGATAAATAAATGATGGAAGTGATAGTGAGAGGCAGTTACAGCAATAAGAAGTGACTATTTTAAAAATTAAGGGGAAATCGAAGTTTGTACTTTCATTTGTCCTAATTAGATTCAGAAAAGGTTTTGACTTGCTTTCTGCCCCTGAAAATTTTTTATTACCTTCTCTAGATGCACTTATAGCCAAAAGTGGCTCATGGGCGTTCGGCTAAGATGCCCGAGATGGTTATTATCCTCTGGAGCTGCTGCTTTACGTAACAGGAGCAGTCCGAGATATCACAGTTTATAACCTACCATGATGTTAACTACAACTTTTGTCTGTTTTGACTATCATACCTTGTGTCTCAGGCAGAGTTGATTCTGCATTTCTAGCATTAAACATAAAAGCTTTCCAAGCAAATGGCAGTTACCACTGCAAGGGAATTGAAAGCAGGGACTAGCCTGCTATTGTGTCAAATCTGGTAATTGCTTTTCACACATAAGCAGCTCTGGAAATCCAAACAACCAAGCCTGTTTGTCCTGCGTGCTTTCCTTTAATGTACTGCTCATTTTCACTTCGGATGGTTTCTTAGCCCTCCTGGCTGAAATTCAGTGCCACAAGAAGCCCCTATCAAAGCCTTGCACGAATTGTTCCAGTGCTGTGCTTAGTGGTGAATTGTATCCTGCGTGGCATGATTTACAGCTTACTGTGAACAAATTCTCCAGGATTATAGATTTTCTAAGAGGTAGAGATGAGAGTCTCTGTATTTATAGGCAGCCCTGTTGTGCCTGGCAGCATGACACTCCTTTTCCCACAGAATCCCTTCCCTGTCTGGGCTCTGTGCTGTCTGCCCCTGTTGTAAGTGAAGATGTGGAGCAGTGCCAGAGGTGCTCTTGCCAGCAGGGTTATGGGCTCATTTTGGCTTGACCCCAGAAGAAGGGCAACAGATAAGGAACAGAGGAGGCTACAGCCCAGTTTTGAGTGGAGTTGCTGTTGGTTTCTCTGCCTCAGCTCAACGTTTAGCCGCAGTCTCTGCACAGCTGTCAAGATCCAGTCCATGGGAAGGGAGAGAGACTGCTTGGCTCACACTGCTGCAGTCCTGTCCTAGGCACTGCAGAAATAAACGAGGAAGTGCTGTTGAGCAGAAGCACTGCTCTGGGTGTCCTGGCAGGAGACAGCATAGCACCTCTACTGCTTTTTTGGCTGGACGGGGTGAGAGAACTCACCTGCCTGTTGCTCATTCGTGCTGCTGACAGATGCTGCTTGTACAACTGATGGGAGAAGCAAACCTGTCCATCCCCACCCTCACATGTGAAGACAATGCAGTTTAATATAAACATGTCCTTTTCACTGCTTATTAAACTAAAGCTGTTAACATATTGTGGATTAAACTATTAATATTCACATTTTCACTCTCATGGGGTCCACAAATGCTATCTGTATATGGAATTAAGAGTGCATAGCTGTAGGAGAACTGTGTCTTTACTAGCTAACTACTGTGTAGCATTTTTTGAATTAATGAGAAGTCCTTCCACAGTGCAGGATTGTTTTTTCTAGTAGGGATTGCTGTTGTGACACTAGATTCTTTTCAGGTTCGACCACATTGTGCTTAGATGAGACAATTATTGTTTTGTTGGATTTTTTTTTTTTGAATGAACACATAGGAGAAATGCCTAAACTCATGTGAAAATTGTAAGAGGAAAACCCACCCTATTTTACTGCTATGCTAGTGTGAGCTCCACTGACAGTTCAGCAGTCGATGACGTTTTACAGTGCTTTTGTTTGGTGCTAAAAAAAAATGCTTTCTAATGTATGCCAAAATTACATGGACTATATATAAGAACTAAAATTGAATATCTCTCTTGCAAAGGAGAATTAAAATTGGAAGGAAAATACACTAAATTGTGGTGTGAGTGGGTTGTGGCAGTGACTTTCTTCTATGCAAAATTTAAGATAAAAGATGAAAAATGCTAAAAGCTAAGTAACATCTGGTGCTGGTAAACAGTGTTTGTCTTCAAAGAGCCAAAGGGATTTTCAAGAATTTCAAAAGATCCATAAGTGAAAGAGATGATTTGGCTTGACTTGCAGATGCTGCTGCTGAAGCAAAGAACTTAGGTAACTGTCCATAGCAGAACCAAAATGAAATCTGACTCAGGTATTCCTGATCTCTCCCCTTGTTCTCCAGTTGTTTGACTGTCAAGGCAGACTGACACAAAATTGTCAGCAAGTTGTTCCTGGTTATTTTTAATATTTTTTTTAGCAGTTAGAAACTTTGGTTCTCTGCAACAGACAACGTTTGTACTACAGATACATGAAAGTGGTTTGAGCATGTCTGCTTCTGAATATATTTTATTTTTAGAAACTGCAGGATTTTCCCCTGTTCTTACCATTTCCTGTGGTTTTACTCTGGAGCATGATGGATGAAAAAGGCTATTTGTGTGATTAAGCTATGAGAATAGAAACTGTAGGACCTGGGTTTACAGTTGCAAGTCAGATGTGATAGTCTGAAGTGTAGTAGCAACAAGCGAACTTCTTCATCTATGAAAGAATATTTGTCTTATTAGAAGTGTGTAGGAGAAGTGAGGCTGCATTAATATTTTAAAAGCCCTGTGGGATCTGTGTAGGAAAGTGTCCGTAGAAGTGATATTAAATCAGTGAGAGTGTAGAAACAGTGCATTCACCTGCAGTAAGCAGTGAGAGAATTAAGCTAAACAGGAACACGACGCACTGGAAGAAGTGTTGACACATGGAGTTAATTGAGAACAATTAGGTCTGTGTGTAGACAAGATCTACATAGCCCGTTTGAACTGCATGGCATTATGTGAGTAAAGGGTGCAGGATTAGACCTTTTGTTTACAGATTTACCTAATGCTTTAAACTATTTGGATGAATGGTGTTACACAAATGTTAGTCATAATTATTATTTAATTATGACCACATGTTTACTTTGAACGTAGTCCTATGTTTAATATGTAGGAAAGCCGGGATAATGTTGCAGCTTCAGTGTGAGAGCTACTGTTTGCCAAGCAGCGTTTCCCTAATGGCTTCTCCTTCCTTTCATCCTACGGGATGAAAATGCCTCCCTGGATGGTGAAGTTGCACCAGTTGTGGTATGTGATAGGCAAACAGCTTTCATTAGAATACTTTCAGCTGGAACATTTTGAAATATGCATCTGAGATACAGTGCTAACTTGTTAAAATTGATGCTATTAAATGTGCTGCTTGTATATAATTTCAAAATACCTGAGATGCCAGTATTTCATTCTGTTTCCATTGAGAGTGCAGAAAACAAATTTCATAGTATGATTCATAGTATAGGAGTGCTACAGAATATCCATAATTTATGTGTTTCTACTTTAATTTGCATTTAAATGTTTAAACTGTTATAAAATTGAAGGTTCTTTAACCTATTTTTTTTTACTCTTAAGCAGAACGAAGTTGTTCCTTCTTTGACTATTTTGAGATTTTCCTTTGCTCAGATCTTCCATTTCAGCTACTGTGGAGATCTTAAGATAATTTTATGAGTGGCTACAGATATAAGCAAGAAAGAGCTTAGTGGGGGTTTTTTGTGTTTTGGGGTTTTTTTTACCTTTTTATTTCTGTTCTTTTTTTAAAGACCCTTACAAGAAATATAATTCTGAGGGATGTATGGTATATCCTAGGTTACAAGAGATGGGATGCTTTCTATCCTATCCTTCTCACATGTGTTAATGTGGGTGGTTTTTTTAAGTGACCAAAGGTAATGGAGAATATGAACGTTTTCTTTAGAATGCTTTTAGTGCTTTGAATGGAGATACTTCAGTTCCTCCATGCCTGGCATTTTACAATGATTCTTGGTGCTACTGAGAGGGGAAAAAAGACCTCTCTTGAGCACAGACTGTGCACGTGGACTTCTGTGTGGGACCAACTTCTTTATTTCAACAAATATTAGTCTTTCCTTCAACCCAATACAGGAATCTTCTGATTCCTGACTGAGTTACTGAATCCTATATAGTAATTGCAGCTCATATCTTTCTCATTGTGTAAGGCACTTGATCTTCCCCGTGGGCCTCCCCTGACATGCTTGCCCCTGCTCACTGCTCTGTGGAAGAAGAGTTATGAGTCTCCTAGTGGTGACAGGCTTAAGGTGACATGACACTTCCCATCTGCACCAAAAAAGCATGTATTTCTGTACTTCAGTTTTCCTGAGCACCTGTTTGCTTTGGTGAGAAATGACTTATCCAATATATTTAAAAAGAAAATGAAAATATTCAATCATTTAGAATAAGTGTATGTTTTCTAAGGGGAAGAGGGGAGACATGCTGATTCCTGCAGGAGAAAAGAAACTTTTTTTAAAGTCTAGGTGTTCAACGTTTACTTAAACTTTCTTTCACATGGGAGACATTCTGTTCTACATGACTGTGTCTACCTGGAAACAAAGTCTTTTGGTAGAAGTAATTTATGTTTGATTTGAAAAGATTTCTGAGAAGTTTGGTTTTAAAAAATTATTTCACCCCTTCAGTTTATTATTTTGGGTAGAAATGAAGGTAAAAATAATTTGTGAATGCAGTTTCCTTGAGAGGGCTTGAGTTTCTTCATTCCTTTGCCTTTCTCTGTGTTTTTCCAGCCCGGCCGTACGATTGAATGTTTGAATATTGTAGTGTCAACAGCTCCTTGTATTTTCACTTGATACAGTTGAGCAAAAATTTTGACATTCAGCTGAAATGTCTGAGGAGCCATTACCAGCATAATTCTGCTTCTTAAGTAAATCTCATCTCAGTGCTTGAAATCTAAATGGATTAATATTTTTAATGTCTTGTTTACAATGCTGCCTATGAAAGCCTGTATTTGTCTACTTGCCAGCCTTCCTTCTTGGCCAGGAACCATTCTGGCGTGAATCTCAACGCTGGGCTCCCATCCATTTTCCTTGAGTCTCTCCCTGGTTCCCTCCCTTTTCCTCAGGGGCTCTCTGGAAGATTGTCAGAAGGGCTTTAATTTCTTGAGCAAGTCAGCTTTTTTTGACTCCTAAATATTTCTGCCCCAGCCCTGAATTTCAGAGCTTGCCAGCCAACCACAGATGGCTTGCCCCGGTGGTGTTACAAAAAAATACATGCATTCTCAGGTTTTGGTGAAAACAAACCTAAAAACAAACCAGTGTTAGCTTTGTAAGTGGGCAGAAAAAGATGCTTGAGAAAAAAGGATCATACAGTGTGTGTGTGTGTGTGTATGTGTGTGTGTGTGACTTGACAGGGTGCCCAGCAGTCATGGTGGAGTAAAGGTGAGCTGGTAGGTAACTTGCAATGTAGACTGTATCCATTGTAGCATCCTATACCATTTATACATTTCACCAGCAGAGCCATACTAGCTAGGAATGCCCCCAGAATTACTAAAATTAGGAAAAAAACCCCATATATGACCAGTATGGTGGTGCTGGTTTAGCTGTGATTGCTGAGCATCTTCAGGGGTAGGGGGGCTCTTAGAGGAGAGTCTGGGGACTTGGTGAGTGTGGCATAAGCTCAAGTGGAAAAGCAGCAAGCAGGTTATTAGAGAGTAGAAACCACGGGTGTATGATATCAGACTACATTACAGTAAAATTATGCAGCTGTAGGTATGGTGAGCCCTCTCTTCTGAGCAGGCCAGCAAATCCTCACTAGTGGTTATTTTGATATGTGATACCCTGATGCTAATCTAAGGAGTTGAATGCGAAACCAAAGAAACCCCAGCAACAATGAGAGCCCGTAGCCGAGCGAGGAGCACTTGGCAGTTCCTGCTGCCTTCCTAGAAACAGAGAGTGAGCACAAGCTCCCGCAGTGACAGGGTGCAAGGTTCATGGAGAGGCATGGACGGGTCCCTGCATGGTCCCCTGAGTCAGGCACATGTGGAAGGAAGAGGTGGTGTCCCCACATCGCAGGACTGAGACTGGTAATCAAACAGCCCCCCCAAAGCAACAACAATTTCTGTTTGGTCTGCCTTGAGGTGGGGCTTTCTGTCCAGTCTGGCGTTACAGGGGAGTGCAGTGGGATGGCAGCCCGGGAGCAGAGCCTGGCCGGAGACAGGTTTTGCCTGCCTGCCCCTGCCCTTGGGAAACTGGGAGCCGCTGCGACCCCGTGGTGGAGGAGAACCCACATTGCCCCCTGCCATCAGGGCAGTGCTGCTGTGCCTCCTGCCGGGGCTCCCCCCCAAGAGCTGGGCTCCGGCCTCCTGGGGAAGGCCCCTGCGCTGGAGGTGAAGATGAAGGCGCGAGTGAGAGGAGACAGCCAAAGCCCCGCGTGCCTGCCCACGAGACACGGGCGCGGGCCAGCTGCACCCCAGGAATGAGTGAGTGAGCGAATGCATGTGTGTGCGTGTAAGATGCTGATTTCCAAGGAGATTTTAATTTCTGGTTCTTAACATGCCACTTATTTTTGAGAACACGGTATTACTCAAAGTGAGATAGGTTGATGAGACGCAATAATCTTGACAATCTTTCATTACAGATATCTGAAGGAATATGAGCATTCTTAATGTTTTATAGACTAGTGTGTCTGGCTCTAAGAAATTATAAAAGAAGCATAAATAGCAGGGATAAAGAAAAGGGAAATATGGGTTTAATATGTGAAGCAGCCAAGTATTTGGCTACCCTTTATCATTTATTGATCATTCTCTCTGCTGTTCAGAAATTATTTGGAGCCAAGGATTCTCAGATTTTTTTTTTTTAGTCTCATTGTCTGTCTCAGACACCAGGATTACAAGATGAACGTACAAACATGAGTGTGTGAGTCAGGAAACATGTCAGTGGAGGTGGCTGTGTGAGCAAGGCTGTAGGTAAACAGAAATAAAGTTAATTGGCAGTTTTCTTGTATGCACGGGCAGCTGAAGTCCTTTTCGCTGAAAGAAATTTTCTTTTCCCATTATCCTTCAGCATTCTCTTGGAGGGATTGTCTCAAGGGAAGTGAGTGAGTCAGAAAATATGCCAAGTTCATGTCATGGCTGTTTCGGCATTTCTTTCTCTTGCTGGCCTCCAGGAGCTTTATTGGCAAGTGTTTTTAAAGGAAATATTGGCACAGGAAGACCTTATTGTTTATGTCATGAAAGTCTCTTGGCTTCTTCTGCCTTGTTATTTTCTCCCTTAAATGGGGAAATTAGGAGTGGGGGGGACTGGGAAAGGAAAAGAGGAGAGAAGCAGAAACTATTGAGGGTTGCTACCAAAACTCTTCCCCCTACATCAGGATGTACCTTGGTGAGTCCTCTTTTCTTTTTCTCTGTTGCTGCTTTTCAGGCTCTGCTGCAGCCAGTAGATGGGTTTCTAAATGTGTAAGTTTCCTCTTTATGCTTTTCAAGATGTGGCACTTAGAGAGCTTTTTGAAAGAAGCCAGCAGTTTTCTGCTGGGCTCTCCTCTGCCAGAACAGGGCAGGGAGAGGCAAACACAGAGCCCAGCCGGGGTCAGATCACTGCCACCTTCTCACATGCGGATCAGAGCTCTGTGATGGGCTGTGGAGGACATTTCATTAAATGCTTTTCAGTTCCGTGAAAGGTCTGAATACAAAATACAATGTGATTTACTGGAAAAAAATACAAGTGGGAAGTTCTGCAGAGCAGATGCAGCGGGTACAGAGAGAAACAATAGTGAGATGGTGCATGGTCAGAAATGCTGCTTGTTAAAAAACAAAGCAGAAAGCAAAAGCATTCCTTCAAATGTGTACACGTTCTTAAAAAAAATACCAAACCAACAAACCAACCCCCTCCCTCTGCCTAAACTTACTCATATACACTCAGGCAATTTTGGCATAACATAAAAGCGCACAAAAAAAAGGATTATGTCCAGTGCAGCAATAAAAATTGCTGTAACCTATTACCCTCAAATTAGGTGAGAGTTGGAAAGTCTCTGAGGATGCTGTTAAAGAATTAAATATTAACATTTCAAAGAATGTTTCAGCATTTAATATTTTTTTATTTGGAAAGTAAAAAGTTAACTCTCCTTGTGATACGTCATGGCAGAAAGTCTGTTTCTAAACCAGGTTCATTTTTATCTGTGATGTTTGCCTCTCTGATATTTGCATATGCAGCTCAAAGATACAGAATAAAAAATTCTTTCAGGTTAATGTAACAAAGGTATGCATTGATGTACAAAATAAAGCATAACCCTATTTCTTCTGGATTTCTTACCACACAAAAAAATAAAGTAAAGCAAATGCCAATTTTTTTGTGAGTTAAACAGAGAAAATGACATCTAAACCACTTTTCTTTGTACCCAGTTAAACTAAGGATTGTCTGTGAAATTAAATACCTATTTCAAGGCTGTGATGCATTTTTTGTGATGTCTCTTCAAACACTAAGTATTTGTTGGTACATAGTACATATTTTTATTGTGGCATCTTACTTGCATTTTGGTGATGCCTTTTTGGAATGCTCTTTTTCAAAGGAAAGAGAGATGATTAATCTTGGCTCTTTAAACCTACATTGTTTCACTTTTCAACTCTTTCATGTTCTTTTTTTTTCTAACCTACCTATTTGTGGTGTCTGTGCAAAATTCTGTAATGCATAACAGTTTAATTTGTGGAAGCTTTTCCCTTCCCCCTCTACTTCAAATTTTGTGCTTTGATTCGCTCAGACCTTGCTTTTACTTTCTTTAAAAATGTGTATACAATTGAAGAAGGTTAGTTCAAAGTTCTTGTGGAACATGCATTTCTAGACCTGCATATTCTTAGAGCTTGTTATTTTTTCAGATTTGGGATCATGTTCAGCCTGTTACAGGAAAAGTAACTGCCTGCCAACATTAGAATCCAGGGAACAGGAACCTGGATTTTGCTTGGAAAACATCTTTAGGAAAGGTGGCTGTGGCTTTTATATTCCTGCCTTCAAGTGTTTTTACCAAGATTGAGCCATAAGAATTATATTGTAAAATGATAGTTATAAAACCAGGAAAAAATAGCCCTTCTAGCAGCACTAGCATATTTGTTTATAATTTATTTGTATGAATGTGAATCTGTAACAATATAATCACTTAAAAGGATATCGTAGTTCCATATAGGATGTTGCAAGTGAGCCTTTTTCACTGTGCTGCAGTTGTTATCTAGAGTGAAACATAAGCTTTTTCTGGTTTTCTCTGTGTGTACATATACCTGTATCTATGAATATATTTGAATAGTTGTATCAAAAGATAAGCACTGTAATACTTAGGGGAGTATCACCATGGATTTTTCTTCCATGTTAGGAATCCTACATTTCTCAGTTCAAGCAGGCAAAAACATTTGTGCCGTGTTCTTTGTGTCTCATATCATAACATGAGAAAAAACAAACCATAAAACTGGGTGTGAATAACTGTACTTTGGCCTGTGTCTGCTATCCACTTTACCAGACAGCCAGAATTCTTTAGATATGGCAGTAAAAGCTCAATGTTAAATCATCAGCCTATACCTACTGCTCCAGTGTCAGGTACACTGTGACAATATTGCTTTCTTACTGTGCTGGAGCACCAAGTGAAATCACCTGTTTTCTTAGGGACTTTCATTGGAGATGTCTTTCTCCTCTGTCCCCTGAAGCTTTGAGGTCTCCTCTGAGCTAGGAAGCCCTCAATTTGGGCTACTCCATTTGTATTAGGCTTGTTGGTTTCCTTAGCAATGAACTCTAGGAAAGTTGCCTTCTCCTTTTCTAGAGCTTTCTCCTCTCTCCCACAGCTCCATTCATTTTTATTGCATTGGAGAAATAAAAGAAAATAAAAATTGGATATGGTTAATAACAATCCTGTAAAAAAAAAATTCCATAATTCAGAACTCTTTGTTCTCTGACAGCTGGACAGTCACATGTGCAAAGAGAGCTGATTGGGATGAGCAGTCTCAAACCACAGCTATAGTTCAGTGCTTCAGCATGAAATGAATGGTAATAGGGAGTCACTTGTAATTTAGGATTTTGTTGTTCATCGTGCAGGCTAAACAGCCTGTCTTAACGGGAAGAGGCCAAAATTCACAAGTCTACCCAATTCTTCAGGGGAGGGAATCATTTGGGTAAAAATTATGATCCAGTTATAATCTACTTGAATTTCCAGAAGTTATTAATTGGGTTCTTTCCTGAAGGCTTATAAAGAATTAAAGCTGCTACGCAATGAAAGGGAAACTCTTGTAGTGAATTAATCGCAGGTTAAAAGTTAGGAAGTAACAGGGAGTAAATCATTGAGTTTTACAGTGGGGGAACCCTATAAGGCATCGATCCAACATAAGGAAAAAGGGGTTAATACTGAAATAGTAAAGCCTGATGATGGTGCTTGAGTGAGCTGGGAAGAGTTGTACAAGGATTTGACAGTATTGAGTGAGACCGAGTAATAAGACAGCAGAGGAAATTCAGTGACAGTAAATGTTAAGATTTTTAAGAGGAGAAGAATTGCAATCATAGTGGACTTGCGGCCACTTAGGAAAAAAGTGCTGGTGTCTAATAGATTTTTTATAAAGGTAACAGCTGAATGTCCATCATATGTCAAAAGCAAACATTGGGAATTTTTAGGAAGGGGACAGAAAAATGCCATGTTCTCTATGTTTCACTCTACACAGGACTGCATCTAACTAACGTGGTCTTTGTTCTGACCTGTCAGATTTTCATGTCTGTAGTGCTAAAACATGTATAACAGCACAGTATTTTCCATCCTCGGATGCATCTTTTTCTGACATATCTAAAAACCCTATAATATGAAGAACAAATGAAGATAGACTAATAGCTACCAGTGTTGTAACACTTTGATGGAAGCATCTAGCAGCTTCTTACTGGTAATTAAGAAAGAAAAACATGAGTATATCTGAAAAATAAAAGGAGTGAAGCCTGTATGAAATTTCTAGCTGGGAAAAATAACAAATGTAAACAGCTTTATGCCGAACAGAAGCCCTCCTTAATAAATAAAGATAGTTCATCTGGGGACTTTGCTGTAACATGCCTGTCTTCCATAATGTTTTATTCCAGAATGCGTTAGTCCCAAAGGACTTTCTGACTGTGTGGATTCAGATGTATGCACATATAACTGCTGTACCTATCAAATCCTGTATTTATTCCAGAGCCATTTTACCTAGCAAAACTTATTACTGTTAGGTACCAAGCACTAGTATCATGGCCATAAATATGCAAAATTAACCAGTTTGCCAGGTACTTTCCAGGTACGATAACTGCTACATATTTTGTATGTATTTCCATTGTTCTCTTGGTTACAAACTTGCACATGAAGTATGGGACGCATACTGCATGTAATGATATCTGCTTTTCCCTCCCCATCTATCTGAAGATCTCAGATATTTAACAGAAGAAAAATATTCTAATCATGCATTCATGAAAGTCATTGGTCTTTGGATAATTTTACTTAATGGTTTTATATGATGCTAAAATTTCCCAATTTCAGACAAAAAAAATTTGCAAAATTCTTTGTCACCTACAAATGGCTCGAGATCATACTGACCCAGACTGCTCTTCAGAATTATATAGGTGCATTCAAACAGCTTAAAGAATTATTATCATTGCTTCCCTGATTAAAAAAAAAAAAAAAAGAAAGAAAAAGCTAATGTTGTTCTAAGGTTCATCTAATATGTATATACCAGTAATAGGTAATTTTACAATTTACACAAATTTAAGTAGAAAAAGATTGAAATTAAATAAAAGCAGAATAAACAGATGGATGTTTTTTCATGGAAAAAGTAATGCAAAGATTTCAACTGTATAAATAGATTATGCATAATGACAGAAAGTGTTATTTCTACTTTGCTTAATTTCCCATTTTTCTCCCTGACATTTTGAATCCTGCATTAGTCTGTAGAACAGATTCAAAATATCAGAGGTAAAACAAAAAGCCAAACTTTGTCTTCAGGATGTAGTTTCACTAACTTGATTGGGCATTACTGAGAGCAGATCCATTTTTAGCATATTGCAATTTGCATGCTGACCTTTTCTGCACTGTGGATGAAAATTGGTGCTGTGATGTGTTAATTAGTCCTGTAAAATAATGTTTACGATTTCATTTAAATATATTGTTTGGTGAACAATTATAACATCTACTCTATTACAATAATAAAAACGTCCATTACCGTAATAAAAATAAATCTAGATTGCTTCCAGATAGCTGAAAAAGATGGTCTTACAAAGCTTAGTTTTATTTTCAGAAATGCTCACTGACATTCTCTGTCTTTGGTAGCTCTCAGTAAAGTGCAGAACTGTTGAAAGTTTAACAATCTTATGCAGGATGGATGTAGACATCAGGTCTGAAATGGGGGAATGCATATATTTGCATGTGTGCATATGCTGATAATAATAGTTTAGAAAAATATCACCTCAATTCTTGAGACAGAGCAGCTACTCCAGGTGAGCTACGTAAATGGATGCTAAAATTTCTCTTCCATTGTGATTGCTGCATGGTTTAACATAAACTGAGAGCAGACTTACTTCAGGGAAAATAATCTGGAGTAGTTAATGTGTAGATCGCCCTAAGTAATGGCTGCAAAATATGTGCATAATTACTTTGACCTGCTGAGGTCCCAGGGGGAGCACCTGCTCCAGTTTAGTATTGTAGGAGAGAGAGTGAGCAACAGGAGACAGTCTAGACAGGAGTATCAAGAAATACCAAAGGCAGGGGAAGCTTGAGTAAGGGTTTAGCAATGCTGCTTAGTTTTGCAAAAAAAGATGATTGGGAAGACCATGACAGTAGTTCTCATGAAATGGATGTAAGTTAGCTGTGAAGAAGAGCCAGCATTGCTTGTGGATGTAGCAGGACACTGACGGTTGTGTCTACAGTAAGAGAACCCTGTACTGGGAAATACTCTCTAAAGAAAGGAAGAGACGAGCAATAGAAGATGTTGCCTAGGGTAGGTGTGGTGCTTGAAGCTAGCATAAATGGGTCTGGGTTTGCAGGAGAGATACACCGACTGGCAGATCTCCCTTAGTCACAACTGGTGAGGTGCTCACCTTGTCTCAGGTGAGACATGCTGTAGTAGTCCCAATAGGTAGCCTCTAGAGTACCAGAATTTATATAAACCCCTGTAAGATGAAACCCCTTTCAGTCGTTGCTGTCCCTCACTACTTCCCCCTGCACTTATGCAAATCCTGCTCACAAATTACAGCAGTGTGTCTGTATGGACAGATGAAGTAAATCCACTGCTGGACTGGAGCTGATCCTGCATTGAAAGAACAAACTTTAAACTTGTTGAAATGCTAAAAGCCTGTTGAACGCTGCAGTTAATTTCTTAATGCATGGCTTAGGGATGTTTCATTACTATACAGAAATTGGGAAAATAGATGCAGATTGTATTGTTTCAGAGAGGTCATTCGGTGTTTAACTTTCAGCTATGTGTCTTGGAAAAAGGAAGCAAGCTTTCCATCCTTCACACTCCAGTGTTCATTCTGAATGACGTTTAATGTACAGCCTACTGTGGCACCTCCTTTAATTAGCACTTGCTGCTTTTCTTCTTCTGAAGACAATTGTGATAGTGGCAGACTTCATGTCTTTATTACCAGCAAGATGGGAAAGGCTCCTGTAACTTCTATAACTGATGGGCTGAGACCGTCTGGGTGCCGCAGTTCCTAATGAGCAGCGCATGACACGGTGCAGAGTATTGGCAGGATTAACGAGCCTAGATTTCCTTACCAGCACACTGCCCTGTAATAGCAGCACAGAGAAGGAGTGAGAGCATCAGCACACAGTCTGCAATGTACCATTGTACTGACAGGGAAATCCTGTGCAACCAGCAACCAGGAACAGATGTGAAAATACTTCAGGTTTCTATTTGCAAATCAGGATTCATGCAGACGGTTGGGGACTGATCATTGTTATCAGACTGAAGCCCTAAAGGGGGAATCTGCCATTGGCCTTGTTTTGGGAAAATATTCCCATCTAGGAAAACAGATCAGAATACACTCCCCTCCAAAACTGTTCCCAGTTCTCTTGGCAACATCAAAGGGTATTTTTTGTTTGTTGAAGTCCCTGTCAGTAATTTTCTGACATCTTTAACAACCTACCTCATTTTAACAAGAAAATACTATCACATAAGCTCCCTGAACTAAATAATACTAATTCTGATGTTTTCTAATCAATAGAGCCCTGCTAAATTTTCCTCTATACTGGTGAGATTGTTTTCTAAATGCTTTCATTTGGAAAGCTAATGACACTTGCAATAGTTTCTGACTAAGAATTTGCAAATACCTGATTTTCATCTGAAGTTTCTGATTTGGCGATACAGACAGCTCTAAGGAAGTGTAATCTTTTGGGTAATCTTGAGAGCGTGAGGACACAGAGACTCATTTGAATTGAATCACATATTATAACCGTTCAACTCATAATTTGGCATCTAAAGTGCTTAAAAACACCCACTGATTTCTTATGTTTCCTGACTCTTAAGGAAGACCAGAAAGATGAAATGTTAGGATTCTGTATGGAGTGGGATGAAAGAAGACGAACAAACTGAGTATGTGCTTTAACCTACCCTCCTTCAAGGAGATCAGCACCTGCACACTGAAGAGACTTTATTTGAGATCAAAAAGCTAAGTGCAGTACAGGACTCCTATGTAGGTAAATACATGAAGGTTTTGCCATGTGACACCTATTTCTCAGAGTCTGAAGGTTATTTCTTAATTTTTGGTGTTCCTTATTGCACTTACACATGAACCCCCTCCAGCTGCCCATAATGAGAGATGTCTTGGAGAGGAATAGAAGCAAAGCCTTACCCTTAGGCTGGTGAGTTGGGGCTGACAGTGCTCAGTTCTGGAGCCAGGGAAGTCATATCCCTCCCTGTCTCCAGAAACCAGGAGGAAATGCCTGATGCACAACCGATCAGGTTGGCAGCACTGAGGCTTTCCTATTCCCCTCTCTCATCTTGTCTGATTTGATCTCTGACTGTGAGCTTCCTTGATAGGCAGGTAGAATTAACCACATTGGGGGTTCTCTCGGCATCCCTGCTGAAGCTCTTTCTCTTTTTATATAAAACATTCACATATTCCCTGAAAACACAGGAAAAAAAAATTCAGTCTTTTCTGGGAGTAATCTGTACAGCATGGAACTGAAATCAGTCTGGAGTTACTTTAGATGGATTTAGAAAACAAAACAAGACAAAACAAAATATCCACCAGCTGTGAAAAAGTACTGAGAGAAGCAAGCATTGCCCAGCACCAAGTGCATTTGGTTCATTTGGTGAGAATGTAAAAACGTAGATTTCTCCAGGAGATGATTTACATGGTAGTACTAATTTTGTAAGACAGAAGAATGTTTCAGAAATCAGCTGTCCAGTTCCAGAGCAGCTGAGACTTATAAACAATGGATACTCGTGAAATTTCATCTGAAAGCCTTGATCTCAGGCAGTGCATTTGAGTTGTGAGACAGTGCACCAGTGAGGGCTGTGGAATTGCAAATGAGCACCGCGCTCCTCTTCTCCTGGGCGGTGTAGGCAGCTTTCTGCTCCAGGCTGCTGCCTACCTTGCCTGCTGCCTTGAGCTATCTCTGCTTTTCTGTGAAAGAATATAAGCAGTGGGTAGAGAAAAATTCTCTTGAGTGAAATGGGAACAGGATCAGGATCAGACTGCTTGTTGTTTTTTTAGTTTTGCAAAGTTGAAGTATTTCAGGCGAATGTCATCTCTATTCAACCACCTGAAACAGGGAACTGACGATCATTGAAAAGAAGGTTTCTCTTGAGATCATTCGTGTGTACAGCTGCCAAATGTTATATCTGGGCCTCAAATAAAATCTAAGGGTTATGTCAAAGACCAGGAGAACTGTGATTACTGCTGCCTAAGAATTATGGAAAGTCATCTGCCCATATATTTATAATGATTTTTTAAAAATAAAATTAGTGCAAGTTCTTTCCATCTGATTTAATTATTTTAAAATTTGTTGGGAATTTCAGTAGCTTATAAGTAGGAAAAAAAAAGTTTTACCTGCGTGTCAGAAGTTTACCCCACTGAGCAGTAACAACAACAAAAAAGGTATACAGGTTATTTTGTTACTTACCTTGTAAATGTGATTTCTGACACTGCAGGCAAGTTGATCTGCTTCCAAACTCTTGGCTATTTCAGTGATGAACAAATCCTAACAAATAGAACTTTTTGTTTAGCAGCTTAAAATCTTCTTCCTATTAACAAACACACTATGTATAAAATACCGGTCTTCCTGAGAGAACATTAATAAAGAATATATGGTACTGTTAAATATTCTAGTAGCTAAACCAAGCAAGAAATATGCTGTCAATGACTAACATCCCAAATCTCAGATTCCTCCTAGGAGTGCCTGGATTCTCCAGTGTTATGCAGCTTTGTGCAATTGTTTGCATTTTGTAGCATTGAACAGTGCTTTTGCTCAGTTGTAAATGTGCTGTGAATGCAGGTGGACATTTTTCAGTGGTTATTCAGTAGACCTTCAGTCACTGTCTCTGAAAAATGGAACGGATTTTAATAAAAAAACTTTGAAATTAATAAGAGTTAATATATTTAGTCACATTTCTGGGTTTATAGCTACTGTAGGTGTCTTGGTGTGGAGCCAATCAGATTTCTTTCTGCAGGCTGGTCTCTGAATTTTATTAAGTCTTCTCCTTAATGAACAAGCCTCTTTTTCATCTTTTTGTCTAGCTCTCTTTGAGAACTGTAGAACTCCCTTTTGTTTTTGGGGATAATGACTCTCATATATGATTTCTTTTTGCTTTGTGGCATCTCACTTCAGAATTTGAACCAAACTTCAGAAGCACAGCTGGCACCCCAAGACAGCGCATCTGTCTGCTGGAAAACTAAGCCTTAGTTATTTCAACATCAGTAGTTTACATTCTGAGTGGGGGTACTTGGATTTGACATCTGTGAGGATAATACGCTATATTCTCCCTTTAAGGATAATTTGTGCAGTATCTAAAGGCAGTAATACTTATAGGAAAATTTTGTCTGTATGATACAAACTGAAAAAAGATCTAAGGGTTATTTTAGAAAAGCACCAGTGGAAAAAACAATTTGGAAGTAAGAGACTGCGTAGTTTTCTAGCTAAGTCCCTATTGTCCCAAAATAATGCTTTCAATGTAAGAATGCAATAATTTCATGTAGCATTTTTGTGAAGAAATGGGCAATTCAGTTTCATTACCTGCTCTTCCACTTACTGAATTTGAAGACATTAACTCCTTCTTTGGGACTAGCAGTGAAATGACTTCAGATGATTTTTCCAGCATACATATGTTGTGTAGAGACATCTAAAAATAATCATCCCCTCCTAGCTAGTGAAGTTATCCTGGCAAAGCCCCTAATACATACGAAGCTGTGCCAATGGAAAAGTGCCGCTGCCTTTATCAATTTAGCTGATGCCATTTCGGGGAGATGACACAGTGTTGGTGGGAGAGGGTTTCCTTCTGCTGGTGTGCATGTGAGGAGAAGGTCAGGAAGAGGCTGATGCTGTCAGGCTTGGTACATGCACCAGCACGACAACACCGAATGCTCAATCCATCCGCCTTGGATGTTCCCCTGTGCCCATCCCACTCAGCCCTCCCGAGTGCGCCAGCAGGTCAGCACACGTGATGTGCTCAGAACAACAGGCTTGGTTGGTTGTTCCAATTTAGGACAAGAGGCTGCAGTACTCAGGTGCATCCCCACCTTGTCATTAACCCCAAGCAGCTCTGGTTAATGTCACTTGCATCTGCTGTTACTACTCCTGCCATTTCTTGACCCTCCTTTTTGCCACCCTTGTACCTCTTTTCTCCACTCCAGTCTTGTCACTAATAAACAACCCACCCTTAATTGCTTTTTTCCCACCTTGATCTCATTTCTTCCACATCCATCTCAAACTTGTAAACCTGGCCTCAGGTGACAGGATGGATCCTGCTGGCCCTGTGTGGGTGTACTCCCCAGCATGTCCTCTGCCCTCCCCTTTCCCCATCTGTGGCACTCGGCTGTCTCTTGCCAAGCTCCCCTTCATCCATCAGTGAAATCATTGAAACTTGTATAAAGGGTGCAGGAGTGACAGTCCCCAGACTTTACTGAGCCTACTCAATGAAAATGAGTGCAAATGAAGAAGTACAGAATTTGGCATGAGAAGCTCTTCTTTGTGTCCTAATCCCTTGCTAGAGGAACATGGTACAAAATAGCTGACGTCGGTAGAAAAACTCCCTTGGCTTCATGGGCCTTCCAGCATACCATAATCTTTTCTCTTACTATCTTAATGCTGGCAGGATGACTAATATAGACAAATATCCTAAAGCTGACAATGACATCTTAAATCTGTCATGAAGGATTGAACAGAATACTTATTTCTACAGCTGAGCAAATTTTTCATGAATTATAGCCCATTTTTCTAGAGAAAAAGTGTAAGGATGAATAAAATCAAAATGAGGAGATACTTGTAAAATGTAGCAAAAGGATATATGATTGAAAAAAAAGATAACTGGAAGAGAGACACATATTTTGGCTATAGCTGTTGACCACAATACCTGAGAAATGAAGCCTAGTGCGGTTATGAAATTCCAGCAAATTGATGGATTGTAGTGATATCAGTTTGTTCAGGAGAGATGTCTGTGTTACTAAGGCATTTCTAATGATCCAGTACTGTCAAATTCCAGCACTCAGGAACTGTGAATCAGGTCATTACTGCCAACTCTGCTCTTTCATTCCGAATTTTTAAGACTTTTTTTTCATTTTATTGTCTGTATGTCATCAAGGACAGCATTTTATAGTCCACTATCCCCTGTAGCTTCTCTGCCAGTTCAGAAAATGCTGACGGTATGCCAGTCTCCCTTTTGAGAGACCTACAAAGATTTTTTTTTTTAAAAAAAAGCCTGGTTTAAAAACACATCTCATGCTGTTTCTTAAGTCCTTTTTTTTTTTTTTCTATAATTTGGATAGGATACCTCAAAGAAAATTCTATTTTTAAGTCATTATAAATAACTTCTTATGTAAGATTTTTCAACAACTTCACAGATACTAAAAAATAAGCCCTCTCCAGAAGCTAGTACATTTTGTGCTTCCCATATAATCTGCTTTGTCATTTAGACCAAAGTCTCTTAGTGGATGGCAGAGCATGAAAATAAATCTGGGAATCCTGTTCTGATAAAGTTTTCCCACAGCTGGTTGCAGATACCTTCCATGAACAATGCGAGGTGTTCTGTCATTCTGTCAATATCTTTGGATTTTTTCTGATTAATCTGTCTGTTTTTCATAGTGGAGATACTCCGTTTTGAATTGCACAAAATAACAGAAACCTCCATGTTTTGGTTTTTTTTCCACAGAAATTTCACGGTGAGCTTTTGCAATCTCCACATATTGTATCTTGGCACAAAACACTACCTCTGCTTATGGTTTGCATCATTAACTATCAGATTGGCTGCTCACTGTGTTTATAGGATACAACAAGAAATAGCCTGTTAAATCTGGCTGGTTGGTAAAACTGGTGTTAGTTGAATCATTGCGCTCCTGTGTTCCCACATTGTACAGAGAACAAAATCCCATAAAACTAATAAGCTGTAAAATAGAATTAAAGTCAGTGGCAAAGACTATGCCCAAATGTTGTAAATAAATTGAGAATAACTTTTCTGAAGTCTAAAAAAGTGATTCCCTAAGCACTGAGAGTAGACCAGAAATGCATTCTTTAAGCTGTTTTGAGGTAAAAAATGCATGCCAAGCATATATGATTTTAATAATAGCAGTTCTGATGGCTTATCTGTAGATCTTACTGGCATACTCTTGGAACTGAAGCGAGTATTATCATCTCCACCTTATGGATGCGGAAGCTGGGTAACTGTAAGAATAAATTTTCAACACAGAACATGAAGCACTGTTGACTCCAATTCCCATTGCAACTCCCCAACTTTAATTATTTTTCTGTGAGCTTCGTTTGTTTCTCTTCATTATACAGAACTTGTTCTTTCAGCACAAGGTAATTTGGATAACACTGAATGTAGATTAGATCCATATATTAATACTTATGAAATGTATTAATTCTAAAATTGCTCTGATAGATTAGCTCCTTCCCATCACTGGATGGGAAAATGCCCACATCCTTAATTTAGATTCGCATGTTGCTTTTCACACTTAATATTTTTCTGCTTGAGACACTATGAAAAGCAATAGGAAAAGAATGTCTCTGATGCTTATTTTAGCATGTTTCCAGATAACCCTGGTGGGAAGTATGTGGAATATCTCTTCTAAGATCATGTATTCTCACTGTCCTTTTCAATATCCATGTGGTGCTGCTGAGATAAATCATGGGAAGCCTCAGTATCAGCAATACAAGGATGATTTCCTGTTCTGCTTCTTCTGATTGATGTGCGTGGCATAAAAACTGTCTCTGAGTGTCTGGCTAAAATCAAACTGCATATTAGTTAAATAGAAATGGTGCTAAATGGAGGAGTGAAATCTACGGAAAAAGTAGCGGTTTCCATCTTGTCTTGTGTTTGGGACTCGTTTTGCTTGTGGCATCTCCCTTGACTCTCTTTGGCTTCCTTATTGTCTTTATTTTCAGGGCAATCTTTCCTGAGATAAGCAGAGAAAATTCATCTGGTAACTTGACTTGGATAATCCTCACATTTTTGTCTTCCATCCCTTACCAGTACAGTGTGTTTACATAGAGCTTTAACCAGAAAACTCTTCAGCTCCTTGAAACTGTTCAGTGTGCTGCACCTCTGGGAACACTCTCTGCTTTATCACTGTCTTGCTTCTGGGGCTCCATACCAGGTGGGATTCCTGCTAACCTTTGAGGCCATCTCTGCTGGGTGTCTTAAAACAAAGTTTTCCTTGAATTGTGATTGCCCCTGCTTGCAGCTATGTTCTTCAAGGGTCTGTTTGTTTGTCAGGCAGCAGATGGACAGGAGCAGCACACAGAGATGGAGTCATCAGGGCCATGGCTTTGGTATTTGAGAGTGGAACCCCTATATGTGAGATCCTGAGGAATGAAATGCTACATCCAGCTTTCCTGTGGCACAGTCACACAAACAAGATATGAAATTAGAACAGAAAGAGAGATTAATTGGAAAATTGGAAAGGAGGAGAAAGGAGAGAGGAGAGAATTATGTATTAAAAAAAAAGCCTGGCCCATCCCACTTACTCAGGAGAGCAAAGAAACTCGGATCGATGCCTTGGTGTTACCTCAGGCACATAGCCATCATGAAACACTCTTACAGTGAGAGTTTAATGAACTTAATGAAAGGAGTGGATTTCTCCATGTGATTTTTGGTGTGCTTTCTCGGGAAAGTGTATCTGCTCATACAAAAGTTTTGCTTCAGACACTGGCAGGATGCCGCCTCCGTGCTGACCTCCCTCTGCCCTTTCAAGACCCCTAATTTTACTGCTTTGATAAATACATGCCCTAAGTCCTAAATAGGGGTTGAATGCAGGCAATAGTGAAACTGGAAACATCCTAGCCAACTACTGACAAACCAGGGAAAGCAAAAGAGTTTCAGATGTGCAACTCACAACTCAGGAGAAGCAGATGGTGCTGAACAGGGCCTTACAATTGAATTTCCCCAGGTTGATTTTTCCATGCTGTCCTTCCAGAGGCTTGGAGTCCCTGTGTGTTGTCTCCAGCATGGACCTATGCCTCTGTACCTACAAGCAGGCCACCCTTAAAGCTGTCATTTCTTTCAGTGGTTTGGCTTTCTCTACCAGTCTAATCTTCTAGAGGCCCAAAGCCTCATCATTGTCAGGACAGGTCAAGATGAATCATATATGATGGGTCATATAATATTAAAGCATATTCAGAATCAGCTGTTAGAAATGTCTTTCTGAGTCGTAATGCAGTTCCATTGCTTCATCTTTGCATCTTTACATCTCTACGTTTTATAAGCAAATGTAAGCTTTCCGATTATATCCTCACTCTCTGTACAGCAGATACATCTATTTGTGGAGCTTTTCATGGCTTCTCTCTGACAGGCTGTGCTGTCCCTGAAGGCCATCCAAAAGCTCCTTGTTAAAAATTTAAAAGTCTCCCGTTCTCGTTTACATCATTCTGCAGCCCCTCATGTTCCTCCTCTGCACCTGTGAGCTGTCTCACAGTGGAAGTGCTATCACAGCGGATGCAGAGATGGGGTGTTCTGCCGAGGAGTGGCACAAAGACTGGGGAGTGGCGAGGTGACCTTCCCAGGCATGCTGCCTATGGAGGTGTGGAGCTACTGAGATCAGCGAGGAAGGCGTCAGGGTGAATGCAGTAGTAGAAATCTGGCAGCAACAATGTGCTGCACCAGAATCTTCCCACCGTGTCTTGGTAGCCTGTGGCTGAAGGTAAAAACATTGATGACATAGCAAGCTGAAGAGGTCAACTGCAGCTTCCTCATGCTCAGAAAGATTTTCTTCTGGAAGGGTTATTGTAGGTCTTATTGAGGTGTGCTCCACAAACAACTTTATTTATTCTATTTGTTTATTCATTTTACTCTTAATTTCATACATTTACTTTCTTCTGGTAGGAACAGGGAAGAAAGTATTTAACATCTAGGCTAATCTTGGATTTTAGTGTTGTTAACAAAGTTTGTGTGGGAAGTTGCGCTTGCTAAACCTGTCAGCTTTCAAGTGTGTGGTCTTTATAATTTGTTTGACCCACTGTTACGTTTAGGTAACTTAGCAATGATGTAGACTTGGATTCTTGCTGGAAATTTATTCTCATGTCTCAGTAGTACTAGAATCATGACTTTGCTTAGTGCTAAAGGGAAGACTGACTTTACCAATTCATATTGTCATTCTCCAGAACATACAACTAGCCCTTTTTAGTGCCTTTCTTCAGGGTATAAGGATCTAAACACAAAAAAAGTTTTGATGAATTGTGTTGTCTTTAGGGTTCTTTTTCCGCAGTGCAAGACTTAAAATCTTCAAAGGTGTTTCAGAAAATTTCAGGAATAATTTAACAATTAAAAAGTAATTTCAGTACATGGAGTCATAAATACCCTAGTTCATTACAAAAGACATCAACCCATCCTGCGTTCCTCTGGCGTGCTGTTTCATGAGATGGGGTGAAACTCATCTCCCTCCCCTTGCCTCAAGTGGCTGTGGTCTCCTGCCACTTGGTGCCAGCTGTAGTGCTCACCAGCCACCTCACAACTCACTAACCCAGCACAAAACTGAGCCAGCAAAAAAGTGGGTATTTTCTGCAGGGTCAGCGAAGCGAGTCAGGTCATGCAAGGGGTAGAAGGGGGCCGTGCTACAGAGAACAAATTCTTTTATGTCTGTCCTCATTAAACATTATGTCTATCCTTAAAGCCATCACCAGTTTTTATAGTGTTTTGCATGTAGACTTTCAAGTGGGTTTACTGTTAGCTTCATACTTAAAACTCCCTGTGTCCCATGCGTTAGGTCTTCCTTATTCTCTTTATTTTGAAATTCAGCTGTTAATATATAGTTATGTTGCATTTCAAGAAGTTCTGCTATACAGCAAAGTAAGCATTGTGGTGACAGGCATTTTCTAGAACTATTAGCCTAATTATTCCCTTATTAAAAATTATTTCAAGCAACAAATCAATGCCTGATGTGATGTACATACTAGGAATAAAAAAGGCCCTTCTCTATTTGCAGTAAACTTTCATCCATTAGAAATATGCCACTAGACATTAAAATCAAATCACCTAAGGAAAGCAGCTTAACTTCTCTTTATCTTCAGCAACTTCAGCAGTTTTGCAGAGCCACCTGTAACTCAGAGTGGTTCAACAGCTCCCCACTCATGACCCCGTACAGCCATACCAGGAACTAAATAAACCCTACTTACTAGCAATTAAAGTGATTTAATTTAAAACACACTGACAGATGCATAATGGGTTAATTAGAAAATAAGTAATTAGCAAATAGGATGGAAAAGGTTAAAAGGTTGTGGACTTTTGTTGTTTGCTTGGGAGAGATAGAGAAATCATCAGCGATTAAACTTTTTCTTTTAATTTCTGGGCTTAATTCTATTATTATTAGCTGTAAATGAGGCAGCAAACAAGAAGAGAGGTCTAAAAAAATAGGAAGAAATCACTGTTTTATCAGACATACTGAAAGGCCATTGTTAACATTTAAATGAGATTTATTTCCCGTCTGCACACAAAAGCAGGCACACATCTATTATGTTTGTACTTAAAATCAGGATATATACACCTTCTGAGAAGAAGTAGTTGTCCTCTCCTCTCTGCATTGGGCCTCCAGTGAGGTCAGGAAAAAGGGTATAAGAAGAGATAGAGATTAGAACACACCTCTTAGGAAACTCTGCCTGCCTTAAAGATTAAATCAGTTAATTATTTAGTTGGGAATATGCCATAATGTGTTTGCTCTCAAAAAAAGAAAATGTTAAAAAGGAATAGGACTTTGAATACAGTAACTACTGAGCTGTGAAAATCCTCAGCTGAAATACAGTTAACTTCATGCAGTGCTGGTTATACAGACAAAGCCATTACAGAGAGTACAAGCAATTTTCTGTTAAAAAAAGTGAAATAAGAGCTTCTGCTTCATTTTCACAAGTATTATTCCTTCTCTCCATGACTTTTTTCTGCCCAAAACCAGAAGCAAATGGGCATTTAGATAGTTTTAATACAGTCATATTTTATGACCACTAGCTTATTGCCAGGTAACTTGAAACTCTTTATTTATTTATAATAATAATTTTAAATGTATTTATGTATCTATGAAACATGTGGTTTGTATTTTGAAATTTTAGAGGGAATGTTTGCAGAAAGCTTTCTCCAATTTGAGCCTAATTTTTACTGAAGTCACTGAATTTTTTCTTTTGAAAAATAAGCTTTTGGGTGAACCTCAGAAATAGCAATATGGAGTTTTCCATTTCAAAATATCAATTAAAACCAGGCATAAATTTTTCTTTTTAAATATAGCTGCCTTCTGACCTAATTACATGTCCACCAGTAACCATTAGCATAATTTGACCAAATTTCCCATAGCAGTCACATTCTTCCACCATTCCTTGCTGTTTTTTGGGCATGGCTGTCCTGTGCTCACTTCCTTGTCACTTCACCAAGCCACAGTTAACTCTCAGCAGTTGGTCCAACCCCTTAATCATTTAACTTTACATGTTTGTCCCTCCCTTTCTACTAGTCATACTTTTTTGTGTCTCTGGTATGCTTTCAGTGTGCCTTCAGGGATGTTTTCTGCTTTACTGCTTGATATAAAGCCTGAACCTATGCGTCCAGAGATGCACTGTCCTCTTTTGGTGCGTGTCACACTGTCATCAACCCTCTGATGCCCATTTCCCTTGGGCCACATCTGCAGTGGCAGGCAAAGGCTCCAGGTCTGCCAGCTTGACTTGTGGAAAGGATCTTGCAGAGATTTTAGCTAGTCCTCATTCACCCACCATGGATTTTGCTGGCTAGGGATATAGATTTCAGAAAACAACTAACTTCTTGTTCTGTTACTTAAATTTCGTTGAAAATCAACCCCTTCAAAATTTTCCCCCAATTATGATTGAGTTTAAGCCATAAAGTTCAGGTCTGGAATCTGTGTCGAACATTTCAGAATTCAGTGGTTTGGCAATTCAGCTATCAGTTTTTAGGAAAAATAGAATCAAATTTGGAAACTCATCAAGTCACACAACAGACAAAACCTATGAGGGTAAATCCATAGCTGTTTTAAAAGCATCTCTTGTTTTCTTTTCCAAGGTTTCCTGCAAAGTTCTGTATATTTGCACTCTGTAACTCAAAGCCTGCAATACAGATAACAGTTTTTCATTTAGATTTTTTTTTTCATTTTAGAATTTATTTTTTCAACTAAGTGGTGACTTTCTGAGGTTCTGGTTAAGAAAAGCAGAAAGCCTAAAGCTGAGTTAATTCTGCCATTTGTATCTGAATCCCTGAAAATAGCTCAAACAAATGCCAGTACCAATCTTTAGGGTAATACTTATCCCTATTCAGAGTGACATTTGTAGATTAGAACATACTCGTTTCTGCTTCACTGATTTTTTAGGCACAGCATACATAAGATGCATTGACAAAATGTATTCATGTTAACAAGATTCATCCAGGTACCTCCCCTCCTGACATTTAGAAAATATTCTTTTTCTTAACCTATTCCATCATAAGGGGGGAAATTCCCCAATTTCAAGGAAAGTCTTTGAAATTTATTATCTTTGGGATTAACTAACATTGGTCAGTTGCAGAGTAGGTACGTAATTCAAGACAACCTTCATCTGATATACACTTCTAAGTGAGTAATGAGAGAAATTAACATTGAAGATAAACTGTGCCTTGTTGAAATTTCAGGGAGAGCTAATGTTTCCTGAGTTGACAGAACAAAACAGACAAAGAAGAAAAGTTTTATGTCAAAGCTGTTGTCTGAATGGAACACCCATGTTCTGGAGAAAGAACACATAAGCCATGAAGTGTCTCAAAAAAACACCAAAATAATCACTCAAATTAGAGATCTTTCGTATTCCCCCCCGCTTTGCTTTTCTGTCATTCTCGACCCTCCAGGATCCCTGCTCAACTGGATATTTATTCAAGTTAGTAGAGGTCTTTGTGAATTAAGGCTTAAATATTTAATGATATAAACATCACTTAATTCACAGTTACAGATCAGCTACTCTTTTGCAAATCTGGCTAGCTTGCACAGTAATGCTTCATGTTAAGAGGGCCACTCACAGGCAATAGAACCCTCGTTATCAAAATAGTGGCTAAACAGGGCTGTCTCCAGTTCTGTGCTCCTCTCATGCCCTCGTGTGTACACAAGTAGTAGGCCAAAGCAAAGTGCTAGAGAGCTGACATTTCTGCTAGGGGATGAAGTAAAGCGAAGAGAAGTCTGCAGCCCATTATGCTGACTGAGTGTTAAGCTGAGTGTAAGTAGATTTCTTAGAGCCTTTACATCTTAGGGGCAGACAGCCGCTCCAGATCGTGATAATAAGTGATTTGAGATACTCTGGAAATGAGATAACATTACTCATTTCTGTAAGTACAGGGCAAGAGGAGAATTACATATTCCATTTTCTGCTTGATGCCCAGGTGGTTTAAAGGTAATATTACAGTCTCCCTCTGTGTTCTTTCAATGATACTTATGAAACTGGCTTTCTAATCTGTTCAGGCTACTGGGAAACCGACAGAAGCACCAAAACTCTGTTTCTTTTTGCCTATGAAGAAATGCATGATTATATTTTCCATGCATAATATAGCATTATTATATTTTCCATTTATAAAAAGATATAGTTACCCAAATACAGTAAGCCATTAAGTTTTGATGAAATCATAAAAACAACTTCTATCTTGCTTCTGTCTTGCGTTACTTTATTTTGCGGTGCTGGGTCTCTTTTTTTTGTAGCTATGTTCAAATCAACAGCTTTATCATTCAGGCTGTCCTGCAAACCATATGCCAGATCCAAAGCCTTACCACAATGAGACTATAGGAAGAATTAATTTTTCTTTCTAAATCAGTAGAGTTTATCCTGCAGATCTGCTTATTGAAACACAAGAGCTTTCAAAAACCTGTAAAACAGTGAAGTTACCATTATCTTTTATGAGACTTACTGTCTGCATGCAATAATTTTCTGGCTTTTGTGCTGCAAAAAAATTTGCTGATGCCTGCACAGAGCTGAGCACGAGCTGAGTCTGTGTGAGGAGGATATTACACAGAACTACTGGACATTCCTATTAGAAAGCTCAATAGCTCTTTGCGTTTTTGCTCTTATGTTTCGGGATAGACTGCAAATGTTTGTACAGATAGTGCACTGCGGTTTTGATTTTATGCTTTATTGCATGTTTTTGTGTCCTTGTGAGTTGAGCTGTACTAGCAATAACAAGCATGAGTCAAAGCCCACTTCTGAGCTTGTGCCTACAAACTAGTTCTTGGTGCATTTCATTAAGCATATTTGGAAAACTAGATAGATTTTTATTTCTCATGCAATGCACAGTTGTTCATTATGTTTTTCAAGGGAGGAAATACTGCTGGCTCATGATAAATGTATCATGTACCATAAGCCATGGTCTAATACATTTTATACTGAAATCCTCTGTATTACTTGCTCCAAAATACTAGTTTTGCTTTGCTGTTAAATATTGAAACAAATTTAAAAATTCAGTTAGGCATCAATACAGCCTATGGGCTACCTTGTAATTTTTCCTGATGCGGAGTTGCCACTCTGGGTTTTTCACGAAAGATGAACTTAAAAGTGAGAGCAACTTTCACAGAGGGAGTTTGCCGAACAAAATGTTCAGATGATACATCCGGTAACTCATCACCCCAAGCCAAGATGGCCCCCAAGAAAAAAAGAAGTGCCATGACTTGTGGAATGGCAGGGCATGAGGGGCTGGTGGCCTGGGGCGCTCGCTCTGACTGTGATGGAGCTTTCCCCCTGTGCCCGAAACCTACATGCTCTGCTATCCCGCTCAGTGCCCTCGTCAGCTCCCTGCTGTGTCCCAGGACCTGGGCAGGCTCCCCCCCGTCCCCGGGTCTGCCAGCAGCCCGCCCCTCCTCTCGGCACAAGGCTGCTGTCCCTGGAGGCAGCCCAGCTCCCGGCAGGCGTTGTGTAAGAGTGTTGTGTAAGAGTGCCAGGGATAAGCCAGAGACATCGGGAGTTGCAGGTAGGGTTACAGGAGGGGCTTGTGCAAATGAGCCAGGTTGCCCCATGGCTCTTCCTCGGGCTTTTAAAAGGGGATGTCAAGGAGCAGTCCTGCAAGGAGCCGGGCAGCCTGTCAGTGCTTCTGAAAGGTGCAAAACCCCTTTTCCCACCTGTTCCTGCCTTGAGAAGAGACAGGAGGCAGCAGTGCTTGTCCACCTTATGCAGCTGCTTCAGGAATGGGAAGGGAAGCCTGATGCCTACCAGAAGGTGTGCAGTTCATGGTATGGACAGGAACCAGGATTCAGACCACAAAATTACCCTGGCCCTGGCCTAGAGGAGACTGGCAGCCACCACTTAAATCTGAAGCCTCAGAATACGGTCAAAACCACCCTCATCCCCTGGGCAGCACTCCTTTTATACAGTCATTGGTTAATCTGATGCATTCATGTGAAGGAGGAGGCACTTGGTGAAAGTAGGAAAACACCTAACTACACTGATTAATGCTAATTGGTTAATCGCCTTTCATTATGGAAAAATAAGGATGTGCACTAACTGGCAATATGGCTAGACAGTGCTTCTGTATTGGAGACTAAAGCCTGAGAATTAATTCCAAATATCACCTACTCAGGCCAGAGGAGTTGAAGATTCCAAACATGTCTCTCTTTTAAAATTTGTTTTGGGGCAGTATAAGAATATTCTTTTCCTGGTGCAGGACTGTAGATCTGAAACAACACTCAGTATCAAGATGGAATATGTTTTTTGCTGCTTCCATTTGAGGTATCCAATATGATCATGAGGACTACCTTGTTTGAAAAAAAAGAAAAAAAGAGAAAGTGGGGTATAGCCCCAGTGATGGAGAAGGAGCACAGTGCCCAGTCTGCTGCCACAGCTCTCTAGCAGGGAGGTCATGCGGGATGTGAGATAGCAGCCTCTGAATTAGTGCTGCGTGCTCAGGGACTGTGACTCAGAGCCATGAGACCTTGGGTAGCTCTTTTGTGGGCAAGTAAGTGCTCAACACACAAAAGATAATCTAACAAAGCCTGCTGCCTGTTCCCTGTGACGTTAGCAAAGCTTAGCCATAAAATTGTGTCACTTTTGGCAAGAAAGAAACTTACTCTGCAGTGTCTGTAAAGACCCCCAGACATTACTGGGCTGTTGTAGTCTGTGACTCACCCGCATCCTTCCCATTTGTGCCTGTTCATGTACTTTTTAGCTGTAGACTCTTAAAAAGAGCCTGATTTCCTCCAACATCTTACACAACTATGCCTTCAAGAGGAACTGGCTATAATTAATGTAGACACCACTTAATATTCTTGCTCATGTGAAGTAAAAGCTGTGTTGTGCCTTCAGAAGACTGTGCTATGTGTATGCCAGAATGGATAAATAGTTCTGAACTTCCACAATGTTTCCAGCTATGGGTCACATTCCTTGGAAAGAAAAATAGGAAATTACTTCTGGCATATAAAATGTGGTATAAAAGCATCCTTTAGAAAAGATCCCAGGACATTTGGGAAGATTATTAAAATCATAAAATATTTTAATTATCATTCTGATTTTAATTGTTGTTTATTATGATTTTAATTAATGGTTTAAATAATCATCATGATGATGATTAAAATCATCATCACAAAGCAGGTATTACAAATGGGCTCAGTTACTGTGTGTCTTTTGGCGGTTGCTAAATTGACCTAGTGGAGATGCCAGATGGGCAAGATGCTGCACATTTACAGCAACATCAAGACCTGCTCCAAGAAGCTTTATCTCTAGGCAGGTATGAGGAGAAAAAGAGGATGTGCACTCTCCATTTTAAACTATGGCACACAAACAGACTGCCAAAGCCAGATATGTTAGTGTAATGCTTTATACAATAGACCAGCTTTTCTTACAGTCATTTTGTAATTAGTTTTTTTACACAAGTGACAGCTGCTTTTATGCCAAGTCCTAGTCTCATCAGGGAAAATGGCAAAACTCCCAGGATAACTAGAATTTTTCTCTTTATACAGAATTCATTGAAGAACATTGTATTTATCCTTTTTTTATCGTCCTTTTAAATAGATTGGTGCAAAACCAATAATTTTAGGTTTAGTAAGTAATTATTTACAGGAGGAGCAGAATTTTATTTAAAACACTCAATTGTTTACTTCAAGTATGCTTGTGTGTCACTGAGTCACCAAACCACTATTAAATTCTGGGAAATGGCATATTGTTGAGGTTCACGATGTCCCACGACGTGGTGGGATGGGTCAGAGTCTGATTTTAATTGGAGGCCTGATCTAAATTTGTATCCTTTCAAATCAGGATTGAAAAACGGTGAAGGATTTTGAAGTTCCACAAGATGTCAGTAGCAAAAAGAAAGGCCTTGCATTGTCGCCTCTAGTTGTGTGGTTTGTACATGGCAAATATCAAGCAGAGTATTTGCTCTTCCCTTATAAGATTGAAGAGATGCCGTCTTTTCTAGGAGCCTGGATGGAGTCTCGGGTGGCTTGCTTGGGAGGAAAGACAAGGAGGTAAAAACACATTGTCACACAAATGCTGGAGGGTATTTTACGGGTTCACGGACTTGTTAGGGTTGGAAGGGACTTCTGGAGATCATCCAGTCCAACCTTCCTGCCAAGGCAGGGTCACCTTGTACAGGTGACACAGGAACGTGTCCAAGTATATTTTAAATGTCTCCAGAGAGGGAGACTCCAGTGTGTTCCAGTGTACTGCATCCCTCATGTAAAGAAGTTCTTCCTCATGTTGAGGTTCCTGCTCTAAATCTTTAAGTAGATTTTGCATTGTGCTTGCTTTGCAAATTGAATGAACGTTATATCCTGAAATCAGTAATTTCCTTTCAATATAATGTACTACAGGGAGAAATAATTTCAGATGATTAGGAAATTAGAAAGGACAAACTAAATTGTTGTGTATTTTTTTCTTTTTCCTCTATGGTGACCAGCGAGGGGACCCAAGGGCATGGCATGAAGAGATTTAGTCTTTAAGGAAAAGACTCTTCACTCAGAGGGTGGTCAGACACTGGAACAGTCTCCTCAGGGAAGTGGTCACAGTCCCAAGACTGCCAGAGCTCCAGGAGCTTGAGACAACACTCTCAGGCACTCAGTGTCATCTGCAGAATCACAGAATCATAGAATTTGCTGCCTCGGAAGGGACCCCTCAGGATCACATTCCTGGAGCTGTCCTGTGCAGGGCCAGGAGCTGGACTTCGATGATCCTTGTAGGTCCCTTCCAGCTCAGGATATTCTATGATTATGGGTTTGTTTGGGTTTTTTCCTATTTTTTTTCTTTTTTTTATGAGAGAGAGAGAGAGAGAGTATGTGTGTTTGTGTTTTGTGGGGGGTTTTTGTGTGTTATTGGTTGTTGGGGTTTTTTTGGTTCTTTGTTGTTTGCTTGTTTGTTTTTAATCAAGAGCAATTCCGACCTTTGGAGTAGCAATTGATTTAACTTAAAGATACCTGCTGGTGGTTAAGGCAAGGAGGCACGGAGTGAGGGAAAAGCCCGGGAATAGCGCTTCGGGCTGCTGCCGCCAGGGGGCGCTGCCGCGCCGCGCCGCGCCGCGGGCGGGTTCTGCCCTCGGGAGGGCGGGAGGGCCGCGCCTCCTCCCGGCGCCGCTTCCCGGAGGCCCTTCTTCCCTGCGGCCCTTCTTCCCTGCGGCCCTTCTTCCCTGCGGCCCTTCTTCCCTGCGGCTCTGCTCTGCGCCTCCCGGGCCGGCGGCCGGCCCTCGGTGGGCGCGGGACATGGCCCTGCCTCACACCCCGTCCCGGGTAGCGGGGCGCGAAGCGGCGCCCCGGGCTCGGGGCGTCCCTCCCACACCGCGTGTGGCTGAGCAGAGCCTCAGGTGCGGGAGCGCCCCCGAGGCCGATGGGCTGAGGTGAAGCGGCGGGGCCGCGTCCCAGATGCATTAATTACCCGGTACTGCGGCTCACCTGCTCTGTCGTTCTGACCCCTGCCTAAACACAGCAGATGCGCTCGATGTTCTGCCTGCTGCTAGGGGAGGATATTTATTTCAAGGGAAAGACTCCCTGTGTGAGGAGACGGTGGCCAAGAGGAAATACGGACAGGGCTATGGCACTGAATGGACGGAGAGAAATAAAATCCACAAGTTTGTTAACAAAGATCAGTTTCTTACCATAAAATGATGATCAGGACAATTTAAGAGAGGTTCTACTTCCTCTCTAAAATGTCACTTCCACACTAACATTAAAAGACAGGTGTTTCTTGATCACAGAATCACAGAATCAGCAAGGTTGGAAAAAGCCTTTAAGATCATTCAGTCCATCCATCAATCCAGAACTACTGCTGTAACCCCTAAACCACTGAAGTACACCACCCAGGGCCAGATCCAGATGCCTCTCAAATACCTCCAGGGATGGTAAACCTACAACCTCCCTGGGCAACCTATTCTAATGCCTGACCGTCCTAATAGTGAAAAACTTTTTCTAGTATCTAATCTGAGTCTCCCCTGTCTCAGCTGAGGGCCATTTCCTCTGTCCTTTCACTGCAGGCACAGTAGAAGAGACCGACCCCCACCTCACTACAGCCTCCTTTCAGGGAATTGTAGAGAAGGATGAGGTTCCCCCTGAGCCTCCTCTTCTCCAGGCTAAACAAACCCAGCTCCCTCAGCCCTTCCTCATAGGATGTGTTTTCTTCACAAGCCTTGTTGCCCTTCTCTGGACACGCTCCAGCACCTCAATGTTCTCTTTAAAGTGAGGGGCTGAAAACTGAACACAGTACATGAAGTGTGGCCTCACCAGTGCTGAGTACAGGGGGATGTTCCAGAGAGCGTGACTCTGTTCTCAGGCTAGTTTTCCACAGGCATTAGTGGGGTCAGTTGTAGGCCCACTACAACTGACCCCACAAGTAAGAAATCCTTAAAAATTCTAATGAGATCTTGTCTCTATTCTGGAGTAATGCCTTTAGGATTGTCTCTGCTCGGGTTGGATTGTTGGCACTTGAACTAGGGAGAAAGCTGGGATCATCCAACTGGGCACTGTGTTTTGAGCAGGGATGGCTGAACAAGGGTATGCTGCCTGTGATGCCTCCATGTGAAAAACGTGAGGGCTGGTATAAATCCTGACATGGCTGAAGGATGATGTCGTAACTGGCATCTGTGACTTTCTCTCCTGGCACTAAATTAGTTTGCAGGGCCTCAATCTTTGCTACCAAACAGAAAAAGAGTATAGTTAGTGTGTCAGTGTGTGTGTATGGACATGTGAAAGGGGGATACAATCTAAATATTAAAACCAAAACTTTAAAATGCCGGATTCAGTTCTTCACAGCTGCAGGTGTCTCATTAATAAAATAGAAGATGTCATTTTTTGAAAGTTAAGTACATATAAATTAATTTTCTACCAAATGAGTAAAATTACTATTTACGTCTCAGAACTTTGTAAAAGTCAATAGAAGTTTGGGTTTCAAATGACTGAGGAAGAATCAGTGTAACTGTAACTGTAAAAGAGAATTTTTAATTCTTTTGAATCCTCTGTTTTTACTGAACCTGAGAGTAACGGGCATATATCATTAGAAACCGTAAAGTAGAAACAAGTTAGCTCCTAAAGTTACATACTAGATTTGGAGGACCTTCTGCAAAAAAAAATAATGGAAAGTGTTCCATGAAGTGGGCAGAAGCTTTGTTGTTTTTTTTTTCTGCATCAGTAGGCACAAGCTTTTAGACCTTGCTTCCAAATCCCTGTTAGCCACAGCTCCTCCAGTCCACCATGCTTTGGACCTCATTTACATTTGTTACCTCATGCAGCTGGGCAAGGTTATTCGAATTTAATGTGTTATGCCATCAGACATGGACCATGCTACACAAGATCCAGAATGTTCCATCTTGCTTAAATGTTAATGGTATTCTGCAGATGTGCATTTATGGACATATTACATGGGTTTTCTCCCTTTTTTTTGACAGGTGACATTGGTGACGGAAGAAGGACAAGAATGATTGCATATCCATAATTCCCAGCAGTATGTCAGGTAATCATATTTCATAAGGACATCTATGCAATATTTCTTGCCTTTCTGGAGTGATTATTGCTAAATATTTACTGAAAAATACTTCTTTAACAGTTTCTGAATTCATTGGTGCTGGGAATGGAAATCTTTCCTCTATCTAGGGCACAGAGATGTGGGACACATAGTAATCTTCCCCAACATTTTTGAAACTCTCATCTTCCTTGGTTTGCCTTCTGGAACCTAGTTGTGTTCTAAACGCACATTCCAACTTCAGCATTCCTGCTGAAGCTTCCAGCACAGGAACAGTTTCTGCTGAGTATCGTGGCCTAAGTAACATGGACATATCCCCTGAGCTTCAAAGTGAGACAATCAAACTTATTTTATATAGATTGCCAAGTACACTTTGGAGAATTATTGTCTAGGTCTGCAGGTGGGCTGAAGATCCGGAGTTGACATGACCATTAACCATTTTAAGCCTGCTTAACCATCTTAGCCTTGCCAGTTGCAAAGCATCTGAAGGCTACACATAAATTAGCTGTGTCAAAACCCCCATGGATCTAATCCCAGAACAGGGTATCTAGAAAGACGTGCTTATTATGTGGAGATCATATAGAAGGCCAGAGAATTTCAGACTTCCAGAATTTGTTTTAGTATTCATCAATTTGCCTAAGAAAATGTCTACTGATACTGTTTGTGAATGTGTATTTCAAGAGCCAAATGCTTAAAAGGGACCTTTTAAAAACCTGTTTGCAAAATGCAACTTGTGCTACATAGGAGAAATCATTACTAACAAGACTGTATTCCTGGTGTTCTGCCCAAGGGACAGCTTTTTTTTACTGACTATGCAGATCAAATATCCTTTCCTTTTCCTTAGAAGGCTCCCATCGATTTGTACTGGCCAGCAAGGGGTGACAGCTGCATTCACCAACAAAGATGGTCTTCTGACTTTAGGTTTCTAGATAAGAGGTAGAGGGTAAAATTCATGGGAAGAAACAGAGTATTATATAAATACATGCTTTCATAGTAAAACATATTATTTGATAATATAAAAAAGTGTGTCTTTTTAATGGTTTCTTTGCTGCCCATTGAAGCAGAAATGAATATAAGAAGGAAGCAGAGGGCGTTGAGGCATTTTGTGGAGTGAAGTGGAATACTGACCCTTGGTTGGTGTGTCAGGCTGTGACTTAGCATCACTGCCACATGAGGATCTGGAAGGAGTTACTGTCCTCAGGCTGCATTGGCAGGGCCTGCTAGAGTGGTTTTGCATTGTCCTGCAGGCGTTCTGGGCATGGTGATTTCATTTGGCAAATACCTGGTTTGGAAGAATTTAAATGATTGGCATGTAACTTGTTCTCTTCCAACTCTCTGTTGTGCTCTCCCCTGTCTCATGTTAAACTGTGTTTTATGGCATTTTACTACAGGGCTTGATATTGCTGTGGTTTTGGAGGGAGCAGTTAATAGCTTCTGCTGTGTGATGGCAAGAGATGAGGAAGGAAATGCAGTGTGCCCACTTCATCCTCACCTTATCTGTTTGGTCTGTGGCTTCCTGTGGGGGGTGGGTTTATGGAGATTTTCCACTAGCACTCTAACCAGGCCTCTCTCCCTGGACTTGCCCCTGGCATGGCATCTCTGCTAAGCTCAGAGAAACACAGAGCCTTATTGGAAGGACCTACATTTTCTGCATTTCTTTTGACAGAAGTCAGCAGAACAAATATGTGCAAAGAAAATAATAATCAAGCAAAAAAAAAAAAAAAGGTTGCGATGGAGATGACTGTACAGCTGTAGATGTCCTGCACTTTTCGTTATGAGCAGTTCATATTTTCTGTTTCTGGTTATATAAATGACACTCCCTACATGAGTGTAAATGTAAAAAGAAGCATGGATGAAATAAAAGTCTTTCAAACTGTATTAAAACTTCATAAATACCACCATCCAGAGCCAGACAAGAGTCCTTTTCTAATGAATGATAATGGAAGTTTAGACTCTGTTACTGAGTCACTGGAATATGGGAGCAGAATCTAATAGAAAACCAAACCAGCTGGCTGAAATAACAGGCTGTATTATTCTGTATTTTTGATAGATAATTTCTCTCCCCATATGTTATGTTTCTACTGCAGTATGTATTTTCCTCTTGTAGGCACTGCCTGGAAGTCTTCAGGTTCTAGTGCAATCTAGAGATGTTTTTTCTGACAGGAGATTGTAGAATTTGACCTTGACAGTAAAGCTAGGCTTTAGTATATTTGCAGTTTCCATAAGAAAAATATTTTGAATATTTTGACATCTCATCTTTAAAAACACGTACTGGTGTGAATATTTTACGTGCTTATAGCTTTTAATAGAGATAGTTTTAATAGAGAGAGTTCTAGTTTGCCAAAGTTATTTTGGGAATTTAAAAGTTATGGGTATCATGGAAGGATTTCAGAGATATAGAAGCCCTTACTTAAAAGTGAATAAAATTAAAAATAAAAAGCAGAGTGAGTGTATGAGGTAAAATATTTGCATGCAAAAAGCTGAACTGAAACACAAATACTGAATTAATGAAGTCGAAGCTACTCTTCCTTTTTCTTAGACTGCAGTCAGAGTTCACCCAGCAATACAGATAGAATTAATGAACACCTAATATTGGGTACTTGATGTCATAAGAAGCAGACTAGTGAAAAGCTGGACCTACAGGTTTTGTGGACAGTGTTTGTCAGTTTGCTTTTGCAACTCTGCCAATTCTAGGTGTCAGGACTTGCCGAACCAGTTTTTTTTACACCTAGGACAGATGATGACCAAACACTGAGATAAAGGGATGCTTCAGAAGAGGGAGAGGTGGACATAATGTGTCTTTGAGAACTATCTCTGAGACAGATGCATTCTGTTCTCATTAATTGAAGCTTGCTGAAGTAAATAGTTTTCAGATGAGCCATCACACACTTAAATGTAACAAAGCAAATCTAAAAGTTTAGCTTTCCTGTTTTGAGACATTGTTTTTATTAAACGTGGGTTGTCTTTTATAGAATCACAGAATGGCTTGGGTCAGAAAGGACCTTTAAAAGTTGTCTTCTCCAGCGCCCCTGTAATGAGCAGGGACATCTTCAACTAGATCAGGTTTCTCAGATGCCCCTCCAACCTGATTGTGAATGGGATAGGGTGCACCTTCTCTGGGCAATGTGTTGCAATGTTTTAACACCCTCGTTGTAAAAACCTTCTTCCTTATATCTAATCTAAATCGACCTTCTTTCAGTTTAAAACAATTACCCCTTGTCCTGTTGCAACAGGCTAAAACGTTTGTCCCCATCTTTCTTAGAGACCCCCTTCAAGTACTAAAAAGCCACAATAAAGTCTCCCCAGAGCTTTCTCTTCTCAAGGCTGAACAGTTTCAACTTTTTCAAGCTTTCCTCATAGGAGAGGTGTTTGATTCCTGTGATCACTTTGGTGGCCCTCCTCTGGACTCACAGGTCCATGGCCTTCCTGCTCTGAGGGCCCCGGAGCTGGATGCAGTGCTCCAGGTGGGGTCTCATGAGAGGGGAATAGAGGGGCAGAATCTCCTTGAAGTTGGAGAGTATTATTTTCTCATAGAGAAAATTGTTCTTTCAAATTAATATGTAACATAATTTTAAAAGCTCTTTCTATTTCAACACTGTAATGAAGCTTCTGGTTTAGCATCACTATTCACTGGCAATAGCTATTGCTGGAGGCTCCCTTCTGTACGTTTTCTCCCAAAATGCGGGACAAACCCTGAGACATATCTTCATCTTACTTTATTTACTGGAGTGAGAACTGAAGAAGAAATTGAAGAATGGGTTCCAAAACCTAGAAAATAGTATTTGTAGAATACAGTAAATCTCATAATTTTTACCTTCATGGCAGATGAAGAGAGAATGTAAAGAGTGTAATAGTGGTTCCAGTAAAAACTGCAGCAGTTCTTTCACTGATTTCAGTAAGGGCCAGTGTTTTACTCTGCTTTTACTTGGGAGCTTCAAAATCAACTCAGTCATTGTGCTTCTACTCAAATATCCGCACTGTTCTATTTGGTAATGACTGTAAAGTTAGATCAAGATAGGAATTATAATAAAATTAAGTGCTTACATTGGGGAATATAATTTAAATGTCATAAATGCATATTTTCAGTAAGTAGAATTTAATATGCAACGTTTCTTGAAACAGGTCCCTCATTTGGAGAAGAAAATTAATCAGCTTTTGTGCAACAAATCCATTTGAAAACCAGTGTCTCCAGGGGTGTTGCACGTAGTTTCCAAGAACTGGGAAAAGTAATAGAATAGGAAAGGTACCATATTTTCTTCATGAGTCTTTTCACTGTAATGCTCATTACCCTGTAAACTTGACATTAATTCAGATGGAGAACAGTTTATTGTTTAACATCAGCTGAGAAATTGTTTCTCCCGAATTTCTATAATGATTTTCCTAGGATAATTTAATTTGACATGCATCACTGTCTGACACTTCTTTGCCTGCCAGACCATGATGAAATCCGGCTAACTCGAGTGTATTATTTCTTTTAAGTAACGGACTTTTTAGGAGGACAGTAAATACTTTAATATAAGGTTTTGTTACGCCAGGATTCAGCAGCTTTGTAATGAGCTTTTGGGGATTTTCAAAAGGTTAACAAGATTTATATTGTGGGATGTTTTTGCATGAAGCTATGAATCACTCCATGATGGCTCTTATTACTTAGAAGCATATTTCTGAATATGCAGTTAAAAATATCACACTTGCTAAGTTCTAGGTTACAGACACTCTGGGTTAATTTTACCTTTTTTTTTGGTTCAAAATTTAACGTTTTTAAAAGTGCTTTGTAAAAGTGCTATATAAATACAAAAGCCAAGTAGTCTGTGAAACATTTTGTAATGTTTCAGATTTTATGCAATTCCTTAATATGTTGGTGTTTTCTTTCCAAGCGACAAATACCTGCTGATTTTTCCACAAAAGTTCACACATTTAAAAAAAAAGGGGGGGGGGGGGCAGGTTAGATTTCACAAAGAACAGTGAAAACAAACTTTTTTTTTTAGTTTTTTTTAGTTTTGTAGCATCTGCTAGTTATTTTATTTGCTAGTTATTTTAAGTACATTTCATTATGTTAATGCTGATATGTTTTTCCTTTTCTATTTTGTTTTTAATTATCTATCAATATATGTACTCACTTTCTATAGTAGTTTCATTTAAGCCAGAGCTGTTTCTTTTGTTAACTCATTTTTCTGAAATTTATTTCTGATGGGAGCAGACTGTTGTGTTTGAAATTTTGAGTATAATTCTTAGACTGTTTAGCTGTGTTTCACTACTGGCATCAGGTTAGGAGGACTGCAAAGGGTTGTCAGTATAAAATGTACTTGTTCATTTCACAGGCAAGAAGCTTTTAGAGTAGTTATTTAAAAGGACTAAAATGTCCTGTTTTTTCTAAGTCTTCTCCACTAGCCTATAAAATAAAACACTTTGCTGTGCTTGCCACAGGAGTTGCAGCCTGCCATTTTATGATCTTCAAAAGCCTGACCACAGCTGCTGTTTATTTCTTCTGATAACTGTATGTCAGAGCAATGAAATTACAACACTTGTCCTTGGTATTGATTCCTATAGGTAGAGAGGACTGTAATTTGTTTTGTGCCAATTGTAAAGCTGTTGGTAAACTCTAGGATCAATCCAATCAGTCATTTTCCAGTTATTTCCATATAAACAAAATACCTTTTACACTCACTTAACTCACTTCTCATTATGTTCTTTAAAAGCATCAGATTTGCTACAGTGCTTATCATAGAAAAGGACAAATGTTTAAGGAAATGTGTAAATGCTGCAATACATGAAGGCCAGACTTTCATTATTGCTTTGTTGTGTCTCTGAAAATGCTTTAGATCTGTACCAAGCTTGAGTTTATTTCAAGTTTGAAAGAATTCTCTCATCACATCCAAGTTTGTCTTTCCTACTGAAGAAGCCTTTGACTGCGTTGTTTGGGCAAAGTCTATTTGTTTATTTACTTTTTTTGTCTTTAACAAATCACACATTTGTCAAGACTGCTAGTTTTAGTACCTTTGTTTATTTTGTCTGGCCATTACTCAAACCTCAGTCCTTCAACGAAGAGTGTTATTTCAAGATACTGGCTATCTCTGTAAGCAATTCTAGAAGTAAAATAGCTTGTACTGTTTCACCACCTTGAAAAAAGAAAGAGATTCAGTTATGTGCATGTATCCCCAGGATTTTGTTAGCAAGCAGTGGCCAAATATACTGTCCATTCCCCAGTGGGAAGAAGTGGAAGGTCTAATGAGAGATTAGGGAAAGACCATATGAATTGATTTGAAAGCTCATGATGAAAATAGTGCTCAGAATTGGGATTTTAGAAAAAGGTGACAGTGATCTTAAGTGATTAGTGGGAGTGATTTGAGTGATTTCCTAAATTGTTTCATTGTAACTTACTTGTTTTTGATGATCTATTTGATGTATTTTGAGCCATATTCTGAAAATGGTGGGGGTTTTTCTCACTTTTATTTTAGTAGGTTCCCAGGCATTACAAGAATTATCTAACACAACACGAAGAGAGTAAACATCCATTAACATTCCCGTATTCACACAAACAGTAGTCTGCAAAATGAGCACTGGAGAGGTGGATTGCTGTCTGTTGGGCATTAAATCAATCTTGTTTTAAAACAAACAGAGTGAGGTGGTTCTGCACATAAAGAGACAGACACTGGGATTCCTTGCCAGAGGGGATTGTGCATACAAGAAATGTACACAAGAGTAGACTGGGCTGCACTTCAAAGAGAGATCCATTGGGTATTGCTACATTTTAGAAAGGCCACAAGAGCTCAGGCAGTCCCTTGGGCTGATGAGTAGCTGGGGATTGGGAGACTCTTGGTGGCAACTCTTATATGTGCTTGCTTTGTTCTTATTCTTCCCTGGGTATCCACTTATGACTCCTGTTGGAGAACAGCAGCCAGGTGAGCCCTGTGGTTTGAACGGAACTGCTGTGCTCGGGTATAGCTTCTTCTCAGAAAAACTCCCTCTCATGTGTTGTACAGAACTATGAGAGGGAAGAATGCACTGTTCTAGTTCCATTGTGTGTATCCTGGTATTTTACTGCTTTTCCCCATATAGCTTTGCTCATTAATATCTTCTGGTAAGTCTTTTTTATCTGTAGCTGCTACAATATTCCGTATTGGTCTACACAATTCCTGTTCATTTCTCAAAAGACAGGTTTTCAGAGAGCTCTTTACACACCAAAACCCTGAACCCTGAACCATTTGCTTCTCTGTGTTCAGAACCTGCCTCTGGTTAACTTACAGATGAACCGTCATGTTCTTCTGGATATTCTTTTTCTCTGAATAATTTTTTCTCATGTTTAGAAATTTGAGCATAATTTCAACCCCGGCTCTTGATAAGTGTTACTTGTGTAGTATTACTTTAAAAGTTTATAGAAATTTAGTCTGTTTTTAAAAAGTGATGGCACTGATTCACAGAGGAGCTCATTAATATATATCAAGAACAAGGATAAAGCTATTACGCTGTTTATTACAAGTTTCCTAATATTGCCTTTTCTTGCACATTAGAAACTGTTTACAAATTTTATTTTAATTATCTATGTGCTCGTCTTTCATGGTGATTTAATACTTGTCCAAAAGATTGGAAATACTGAAATTTAATTTATCTTGAAATCCATATTCTGAAATGTAATATTTAAATATTTTATAATATTGCCACTGCTAAAGCAGGTAGCAGGACAGCAGTCCTGGATTAAGTAACCCTGGCTGTTTATTTCCACAAGCGTACACATATGCACATGTTTCTGAAATATTGAAAACCGCCTAATGGTTTTAGTAGACATCGCTAGTTCTACCTGCTACAGTTCTTCTCACTCTACAATTTTTTTCTTACAGGCACTGTAATTTTTATATTTTAAAAATTTAGGAAAGAAATCGCATGTTCTCAGAGGTTTTATTTAGCACCTTTACAAAGGCAGAATTTGCATATTTAAGAAGAAGAGTCTGGCTAGTCTGTGTGAGCTGGGCTCCATCCTTCTGCTTATTCAATGATCGTATGAGCCAAGTTTAAAAGTTGAGAAACTCAGTTGTGAAGTGTTTCCCTCTTTTACAAGGAAGCATAACAAGAAAATGCTATGCTGGTTTTTGGGAGAAAATGGAAGGATGGGAGAGAAAAGAGGAAGAGGAGAGAAGAAGCAAAATAGGTGAGAAAATAAAATGCTGTGAACTGACAGCAAGAGAAGAAATGAAACCTTAGGCTTGTTTGGCGCAGATGGTTTTGTCCTTCCCAGACAAACACACATGAAAACTTTACGTGCTTTACTTATAGTTACTTTGTGTGGTTTATAATGCTTGAACAAAGTATGAATCAGGTGTTAACTTTACTGGGGACACATCTTTTAATTGTGTCTTGGTTGCTTTTTTCTTTTTTTCCCTCAAGTCATCCAGTAAAAATCCTCTAGTGTTGTTGGACTGGGTCCATGCAAAGCTAGGCTGCTTCATCAGCCTGCTGTGCACCCCTCAGTCCTAATCCTGATTACATTTGCCTTAGTTGATCTGTCTGATGCCAGCCCACTTCAGTGTCCTTATATGCTTGCATACTTCAATGGCAAAACAAAAAAACCAAACCAGTGAAGTGCTGTTGTCTTTGCTGCTCTGTTTTCAGTAAACCTCAGCTATCCGAAAAGGCAAAACTTTGTTATGTAAGTTTTGCAATCAAGTAAGTTGATGACAATTCAGAGATCTCTAAGTTGTTCTCCTACTTGCTCCTATTTTGATCAGCTGCAAATTGAAATACTGTATAGAGAGAATTTTCTGTAGAAATTCTTCTGTGAGTGGTTTTGGAATGTAAAATAACTTGTTGTTAGAGGAAGTGTCTTTGTAACTGGGAAAACAGCAGACCTCTGACATCCCAGAACTGTTGATTCACCTTTTGCCTAAGTGACAGCCTGTTGCCGGGGGTGAAAAATGAATGTTTGCACTCCCCCAAAAAGTGTGGGCAATGTAGTCAGTCTCTGAGGAGCAGGGACTGATTGCCTGTGTGGTCACAGCAGCTTTCATCACCAATGGATCTAGCTGTCAGCTGGAGCTACTGTGGTATAAAGCAGTAATAATGGTAAAGCAAATCCAGCCTTGATTGCAACAGGGCAGATCCCAAGCAAGGAAAATTAGTGTAGCTCTCAGGGCACAGCAGGGGGAATTTAATGCAGTGCCTCTAAGGTTGTTGTGAGCATGGGGAACGGGCACTCTTTCAGTGTGGTTTTTGGTCCTATTTTGTGCACTCTGAATTTTTGTCAGGATCAAAGTTCAGGGTTGGTAGTCCTGCTCATTCCAGCAGGAAACACTGTCCTCCAGGCTGGCTGGGAGAAACAACTTAAAGACTCTCTTAACTTGAGTTGTACTAAAAAAGGGAGAAATTTTGTCTGTCGCTTCTTTGACCACTGTTGGCAGATGCTAGTAGAGGATTGGGAAAAAACCCACATAACTGAGATGAAGACAAATTAATTGTTCCACATTTTTTTGGTAGTCCTTTATATACTTTCAGATAACACTGCATGTCTGAGAACAGGCCAACCTTTACAATCACCCATTAAGGAGTCTTTGCTTTGGCCTGTAGTAAAAGAATTTGGAGGGATTCCCCTTGCATATCCTTTTAGTTAGGCTCAGTGGGCAGTTCATCTGCTAAACTTTTCTGCTTCTATAAAAAAACCTTCCCTTTAAAGACCCTCTGATGGGAATTTGAGGAAGTCTTTTAATCTGTTGACTGCTGAGATGCCACTTATTACTACAATGTGCATTTTGAAATTGCTTGATGATTCCTTGATGAGAAGAGCTCTGGCCCTGCTTATTAGTCCCTCTTAACTCTGAAACAGGGCCTGTGGTTTTAGTCATGGTTCGTCTCAGTAGGCTGTACTGCTTCCTGCCTTGCTTATAGCTGTTTTAACAGTAGCAAGAGGGAGAGAGAGATGCTTCTCTTACAAATAAGGAGCGCAGACAAAATTTCATTATCATCCTTTATCAAAGATTTTGGGTTGAGAAGACCAAGAGCAGATGCAGGAGATTTCAACTGAAGTTTTTGTTAAAAAAAAAAAAAAGAAGAAAAAAAAGAAAAAATGCCTTTGAGAAATTCAGGCAGGATATGTTAAAACCAATGGAGTAGAATGTAGTCCTCTGATGAAACTAACTTAACATTATAATAAGATGAACAGTAATTTAAGACATAAACATCCGCTGTGCCACAGTATATGAAATACAAGAAAAGGAGACAAAATATAAGACCTCTCAGTGGTAGTTCCTTACAACTTAATCTTTGTCTAGCAAAACTTGAATGTGAAATGTCCCTGGTGACTGAGGAGAATTTGTGAAATAAAGTGGAAAGTTGTAAAATTAAATGAACTGTAGCTAACATGGCAGACAAAATAGTGAGACAAATTTCAGAGGGAACTAAAAGGAAAAGAGAGGATATAGCTTCTTGATGTTTGGGTAGCCTTGGTAAACTCTGCCTGGGTAAATTCCAAATGATGGAAACTGTAACAGAATCAATTTCTCCTCATAGTTTAAATGGGTCTGTAATCATATTTCAAAATCCCATAGATGCTTTGCAAACACAGAGATTGGAAAATATGTTTTGATTTTATTTTATAAGTTATGAAGGTTTTTAGAGTTCCTTGTTAAAGTTAAAAATCTATAAGCCTTGTGTGACACCCTCTCTGAATCCTTGGGGAGCAGAATATTTAGCATAGTCATGAATGTATGGGTTTTAATTAAAATCAAAGGTTACACAAATCCTCATAGGCTGAAAGACAGCAAAGATGGACTTCAATATCAAAGGTAAATTTGGGGAAAAGATACAGAAATTTTTGCCTAATGAGATGGAGCAACCTGGATTATGAATCACTGATCTTGAGGACTATTATCAAGACCTGAGTAACTGAGCACATAACTGACTTTTCTAAACAAGGTCAAGAATTGTGTTGCATCACTGGCCTGCTCAAGGAGCTGAGAAAGCATGGATCTACTTATGAGTGTATTATAGAAATGCCTGTATTTTTAATATATATATTGCTGGTGCCTGACTCTCACATTTTGTGAAGATGCAATATCATCCACGCGGGGAGATAATTAGGGTGTGAAGGAACTCAAGGGAGAGTAGCCTTGTACTGAGCCAGATACACTGAGGTTATGCAAAGTCTAGAGGAAGGGCGGGTTGTAGTGCACAGTTTCTCTTTGTGCTGCAGAATATGAAGTGCCGAAGTTCAGATCTTAGAGGGAAATTCTCAGCTCCCAGAGGGTCTTTTCTCTCCCTCTGAGCTTAAATTTATGAAGTCAAGAGAATATCAAAATATTCAAATAATGAAAGAAAGTTTTATATTCTGGTTTTGTTTTTTTTTTTTTTTAATTGCCTAGTATTTTCTGGGTTACTTTCACTATTCTATTTTAAACTGATTGTCCTCCTACAAGTGATATTCTCTTGCCATGTTACCTGCCTTTAGAATTTGTTTTTAATTTTACTAAGAAAATCAAGTCTGAACTAAAAGCAAATATATAAAGCCAGAAGTAAGTAGGTAAGGGCAAATGATGTAGGTAAATTACCTGCCCTTTGCATTGAAGTCCGTGATGCCACGCCCTTTCTTACACAAATTCATGTTATTGATGTCCAGCTGAGATACAGCAAGTAGAAGAAATGGACTTGTACCTGCAAATGTCAGGTGAGCTTGTATTCCTAACAGAAAAAAGGTGTTTACATCTAAAATTAAATAACATAGTGAGGAAAGCTGTATGTACATACAGGAACTAATATAGGATAACAGTATTTAAAACTAACCATTTTTAAGTTTCCTGAATTTGTCCTGTACTAATGATGTTCCACTTAAAAGAAGTCCTAAGACAAAGGATTCAGAAACAGCAATATTATGATAGATCTGGTAACTGAAATCCCAAGTTACTTTGAATCATTTTTTTCTGGAAATTAATGACTTAGCATGCACTTACTTACTAATATGTTTCTTTACTGAGTGAAATGTATGTAAAATTAACAGGTTGATTAGAACAGCAGAATCTTATTATGATTAAAACCACTGTGGATATCAGTCATCAAATGTCTGGACTTTGCTATTTTCTTTATGCAAGTTAAACAGCTATTTTGTATTTGAATTTTGTTACATTTAATATAAAATAAAATAATTTCTTTAAATACAGAATATGATCTTTGATGAGTCATTTCTACAGAATTTAGTTTTGCTGCCCAGAAATAGAAATCAGGCTACATTTAGTTTTACAAATTTATCAGCTAGTGGTATCTCAGTTCCTTCTATACCAAAGAATAAGTAAGGACCAATTAGATAAAGTCATGCAGCTTTAGTATTGTTCATTATCCACGCCGGAGCCAAGTGTCTGTGTCTGTGATAAAATTAGCGTCTCTGATACTCCACTGTGACCACAAGCGGAGAAAGGCAGTAGGTAGCAAAAGCGGAACTGCTAAGCATGCCCACATAAGAATGTCACACCTAGGTAACAGAGTGTCCCTCAGGTCAGCCTATGATAAGAGCAAAGTCAAACAAGGCTGAATCCTTGATGTTTTGTGTTTTAAGTATCTGAAAATTGTTCACGACCAGCCTCGACCTACAAGACCTCAAATGATCATATGAGCGAGGCAATAAATCTGTGGTAACTTGCCCTGGGGCCCATGTTGTAGTTGTGATGTTGTGAAAGTTGCATCTAGTGTTAGCCTGTCCACATAGATCTGCCTGCTTTTTCAGGATTCTCAGACAGGAAAATTTTATATTTACTTGTACCGAAGGGGAACTATGGTGGCTGAATGGGCATGGCTGAAAGGTTCTGCATCGTATCAGTGCAATCCAGTGGAGATGCACGGGAATACCACAGCATCAGGAGAGCTGGGGAACCACTTGCTTTCCAAAACTCCACACCTGAGCAAGATTTTGGCAAAGCCAACAGTTTGTAGCCCTGCGGTATTTGCCAAACATCCAGGACGTGACCTCCTGTTGTGGGACAGACTGATTCACCTTCCTGACAGAAATCAGAAATGGAATGTGGTGGGCATAACAGAAAATCGTTTCTGTAGGAAAAGACACTTCAAAAATTATGATATCCAGAGGAATGGACAGCAGCTTTTGCAATGCCTACATGCTTCGACTTGGACTAGCACAATTTTACAGCCAGGCCATACAAAAGCAAACTTTCAAATCATGTCAAGTGCCCAGGAATACCAAAAAGAAGACAAAAAGTGTAAAGGTAACTGACGTTATCATGCAGAGCACAGCAAATGCTGTATTTAGAAAAAACCAAAACAAAGGAAAAACAGGTTATGTCTTTGTTTATTTTCAGGGGTTTGGCCATTGGTAAAAGCATTATTATGTGGGGATGCTTTCTTGCTACCAACCTTTTTTTTAAATTTCTTTTTTTTATCAGTGGTAATTGTGGTTTTTAGTTTTCTCTTCTATTTAATTTAATACCTTTGTGAAGAGCTCTTATGACAATGTGGATGAGTACTTTTCTGTGGGGTTTTCTGTGTGATACGTAATACAAAATAATATCTCTTATTTTAGAGCTTTTAAAAAGTATTTGTCTCTCTCTTTATGATCTTTATAAGCTGATCAAAAATCTTTTCTGAACCTGGCCTTTTTTAATAAAGCATATCTATGGTACATTAAAAATGCAAAGACAAAAGAAAATATTCTTTTCTACTTTCATGATGTTCAGCTCTCACTTGTGGCTGTGTTGTTTGCCTTCTTTCTTATTATTGAACATACCCAAAGCCTCAGTAAGTGCATGTACAAAGCTCAAGTGGGATTTCTTGTTAGGAATATTCTCTGCCTCACTAGTCAGGAGAATAAACCATTTTCTCTCAGGTTGTTTTGTTCACATCAGCACAGCATTGAAGGAATTTTAGAATCATGGTTGCTTAGGTATTAGCACAAATGTAGTGCTTAGGTTATTCTTATTCCTTTTTAAACTTGGATAAATAGTTCTTCATTGCTCTTTGCCTAAAAAATAATTACTGTATATTGGGAGGGGGGGATTACAAGTTGTTTTCTTTTACTTAAGTCTTGCGTCACTCCAGGAAGAAAGATTACAGTGTCAGGCAGGATATCACCTCATGAAAAAGTTAAACTGGTCTAAGTACCTGATTTCTTTAGATTTAGTTGTGCTTTACCTCAGAATGCCTCTTTGCTAACAGATGTCAGGTGTTGATCGCTTTAACGTCTTACTAAGAGCTGTCAGGAGGCTACCAAACCCAGACAGTCCCATCCAGGAGCCTGTTAATTATGTTATGTCAAGCTAAATTAGCCTGCTTTCTGCTTGGTTTTATTTTTGAACAAATGAAACTTCTTACCTTGACGTTTTCTTGTGAAGTTGAGGCAGGGAATGACTCAAAAAAGGTACAAGTTTTAAGTATTGGCCATTACTTTCTCAAGAGATAAGCTCTGTAATTAACGGATGTCTGCTAACAGGGTCTTCCAATTATGATATATAGGGAGGCTTAACAAATTGGGTTGTCTGGGTCACAGGTCTATAATTAACCTTAGTAATATTTGTTCAGGGACCATCTTAAAAGTTGCCAAACACTATTCAAGATTTTTGTTAGCCTGTTTGTTGGCCGACGTCTCAAGGAGCAAACGCTTTCTGACGAGACTGTGTGCTACCTACCCATGTCGTGAATAGCGCAAGAAAAAGGAAGCACAAACCCTGGAGGAGTCCTGATCAGGAAAGAGCAAGCTCCATTCTCTTTTAACCAAATTTATTCAAGGTGTCGAAAATATTTTGAGGGATAACTGGAACTGTAGTGAATCTGAATGTTTAAATATAAACTATGACATTCTTTGTTATCCAAGCAGACTAGTGAGTCTGAAGTATTTCAATAAAAGGCACATCAAACTGGCATTTTATGAGTCACAGACAAATTTAGTGTCATGTCATAACTGAGGTACAGTGGGTTTTGTGAGAGGAGCAGTTTTAGAGAAATAGCTGACTTGGTACACGTGGAGAAAAGAGATGTGCTGTTGTCTAAGCAAGATTTTCCTCCGGTTTGTACCACAGGGCAACTAGTTTGAATCTTGCTGCATCTGTTGCAAACTCAAAGAAATTATTTATGTCAGAAAGATTCAGCTTTTTTCCCTTCAACAGCTATTGTAAATGTAGCATAGACAAAATGATGATTTTTTAATTCATTATCTTCCACTGAGATGTACTCCAGGAACTGTCAAATGCTGCTGTGACTTTTCAGCACTAGAATTCCATAATCCTACCTACCTTATGATTTAGTCACAAACAGAGTTTTCAAAATAATATGAACACCATAAAGAGTTAATTTTTTGTTCTTGTAAGTGCTTGTTGTTATTTTGGATTCTGATGTTTGAGGTTTTCTTAGTTTAATCTCTGACAGTAAGTTTGCGTAGTCATACTTCTGATGGACCATTTTGAGTCTTTGATCTTAGTGCATGAGGTGAACGAATAAGGTGGTGCAAATACATATATTAAAGAGAGATGGTAACTCATTGTGTGGGCCCTGAGATAGCTGTATTTGACAAATCACGTGTGTTGTAAAAGCCACATTGATAGTTTTGCTCAAAAGCTGTTACAGTTTTCATTTTATTTTCCTTATGATATGAGACGATCTGTCTGGGTTGTGGCTCATGTTATGAAAGTGCAGATTTGTGTTTGCTCAGAAAAGCAGTGATCTAATTTCTTTTTCTTTTTTCCCCAAAACCATCAGAGGTGGCTGAGACAATTCAGACAACAATAAAATCTATAAATAGGAGATATATAACAGTTATTTTCTAATGTGTAAAAACTTGTATTACAAAACTAGGAGCTGATAATACAAGCATACAAAACTGTGAGGAGTTCAGAACGGTATGTTTAATCCTTGCAACTACATGTTTAAATGTGCAAAATTTTTTTACCAAATACTGGATTTTTATTCATCTTTATGCATGAAGTCTAAACAGCAACCAACATAAGATGCTTCCATTTGGTCCTTTAGAAGTGGCACTCTGCCCTGACTGATTTGAATGCTCTGCAATACCTCCCACATACTGACATTGCCAAATCTTTTAGAACGGCATGCAGGGGCCCTATCTGCAGCATTGCGATACCCAGGACTCTAGACCAGGGGTGCACAGTTTGGAAAAAGTCAGGAGAATAGGACTCTTGCAGGTAATATGCCACAGCAGATTAAATTGCACTGAATGATACTTCTTTTTTCTGTGTCAGAGACCTCTGTTGGTTGGGCTGTAGCATCCAGAGGATCACCCACAGGATTTTTGTCTTTCCTTAGCATTTCTGTGGGTTCATTTTGGTGGGTTTTGTAACTGAGCTAAGTCACAAGAGAAGTGCATCTTAATGGGGGTATTTCATTGTTTGTAATTAAAAGTCTTAGTCATAATTTGTGAAACAGGAGTCAATGAAGAGCTGAATGGTGTAGTGTAAGGTGGTCTCTTCTGCAGACTTCCCCTTTTAGGCATTCTCGGCCTGATTTGTGACTACCCAATTAATATCACTGACTGTGCTACACTTACTTCTGATTTACACCAGGGTGAGTGTATAAAAACCTTTGGGGCATTCCAGGTCTACGTTCAACAAGTAATTTCTGTCTTTTTTAGAACAATACTAACACCTCAGACTGTGAGAGGTTCAAGCTTTGGATCCTCTCCTGTTACAGTATCAAAATTTCTGTTTTGTCACTGGCCTGTTTGCTTGAATTGAAGGATTTATTCTGATGGTGATTAACTTCCATGTGTTCACATAATCAGACACTTGTCAACTAATAAAATTCCGAGTGTGATATTACACTGCTGAAGGCAACGAAAACTCAATGTGACATGATGTTAAGACACGAATATTTGAATCAGAATACAAAACTAAGAAAAACTGTTAATATTATTCTACTCCACTTTCAGAGTTTTGATAAAGACACTGTCTGACTGTCTTGTATCAGACAATGTACTTCAAAGGTGTACATGAAACAAACCTACAGGATTGGACCCTAAAAGATTAAAAAGAAAATATTTTAGGATATTTCAGTTTTTAAAATCTTTGCGATGTTCTTTGAATTGATTTGTCTCCAAGGGAACAACAATCTGCAGTGCTGTAAATCTCTTTAATATAAGCATATCACAGGTAAGGAACCCACATTCCCTGGCAGTGTTCATAATTTTTTTTTTTGTTTGTTGGAAAAGTCCTCCCTTCATTTTTCATTTTCTCCTCATCCTTCACACTTCCATGTAATTTAATTTCCTTTCAGTATTAAAGTAACTTCTGACAAAAATAGTGCATGTGTCACATTTCTAAGCATTATTGATATAGCAATAGAAAATAAGAAATGTTTGAGGGATTTATTTTGGAACAGAAAGTAAGTCACAGGCTGTGCCGTGTTGAAATACCATTTCCTCAGATGCCATCCTGGCTGGGACAGCTCTGTCTACACAAGGTTTCAATTCTGTTTAGTTTTTCAGTAATAAACCTGAATCAAATCAGAGGGGGGAAAACAAGAGAAGAAAAGATGTGTGGGAATTTTGACTTTGCTGGCAAAGCAAATCCACATGGGAAAAATTCCCACTGAGAATTTAGAGCCTAGTTCTCCAAAGCTTTTCTGGGTGGTGTAAAAGTATCTAGGTATTGTGCTCTGCTAACCTGTATAACACAGCCTCACCTCTGTGGGAGCTCTACAGAAATTCCTGTTGGCAGTGCAGGGGATCTTTTTGTGGTAAATGAACAGCCCAGGTACTGTACTTGGGAATGTTTTATTGGGAGTGTGGAGAAGTAAGCTCAGCAAGCTGTATGTGTTACATACACTACAGTATTACCAGCCCATCACCTCAGTGGGAATGGTTTGGGGGTGTCGATATAAACAACTATTGCAGAAATTCTTATGAAACACAGGTGTTTTTTATGAAGTGCCGAACATCCATTCTTGAAAAATCAGATCGTGCATGAGACATGCTTTTTATCACGGACAAACTCGCTGTTTGTAAAATCTAGATGATGGGCCTGAACTAAACTGAAAATTAATGTTTTTTGTGTGCTTTTTCACACTGTATTTTACAATGGTATTTGTTGAGTTAGATAATGGTAAATGAGTGAGGGTTCATTAGGGTTTTACTTGCTGGATTTCAGTAACTGTTAGTGCTCTTAATGAAATAAAATGTTAGTTTAAATTATTCGAGTTATAGCAGAATAAGTTCATTTTGGAGGCAACTTCATTGGCTTCAGTAGCATTGATCTCGACAGAGTTCAGTTTGACTTACCAAATGTATTATTATTTTATGAGCAAGTTAGTAAGAAATGCATGTTAAAGATGCTTCTTTTATAGTTAGAGGGGGAAAAAGATCTTCAAGCATGAATTTTAACTTCACTGATCCTTGGTAGGACTTGTCCCAGATTTCATACTAATTAGACATTAACTGGCAATGCCACTTATTTAGGGAAGTTAGTTACGGTTGTATGTTGGAAGGGAAAATGTTTCTCTGTTGGCTCTTTTTATTAGTCTGAAATATTAACCAATATCGGATAGGGAAAAATACGTATATGTCATGCCCGGTTCTTAGCTATTGCACTGAACTTTTGAGGACTATTTAAGAGTATGTTCATCAAGATTGTTAGATGTATGCTTAAGATCCTAGAAGAAAAAGGGCCAACTTACACGGTAATTTTGGCAGTCCTTTAGTTTAAAATTAGTGAAATAAGAAAGCTCTCATTATCAAATCAGTAATAATTCAGCTCCCTAATCATGAGAACAGATATTAGAAAGGGATACCATTTTGTTACTGACTTCACAAGTTTTACTGTATCCTAGCTGTGCTGTAAAGAAAAAACCTATTTTTCCTAGTAAAAAAACAAACAGCAGCTAATATAAGTTAAAAATAAAATAATTTTTTTGGATCAAAAAAGAACGGCTGATTAAAGAAGGTATATTAACCATATTGAAGTTTGCGGTGCATTAAGCAATTAAAATATCATACAGTTTTTGTTGTAGTGGCATTGACATGTTCATAGTTCATAGGTGAGCCAAAATGAGCAAAAGACTTTCCTTCCTTTCCTCACTCTGTTGTTAAAAGAAGAGGGTCTTCTAAAAGTACTTCATTACTGAAACAGAAAAGATAACAAAGCAGAATAGCAAAGCAGTTAGCGTATTGATAATATTTAAGCAGTGTTCTTTTTGCTGATTATATTATTTTGAAGTTTCCCACCTGTTGAACTCAATAGAAATTACTTCTTGAAATCACTGAAGTTTAGAAAAGCCGCTTTCCCGTAAATGCATTACCGGGCAGTGGGGAGGATTGTGTATGTGTGGAAGGCTGGGGAGATTCATGCATGTAATTCTGTAAAACAAAATCAATAAAGCTGATGACAGATTAAGTTGCTAAATTTTGTAAAACTAGACTACTGTTTGGGTCATCAGCACAGCACTATTGGATTTTCTATGGTTTAATGCTGAAAAACAGGATTATTGATTTTAGGATTTTCAGCGTATCCCCTCTGGGAGTTCTTAAGCAGTCTTTATAATTCTTCACACTTAAGTTGACAACTACAGTGACATAACTGTGTCCTCGCCTTAGTAATCATTTTCTAATCATATTGGAAAAGGCTGGAAATGGTTTATAAAATGATTATTCCAGACAAACAGGGGAACAGGAGGGTTGTCAGGATGTCGCTTCTTTGTCTGGTGGTCATTGCTACCTGACTGCCATCTTCCCTTGGAATTAACTTACAGTCACAGATTAAGACCTTTGACTGTCATAAATCTGCTTCCCAATATGTTTGACTGGCAGGGGAGTTCACAAGCCGTCCCAATATAAATAGGATTTTAGCACATCCGAAGTAAAACGGGCTGTTTTGCTGTTGACTTTGTTGGTGTATATTCATTGCTCCTCTCCCGATCCATGTGTATGCATGCCTGCCTGTGTATGCATGTGTGTGTGTACGTAAAGTAGAAGCTGAGATAGGCTAACAAAATGAACTACTGTATGCAAGAAATATATGAAGTGCACCCAGCTGCTGGTAGCAATTGCTACATGCAGTCCACTGATTATTGCACATATATCGAAGATAATCAGGGTTACAGCAGTTGTGATGCTCAGGTCCTTCACAGTAACAACATATATATGGAACAGGCCTGGGCGGTGAATCAGCCTTATACCTGTAGTTACCCTGGAAACGTGTTTAAAAGCGAGTACTCTGACATGGACATGGCCCTGAATCAGTACAACCAACCTGAATTTTTCACAGAAGAAAAACCTACTTTTTCTCAAGTGCAGTCGCCATCGTACTCTCAGAAGAAAGGTAGGGGCATTTTATTTAAATAACAAAAAAATAATAATCTCTGGTTTTGTTTTTGTTTTGCTTTAAACTTACAGTTGCATCAGTTGGCTCAGATGCATCTTTGAATGTGAAGGCTGCCTGTTCAAAATTGAAAGCAGCAGTAACATAGGTTGCTAGGTGATTGTAAGGTTTTCGGTGAGCGATGAGGATTTCCAAGCACTTTTTCTTAATCTATAAGAGACATTTGCAAATATATTGCTTTTTTTTGTGCTTTCCTGGGCTATTAAGTTCCTTTGCTATTCACCAGTGAGCTTGATAGGAAAGTTTCTCTTCTGAAATGTCGTCATTATATATTCTGTGTCTTAAAGCTATGTTTCTGGTTACATACAAACTGTGTAAGTCCTTGTTTTCAGTAAATGTGAACTCTGTTTGCTCAGCAACTCAGGCAGAAGATTTTGAAAATAGGACTGTAAATATGTATGGGGAAATGATTGCGTTTGAGTTACTGTCTTCTAAGTGAAAAGTGTGAGTTTCTGATTATGCAGAGCAAAAAAGACTGAAAATTCAAGAATATATCTGTGCAAGAAAGATGACTTTGCATCCAAAAGGTTGATCTAATCAATATGTTTGTGAGACATGTGCAATGTCTGCTCCCTCAGAGTTAAATCATTGCCGGTTTTTAGTATTTGTTCTTTTAGTATTTATTCTCTTTATTTTTCTGCTTGTAAGTAAGCAAAGGAGATTTTAAAAGAGCCCAAAATACCAACAAACACTTGGAAATGTTTTTAGTGTTGTTTGTTTTGAACTCAGACAACTGAACTGATGCATACAAAGTATACATTCTCTGTGTTTCTTTAAAATCATTAAATTATTAAAGAAGAAAAATAAACAGTATGTTATACCAAAATAATGTTCTTTTCTGATAAGACCAGATTTTCTGTATGCAGTTTTCCAAAATCCAGATGAATCTGATGTAGCTAGAGAGATAAAGAAAACACCATTTACTACTTTTGAAGTATCTTTGTAGTGAAAAGTAGACTGTTTAATTTTATTAACTACATGGAAAACTGAAGTATTTTCGTCTGGGCAAAAAATATTCATTAACCCTTGAAGCAATAAATCTGCATGATTGATAGAAAAATGTCTTAATTTTATACTTTGAACAGCATCATATTTCATAATAAAGAAAATTATTTTTTAAATCCTTCTTGGAAGCTGTAACAACGTGATCAAATAGTAGGCTAAATGTACTTGTAGATAATGCATGTTTTTGTGTTGTGCGACATTTTAAATGCTTTTTAAGGCTATTTACCTGCTGTTGGCTTTTAATTAAGGAAATCATAGCCTTTGCAGACTTTTCCCATGTCTTATTTTTGGTTAAAGAAAAAGTTTATCTCAGGATTAACTTAGAAAAAATAAAGACTTGCTGTTGCAAAGTCCCTGAAGGAATACATTTTTCATAATGCTGAAGGTTATAAGTAATAATTGATACACCTAGGTCAGAGCTTTAAGTTATTTCAGTACCCAGACACCCGACATCTGCTGTGTGTAAAGTTTTTGTACTTGTTTGTTTGAAAGAATACAGAGTTGTCTTTAAAAACTGCTTGTCTGCCCTTGTTTTCTTCCACCTCAATTTCACTAAGAAATGGTGGTGAATTTCTGTGGAAGCCGACTCTCAAGCAGGCTTTTAATTGATCATTCACAGAGATTGAGCAGTGTGTTCTGGGATTCTTTAGAGCCTTATTACTGTGATAATCAATAAAAAGTGGCCTCCCTTCTGTCAAACCTATGCAAATGTTGAGTTTGTTAAGCAGAAGAGATCTAAACTGCGTGGAACATGTGCATCTTCTCTTTTCTTCTTTTTTTTTTTTTTTAATTTCCATCTTTTAAGCAAGCTATCGTAAAACTAACGAATCTTTTAATCCTGTCCTAAGAACAGAAGGCTTTTCACAGGGCATGTTGTCTGTATTGATCCAGAATTGATTGGGGGAGCGAGTGAGTTTGTTAGAGAAGCCTCGGTAATAGCCCATTAAAACAAAATTAAGTCCCTAAACAGGTGTTCACGAGGAGTCTTGATTGTTGCAGTTGGTATTTTTGTTAGTCCCCTAAAATTTTTCATAATCTCAATAATGTGCTGTTCAAATCAGATTGCACTTTACAGTAGCACATGGACTCTTTTCCTATCAGAACTCTTGCTAGTTTCTAAATGGTTAAAGTCTTGTTTTCCCTCTGGGAAGAAAAAGAAATCAACATTTTATATGCTGAAAAGCTTATAATTTATGAAAGGGCATTTAATTACTTCTCTATTTTTATGTCACTTCGAAAGAATTCAGAAAATAACTTGAAAAACAAGAGCTAAAGACCCCAGCAGTGTGTCACTAAGGGGAAAAAAAAAAGCATTTATAAAGCATAGCGAGTTATTCTAAATATAAGAAAGCTGCTTCGGTTATTACAGTACATTAAAAACTATTATTTCCTGACTATCTGTCAGAAATTCTGATGAAAGAATTAACTTTTAAAGAAAAGAGTTTTAGTCCAGAAAATCAAGAGGTGGAGATGTGAGTTTAGCTTTGCATCTACTTGTTGCTCCATTGGCTTTTGTGCTCTGTTGTACGCTGTTAAAAGGTGACAGCACAACATTTGTGCAAGAGCTTACTGTTTTATTAAGGAAGCCCTTTCAGACCTGATCCTGCCCTAGCAAACAGGCAGCCAAATACACTTTGTTTTCTGCGTAATGCTGTGAAACCTGATAAGCCCAACAGGGCTCATCGTCGTGAGAACGAGGTGCTATTCTCAGTTTTGTCCTAGTGAGCTTAAACTGGAATATTTTTCCCCTCATACAGTGCTGCCAGCCATGGTGAGCTTGCAGCACTGCATGCTGGATGGGTGATGCTCTGGGGGAGCCTGTGCCCCCCTGCCCTTGTGCAGAGGCTGAGCAGACAGGCAAAAATGTCCCTGGATCTCCTCACACCACCTATGCTGTGAGGAGGAGTACCCAGTGACAGGGAGGAGATAATTTAGGAGCAGTTAGGAAGGTACAAAAGAAATATGTACAGGAGTCCAGAAACTCAAGTCTCCCCACACTTGGTGTCTGCACAGTGTTTTGGACATTTGGACAACACGGGAGAAATGTCTGCAAAGTTAAAACTGGGATGAGAGTTGGCTGTCACTTTCCTTTGCACAATAATTTCCTGGACAAGGTTAATGAAAGATGTCCACAGGTGTCTATGAGGTTAGGCTTTAACTTCAGATTCTGTGGGGGTGGAGAGCAGTAAGCAGAGGCTGCCTCCCAAACCAAGAGTTTGCAGGGGGGAATTCTTGAGTGTAGGCTGCAGCAGAGCTGGCTCCTCATCCCTGCAGCTCACCTTGCTTCCCAGATACCGGCGAGATACTGGTGAGGTTAATGCCATCCTGTGAAGGGCTCTTGGTATGGTGGGAGAATGGGGCTTTGAAAGTTGTTATTATTGTTGTTATTTTTATAGTTGTATTTGCCATAATTATTTCCCTTTATATTTTGTCAGGCAATTAACATGCAGCTGAGAATACGTACTGTGTGAGTGCTAGAGTACGCAACTGGATTAGTCCAAACCAAGTTCTCAGCAGTGTGAAAACACTAGGGTACTTTCTAAATAGCTAAGAAAATGCAACATGAAGCTTATGCCAAAACATCATCTCATGCAGGGAGTGTGTGTGTGGATATAATCAATTTACAGAAACACTGAGAATTTGTCATCCTGGTCTTTGCAGCAGAGCAGCTCCCAGTACGTTAACGATTATTCAAGGCTGAAAAATATTAATTTTGCTCTTGACCACCCATCTAAGGAAATAGCACTAAAAAAAATTGCATGACTCATTGCATAAATCATTATGCATTTGGAGTTACATTTCTTTCATAATAAAAAGTCAATGGAAATAACATGTTTTCATCTCTTTTACTGTAACTTTTCCACAACCAGATGAAGGATGAGAAAGTGAAATGTTATACTTTGCTTTGTTCAGTGAGGCTTAGATTTCTAAATAAATAACTTTCTTGCAGTATTAAGATATTGTCTCTAAAAACATTTAAATAATTTGAGGGGTGGGGAGATGGCATGATCTGACCCTTAAAGTGGTGCATTTTGTACCTGTAGTTGGTAATGGCTGCAGGTACAGTACTGATTGCGGAAGTTTAAGTGATAACACAGATTGGGCTAAAATGTTTTCAGCACATTCTCTGCAAAAGCACTGTTGTTGATAAGGTAGGTTTCTGACTCAGCGTAAGGAACAGAGCTAATACACTGAAAAGTTGTTGAGAGAAAAGGGACTGTAAAATATTTCAGATTCGATCTTTGCAGAATCTTTTGCCAAATTTTAGTAATTCCATAAATCAAAGAATGTCAACAAAGATCAAAATTGAGGACAAGCAAGCCAGTTAGCTAACAAGAAAAGTGTGAATCTGTTCAGTAACATTCTCAGTGCATCCAAGCTCGAAGGAGAAATAAGCCATTTTTCTCAGTGGGAGTAATATAAAGAAAGTGGGAAACAAGGATCAGTGTATCAGCCCAGCCTTTCAGATCAATGTTGATAATAGCACAAATAAGAATGGAGTATGCTTTTTCTCTCTTGGTTGTATGCTTTCACCAGCAAACACTCCATTTAAGCTTTTTCTGCTCAAGTATGTCAAGGATGATGTATGGCTGGTCCTTGTAATTTTCTATAATTTGTAAAGAGTTCAAGGTGACTATGAAAGCAGTAGAACAGCAGTACAAATTTACATTTCAATTTTAATACAGTTGGGGATTCTCAAGGTAGTAATTAATTTCATCTTTTTCATTTTCGTACTGCAGTGTCTAGTAAGTGAATACCAGCTTACTAGTAAGTCCTGACTCCACATTTCAGTGAGTGGTCTCTAGTCATGCAAACCATACCAGATGGGGGAAAGAAAGATTTCAGGGAATATATTTAATACATGACTTTGCCAGTGTACAATGAAAATTAAAATACTGAATAATGGTCTTGAAATGTAAGTCTCCTTCTGCAATAGCAAAAAATGGCTTTTTCTGCCTGCAAGCTATAAATCTATGGTGGATTATGAGCAAGCTAATAATGAACATCTGGTAGACAGGCATAATTTGTTTGCATCGGTGTTACTCATATCCCTGTTTAGTAGTCAAATACTGTTTGGTTCTACAATTTTTTTAAGGTGTGGATTAATTCCCTAGGCAAATATCACATTATCTGTAAAGACCTGGAGATATAAAGTATGTGCAATGATAACTGAACAAAACTGAAATCGGTTCTTTACTTTTCTCAAAATGGCCTTTTGTTGTTGTTGTTGTTGTTGTTGTTGTTGTTGTTGTTAATGTGTACCAGGCACAGGGGAAAAAGAAACACTGTAATTTTTCAGAGTTTGTTGTAATTGAAATAGTTTTTCTTTGCCTTGTTGCATGGAGGACTAGCCACTGAGTGTCTCTTTGTGTCTCTCCAGCCTGTTACACTGTGCAGGGTCCTATATGCTGCTTTAAGGCATCATTCCTGGAAACGGTAATTCAAGAGTGCATGCATACAGTATTAATGAAGGAGTACCGCAGATGACTGCATAGGTTAGCAGATCTCCTTCTGTCCTTATGGCTGCTTGGGACAGACTCATTGTGCATTTTCCTGTTGAAGGGAATTGTTTCCTGCCATACCTCTACAAAGCTACAGTTGTGATTTAAATCGCTCTCAAGATTGGCTATAATGGATTATATGACATATTTTTCGAGAGAGGGGCAACTGGTCCTGTTGTGTGCTTAGCCTTGCCAAGACAGTAAGATTAGGCAGACTGGCAGGTGGGAGTCTGGGGACCAAAGGTGTTACTTTAGGCTACAGGGGAAACACCAGACATGGCGAATCAAGGTCATTCACTATTATTCTCCACTCAAAACAAAGATCCAAGGTGGGCATTGGGATAAACAATGTCAAGTCATACTTAACGGATAATTAACCTGGACAATCATACAGGGTGCAACAAATGACAGTCCATGAGGATGATGAATACAGCAGACAGACTTGAAACAACAAGGAACAATATTTGTTGTTTTGTACAATTCGGTGAGGTTGGTGTTGCTCTTGAACAGTTCCTCTTAGCTATTTACTTAAAAGATTTTGACCAAGAAAAAAAAGATAAATTATGAGTACCTGAAATAGGAACCTACCCGATATTCCCATGAGATTTATCAGACATTCTTCTGTAGTAAGAGAGCACCTGGGTTACTCTGTCCAGACAGCATCTGCTTTTCCACATAGGGGTTTTTATTTCTGCTTCAGTGTTATTTCACACACATGAAGCAAAAGTACTTGTTGATATGAGACAATTTACTAAGAGTGACGCAAAAAGTGAGATAAGTCTGTTGCTCTGCCCCTTCTTCAAAACTTTTAACAGACAACTCTGCTGCCATCCATGGCTTCCCCAAGAATCTCCACTGCACTATTCATTTCTTCCATGCTGGTACCATGTTTAGAAAAACAGTGTTGAATTTCTTCCTGCTAATGCTGTTTCTAACTCTGAGAAGCAGAAAAAATGTACTGAGTCTGTTTATCTGCACGTCTTTCAAATGAAATTGTATTGAATTTATACATACAGGATATTTGCAACTACTAGAGATTACTTAGAGTGGACATTAGTGTGTGTCAGAACTGAATGTAAATCCACTAACTCCTTTTGCAGAGATGTCTGTCTGAACTACGTCTTTTAAAAATACTACTGAAGGTCCAATTTTCCCACTCTAGCTGTTTCTGACCCCGTTAGCTGTTGGAAGAAGTGTTAAAAATATAGAAAAATGTAATAGAGAGAAAATATATGTGTATTGCACACTTTTGTTGCCAGTGATTTCTTGGGATAAGGTTTTTCTATTCATGTTTCCTGCTGAATCCCTTGAAGGGAAGTGTGTGCTTCCCTCGTGACATGGGCTCAATCCTGCTGAAGTACTGAACATAGTATTTAGGTAGCTTAAGTAGGTGGCACTTAATGCTTCTGATGCAAGAAAATTGGAAATGTGGTTGCATGTAAGGATGCCATTTCTGACTAGGAGTGCCCATAGGAGATCGTGTCTTCTGCCAGATTGGAAACTGTTTCTTATATTGGATAAAGTAATGAAACTCCAGGAAGGAGATGGACAGCAGTGGTCACATGCATGAACTTCGTTAAATTTAACGTTTTTTTAAGGAAGCAGTTTAGACAAGTGGTCTCCTGCTCCTCCAGTAGAACAAGTTGCCATTACATGAGCAGCACTAACCAGTTTGTGCAATTAATGAAATATCAAGGCATTTAATTCAGAAACAATTCTTGAGGAAGCTAACCAGGGATACTGAATTTTAGAGGACATAGTTTATGCTATGCAAAGTCTGTATTTCATGAATAGCAGTAACCAGCAATAACAAGAAGCCATTGATCTTTATGAGAAATTGAGGGGAAAATTCTGCATCCCTTTGCTGCATCTTCTGCCCACTCTATCAGCTCTGTGTTGTGTATGTGTTGCATGTGCAGAGGCAGGTGTGAGCAAAGTGGGGGCAGGATGGAGATAATAGCCTCACTAATCCCCCACTGGCATAGTGTCTATTAGGAGTCAGTGATGTAATTAGAGTTGAAACCCTGCTGTTTCTCATCCGTCAATGTCACGTGGCCACCAGTCTATCCAAGCATAACTTGTTCATCGTGGAGAAATGTAGCCTGAATATAAATCTGGTCTTTTGCTGTCTTGTAGACTGGCTTGGTACAACATTGAGATTTCAGCTCATTCCCCCACTCCCCTTTCAGATGTCAGTAGGAATATTGGCAGACCTGAGATGCCCGTATCCAGGCATGGCTTCTGAGTACTACTACTTCCTCATTTTAGAGAAGAGGGATATATGTTCCTCTATAATTTGAGGTTCTCATAATTACACTCAAAGTAGGCTATACAAATACTTTTTGCCTTCTTTACTTTCTCCTGATTTACTCACCAGCCTCCATAAAATTTAAGCATTTTAAGCTCAGTTAACTTTAAGTGTTTTGTCTCTGATTTGGGCTTTCCTTTCTGGAGAACCTCTGGAAGCATAGCCTTAGGAAGGCACTTTAACCTAAACTGACTGTTTACTGAGCTGACCCTCTGGCATGTTAGTGGCAGGAAGATGATGGCCCCCCTCTTGCAGCATCCTCCAACAGCCTTCTGCTGCCCTGACTCTTGCTGCTGGTTGTCCTCCAAGTGACTGGTGTCCCAAGTCCCCAAGCTGTACCAACCCGTACTGCTGTGAGGGCTGCATAAAGACAGCAAGCTCCATGTCTGGCCTTATGTGTGGTGCTACAGATGGATTCAGCAAGCCGATGGCAAGGAGTAGTGTTACAGGCAGCTGCATCCAAAGGGCTCTCCTTCATTGCACTCATGAATTCCACTCAGACAGCTGGCAGTTGATGCAAAACTGGGAGGAGCGGCTGGAACACCAGATGGGTGTGCTGCCATTCAGAGCAACCTAGGCAGGCTAGAAAAATGGGATGAGAGGAATCTCTTGAAGTTCATCAAAGGGAAAGGCCAAATTCTGTGCTAGGGGAGGAATAATAGACACAGCAGTGGAGGCCCAACTGGCAGGAAAGTGCTTTGCACTGAAGTTCCTGGGGGTTCCTGGTGGGTAGCAAGTTGCATATAGGCCAGCAATGTGTCCTTGAAGCAAGGGAGGTAAATGGCATCCTGGTCCACTTTAGGAAAATCATCACCAGCACCTTGAGGGAAGTGATCCTTCCCTTCTGTTCAGCTCTAGTGAAACATATCTGCAGTGTGGGGTCCAGTTCTGGGCTCCCCAATACAAGAAAGACACAGATGTTCTGAAGCAAGCCCAGCAAAGGGCCACAAAGATGATGAACTGGAGCATCTCTTCTATGAGGAGTAACTGAGAAAGCTGGGACTCTTCAGGCTGGAGCAGAGAAGGCTCAAGGGGGCGTATCAGTGTATGTAAATACCTGATCTCCATACTGTAGAAGACAGGGCCAGACTCCTCTCAGTTCCCAGCGACAGAACAAGAGGCAATGAGCACAAATAGAAATACAGGGAATTCCTTCTGAGAATAATAAAATAGTATTTTATTTTCACTGTGAGGGTGACAGAGCAGAGCACTTCCACAGATTGCCCAGAAAGGCTGTGGAGTCTCCATCCCTGGAGATAATCAAAAGCTGTCTGGGCATGGTCCTGGACAGCTGGCTCTAGGTGGCCCTGTGTTAAGCAGGGGTATTGGGGCAGTTGACCTCCAGAAGTGACTTCAAACCTCAGCCATTGTGGGATTCTATGAAATGTTTACTACACTCCACTGATCTTACACAATTATACAAATAGGTTCACTTTCCTCTTTCCCCTCAAAGGGAATCTGAGATCGCTATGTTACATCTTCACAGTGAGGTTTTTCAGAAGGTAAAGTTCCAAACCCTAAGTCCATGGGTCATGGAAACATTGATTTTGAAAGGTTTGTGTTTTACCCTGTGTAAAAGTTGTCTGTAGTCACAATTACTTTTTGCTTGCCATTGGAGTTATTTTGGTTTTTTGCTCAAATTGAAAATATGTTTGTGTTTTCAAAACAAATATCATTGTGGGAAAAGAACCAAGCATTGCCAATTTTTTTCACAGCAGGAATATTTTCACTGGCTGGATCTGGTAAACCACTTCAGAAGAGAAAATTTCGTTCTAACACATACATGTACACACACACATACATTTGAATGCACACACACATATATTTGAATGTCCATGTATTTTGCTCTGAATTCAGGCTATGTTAAGTATTCCTGTGGAACATGTTCAGGTCAGGCATGATCAATACAGCTTGGGCTTTATGTTGCTAGTACCTCTCTGCTTTGAAACAAACCCTCTGTCAGTAAATATTTCTTACTATCAAGTCCCCCAGTCACACTGAAACCTGGGGTCTCATCTGTGTGTACAAGCATATTGAGTTATTTTCTGATATATAGAACAGAAATATATTGTATGTCTTAACTGCTATTTTATTATTTCACATCAAATCTTTTGAAGTAATGAATATTTTCTGAGGTAGTATTTCACTCAGGAGAGAGAAATCATGTTCCAGCTTTTCCTTCTTGACCAGTAGACACTGAATCAGTCTGAAGAGTAAAAGATCTTATAGACTGTGTTTAATTAAGTCTGTAACATAATACAAACTTTTATTCAGGAAATTCAGTGAGTTCAGAAGCATGGCACTGGTAGACAAGATCTGCAGTGGATTTTAATACAATCTTTTTATATCAAATGTATCATATAGTTTTGTATGGACTTCACATGCCACATCCTCTTTTTCTTTGCAGGGTATATACCCAGTTACTTAGACAAGGATGAGCTATGTGTAGTATGTGGGGACAAAGCCACCGGATATCATTATCGCTGCATCACTTGCGAAGGTTGCAAGGTAAATGGCACGGTGGGGAAGTGGGAATCAGAAATAGCTCTCCAGCTCCTCCATTATACAGACTTCCTGAACTGTGCTGTCAAATCAAATAAAGACAGATTAGAAGCTAATAAGAACATCCAGTACTGATGATAAGCCGTATCTGGCCATGCTGCTGCTCTTCATATGCATAAGGAATATAGTTGATTTTTGCCGTGTTTGCTTCCGAAAAGAAAACAAGAAATTTAGATTGTTGTTGTTGCTGTTTAACAGTTAGCTTTTGAATTTCCATTTTTTAATGTTTCTTTAGTCATGTTCTCAGCCAGAGTACATCAGCATGTTCGCAGCAACTCCACTGAAGCTGTTTATGCAATAGCTGAGGTTCTGCTTATGGCCATGAAGAGTCTGTAGTGATTAGCAGTGTTCCAGTGCCTCTCATCATCCCTGTGAAGAAGCAAAAATCAAAATCCCTTCCACATGCTCATGCTACTTTGGGAAGCATTGACACCCAATTAAAATACTTTCAAAAAGATTTTGACTTCTTTAACTTAAGCATGTTGAAATGTTAGGCTTTCAGCCCTAAAATGCATCTCCAAGACTACATGTAAAATTAAATTTAAAAAGAGATTGCTTTGGGCAAGTAAATTAAAAAATTGAGTAGCAGAATCAGGCACATCTTACATGATTTCACTGCCATGAATTTGCCTGAATAGCTTGAGATTCTGTAAGAAAGCTATTTTTTCCTGCAGAAAATAAAAAAATATTGTTTTTCTAAACAAATGGGACCACGCATGTCTTGGACTAGTGTCATGAGACTAAGCCACAAAGGTCTCATTCTGTTCATCCACAAAGTCTGGGACATTTGGATCTGAGATTTTGGGTTTGGATTGGCTTTAGAGCCCCTCATCACAGTAACTCTCGTGTTGAAGTATTTCCTTTTGTTGTGCATCATTGCCCTAAGTTACATTTATGAAATGCACAGAGACCTAACTATCCTATGTATAGCAGTTTCATGGTAATATTCATAATGGTTTTATACATACACGTACATACAATGTATGAAAAAAATACTTGTGTCTTTAAAAATAACTGTGGAGCCGCACGAGTGATTCTTACACATTTGCATCCTGTGTACCAAATGATAACAATACATAACATGTATGGATGCAACTTAATTCAGATATAGTGGGAAGTAAGCAGCACCGTGGTGTTAAAAAGTATATTTAGCTCACAGCTGAACAGCTGTATCTCTTGCCGGCTTTCCTGCTAAGGTTTTTGTTACTTCAACTCAAGTAGTTCTTTTTATGCCTTCCAGCTCTTTTAGAGACATAGCATACAAATCTGCTTTTATCTTCAGATACAGTTCTTCTGTCCGATGTACAATTTAAAACAATGCTTATGTGCACAAGGAACTGAGTTAACAATTTGCAAAAAGTAATTAATTTCTTGGAGGAGCTGCATACACATTTCAAGTTGTGTGATTTATCAGCAAAGTTATATATTTTATCAATACACAAAATATATAATCAATTTTCAATTAATTTGCCGTTTACTAGTTGCTTCCACTCAAAGTCACTTCAGTTTTGTAACAAGAATAATCAGGGCTGACAGCCAAAGCACTTGCTTTGGCAAGTGCTTTAGTGAACAAAGCATCCTCACACATGATTTCTGAAGAGTAAATTGTGAGGAATTTAAACACAAATAAATGAACAGTGAGTTCTGACATCGCTGAAATGTTTTTCCAGACTTTACCCATTGCCTCTACTGCTATACAGGTGCGTAGTAAAGGTGTTTAGGAAGAGTTACTGCATACAAGACAATGTGCTTTCTTTTACTGATGAAAATAACACTTCTCTGATGAAGTGTTTGGACAGATACAGAGAGCAGCTTCCTTAGCACATTGTATCTAGAGATGTACAAAGAAGGTTTTTTGCAAAAAGTTTCTGAGAAATGCAAAGAAATGAGAAGGTGAAATGGGCTGTCCCAACACAGGTGATGGAGAGCCTTGCCATCATAAAGCTACAGCTACATTAAATCCTGTGCAAGGTTTGGAAAACAGAAGCTCACTTGCTGAGATTCATTAGAGATTTTTCCATCTCTTGCTGTAACTATTGATAACCCTGTGACCCTGGTTGTCCACAGCCATCTTAGGTCTTCAGGGAGGAGAGAGACCTTAGGTCTCTAGGAATTTGTCAGAGGGTTGAGAACAGAACCAAAACCTGGTGTTCAGTAGATGAGAGTTTGAGACTTTTTCCAAACCCCACATAAGGATATCTTGCCCGTGATTTCCTGGATTTTATCTCAACACAACTGGTCCCAGTCTTGCAAAGGCTCACACGCAACCTTTATGCCACTCAGTTTAATTAACATTTCAGATCTTAACATAATTAAGGAAGAAAGAGTTGTACTCTTAGCTCAAGCTGAATCTTGTGAGATAAAACTCTAATGAGGACAAGGCTCTTTATTGTCTTCACAGAAGTTAGGAGTGCAAGCTGAAATACAGACTTATCTGTACATGTTAATTCAACATTCTGTGTTAAAAGAAATTGCGCACTGCTGTAAGATTTTACTGGGTGTTATTTAACATGATTTAAAAACAGACCTTTCACCTACTGAAGTGAAGAGACTATTCATTAGATAAAATCCCAGCTGAAGAGACTATTCATAAGGTAAAAATCTCTCTTGAATTTTGCCATTGTTTTGACTGAAACCAAAGCCATTCTCAGCAGCCTTAGTCAAACAGGACCAGGGTGTCAGTGCGTTCTCTGTGTCAAGGTGATCCCAAGCTGCATTGCTGAATGTAGACGGTCTCAAATAGTGATAAAACTTGAAATTTAAGTGAAATCTAAATTTCTGGCTTTACAGCCTATCTTGTTTATATCTTGCAGTCTTGGGGAGTTTATCCAGCCCTTGCAAAAGTCAATGAGGAAAGTCATGTTGAAATTAATACCAGGATTATGTCCATAATATTCAGAGATAAATTTGATCTGATTTCTTTACCTACAGTGAGGATTTATGGGGTGTATAAGTGAGTGAATTCAGTGGAATTGCATTAGTTCATATGGTCTTAGGACCTGTTTAAATTTGCAATATAGATCTGTATTATGATAAATTAGATAAATAGATAGATAGATAGATAGTGGAATCTTTGGTGGTGATGGGGCTTTTGAAATTCTGTGATAATACAAATTAAGTCTACTTCTCAGAAATAGTTTATAAATTTGGGATCCACTGTTTAGAACCAAACTCAAAGATTGTGTAGACTGTATTTGCAAAATATTTGTCTTGCCCAGATTTGCTTGGTTATTTGGCTTTTATGGAAAGAAAGGGGTAGAACTGTTTGTCCTCAGTCCTTTAATAGCACAAACACACCACCATTCTTACTATTTGCAGAAGCTGCTCTTTAATTAAAACTATGTGTATGCCTTTTAATATCCTTCAAAATTATTACAGAGTTTGGAAAGGGGCTCAAAATAAAATACTTCATATACAAAAAAAATTTAACACAGTAAAACATAAGACTATGAGAAGACGTACACAGTATTTGTGCCTCAAGACAGCATTACTTGCACCTTTACTTACCTAAGATGTCTGTGTGTTTTTAATTTTTAAGGAAAATGAACAGAAATGCCACACAGTATAAAACTGGTTTGAGAGCTTTGAGAGTTTCAGGGAATGAAGTGTGTTACCTTGCATACTTAGGTACATGCCTAACAAACCAAAGCAGCTCCCAATTTTTAAAAATTGCTCAGTGCTAATGTTTTCCAATGTATTTATTTCTTGCACTTAGGGTTTTTTTAGAAGAACCATTCAGAAGAACCTCCATCCAACCTATTCCTGCAAATATGAAGGAAAATGTGTGATAGACAAAGTAACAAGAAATCAGTGCCAGGAATGTCGCTTCAAAAAATGTATCTTTGTTGGCATGGCAACAGATTGTAAGTATATTTTCCTGGTTTTCTTGGTTTTATCTTTTTTTTTTTCAGTGTCTGTGTTTGCCTAAAGTATGTTGATTGATGAAGCTTGTTAAAGTAGAGTAGATCTGCCAGCACTTTTCTGTTTTTAATAAGTTGTACCAGGGAATTGCACTCACTGCATTAAGCCACTTTCATAGGGCTGTAATTTTTTGTTTATTCTTCATAGGCTGCACATTCTCCTGGCCTTACCAAGCTGAGTAACAGTAGGAATGTTCACTCTTTGGAGGAGAGGAGGGAGAAATGCATCTGGATGGACACTTTGCTTGAGATAAAAACATCTTGTTTAGAAAATTCTGGGGGATGTGAAATTGATTGTCATTGTATGAGTCATCCTGCAGTTGTTTGTTTTATTTTTAGCCCTGAAGAAGTTATCTGCTGCAAAGATTTCGACTCTCATTCTAAAGAACTAGAAAATATGGCTGTAAGATTAACCCTTAGGAGTCTTCTTTTCCTGCCGTTGCACAGGGATTTACACCAATCACTTCATTTACTAAAAATGGGAGGAAGTCACGTAAAACCCCCAGAAGTCACATAAATCCCCTTGTGCCTTCATGGTTGTTGCCAGTATAATCCTTAGCAGAAGAACTGACAGGAAAACAGGCCCAGTAAACAACAGAAAAATTGTCTAACTTAGTATTTTCATTGTTCATGTAATGTATAACAGCACCTTCTGTCTAGAGGGAAATAGAATAAAGGAGACAATTTCATTGTGGCCAGGTAGACCTTTCAGGAGAGGGGCTGGATACCAGGGAAGTGATGAGCAGAGCAGCCCTGGGGCGTGTGTATCTGGAGTCACTGGAAGTAATAGGACTCTACAGGAACACCATGTAGCCACTTGTGAGGATTAGGGAAAGAGCCAAAGACAGGTTGATCTGATTGTGTCATGCTTCAGGCAGATGAGCCTTCTGTGAATAAGTGCTCCCACTTTCTTCAATCCATGTTACCTTCTGCTGGCTTCCAAGAAAATGTTCTGCACTTCAGAGCAGTGAGTGTGAGCATGCTGGTATGACTTTAAAGAAAACAGAAGTGCATCTTTCCCAACATGGATTACTCCAAGTCTGTTGTAGGAGCACTTTGACGCCTCACAAAGTTTTGCATATTAGTTTTATTGGTGGAATACCCTGAGGGCAATGGCAGTATACAAAGCATTACCAGGAGGGTAAGTCATTCTTTGCTATCCAGGCTTCTGGGAAAATGAAGTTTGAAGGGAAAAATAAGAGAACTGTCTCAACTGTGGGTCTTGCCAAGGTACTTCCTTACTGATTAGTTAAGGTGTTTGTGACCAACTGGTACCTCAGGCACAGAAAAGACCAAAGTTCTGACAGCCTTAAGAGCTTCCTGCCATTTTTTAATGTTTTTTCCCCTTCTAGTGGTGTTGGATGACAGCAAGAGGTTGGCAAAGAGGAAGCTGATAGAAGAAAATCGAGAGAAGAGACGTCGGGAAGAGCTGCAGAAAACCATTGGGCACAAACCAGAGCCAACGGATGAGGAATGGGAGCTCATCAAAATTGTCACTGAAGCACATGTGGCCACCAATGCACAAGGAAGCCACTGGAAGCAGAAAAGGAAATTTCTGGTAAGGGCTGTAGCCTTGTACACTGCTCTTGGAGCCACATTCTATCTTCTGCCTTCCCAGCAGTGCAACCCCAAAGAGATTTTATCTGCCAGTGTACTGATGTTTATGGGAAAAGGATGATTTTATGTAGCTATTACTTCCTTTCTCATGCCTGAACCTCAGTGTTTGATCAGACCATGAATTTCAAAAGATAAAGAGCATGTTGCTATGTTAAGGCTTACTCAGCTGGATATTTTTATTGTGCTATGATAAGAAAAAGTTGAAAAATCATTTCGCTCCTTATTAAGAGCAGAAGCAGTCTATAATGCCTACTGTATCTTTTTTAGTATATTCTATCTAGGGATAGTTGTCTTTATTAGGAACTATCATAAAACATTGAAAGCGTTAATATATAAGTTCTAAATGAAAGCTGGTATTTTTTGTTAATAACTCATGGGTTTTGCCTCTTTTGGTTAATGGTGAATACATTAATGAAAATAAATTAGGCAAAGAAAATTAATTTCAGTGAGAACAGGATGATACATACACTATACCATTGGGATTTCAGCCTACAAAACAAATTACATTTTCATCTTATAACTAAGGATCAGAAAATAAATGGTGATTTGTGACGCTCAACCTTAAAAAAGGATTTATTTGATTTTTCTAAATCGATTTTTAAAGAAATAAGTGCAGAATGCAAAATGCTTACACAGCACAAAAGAGGGATTATAGACTGCATTTCAGGAATACACAGGGGTCTTTACCAGTCTGTGTATACCAAATCAGATAGAGCACAGTCATCTTTTCGCAAGCCTAGGCTACTACTCTGTAATTCACCATGGGAATTTCAACTCACTGTTGAATTGCGAAGAGAAATTATGCGTTCAAAGCAGCTGATCTCTTTATTATAATGTTGGGGTTTTTTTAATTCCAGTGACACCATTTAAATTTATATATGAATGGCTCATGTTCATAGTACTCTACAGTCAGGAAACCGCAGCCAGTCGTCACAGGCAAGAAGCACGAGAGCATTTTCCAGGGGTGTTGCAGAGCAAGTTTTGCGGTGCTGGTTTGAGCAGATCAAGAAGCAGCTGCAGTAGTACTTTTGGTTGCTTAGACAGGAGTGCTGTTCTTTGGGTGTCCCCTGGCTTGGGATAAAGCCTGGAGAGCTTGAGGCCTGGGCTGAGAATGAGCTGTTGAAGAGCAGGAGAAGATGGCAGCCTACCCCAGGAGCTGTGGATCTGTCCTTATGCAGCTGAGGTTGGTTTTTGACAACAGGAACTTCATTGAGGTCCAGACCTCTTCTCCTGTTGAGTTAGGTGGCAAGGGCTCCCCTCCAGTGTGTTAGCTTTAGCTGGCTCTCCTGACTTCTTTTCCTTTCCCAAGAAAATGCTGTGCTCTTTCTTTTTCTCCGTAACAATGGTTCGCGTGGGTTTAAGCATTTGGTCTTTTTGCTTGGAAGTGATGAAGGTTGTTTATCATGAGCACACAGACAATGCGGTTTAGTTACCCAAGATACAGGGAGGGAGAGAGCCTAGAAATGAGTTTATTTGAGTTTTTTAGTAGAAACCATCAGATAATTGAGCCCAGTCCTCTTCATTGTTCCTGTACAATTTAGTGCTTGCTTTATTAACACATTGCTGAGTTTTTTCTTGTAAGAAGTTAGATTTGACTTCACATTGGTGACAGACCTGTGGAAGGATCTTTTATGATGTATTTCTTTAAAAAACTGGTTGAACACAAGTTTTTATTACAGACATCACTTTCAGCACCTCCCATTTGAGTGTCTTATATAAATGCCATGGGACCTATCAGTCTTAAAGGTCTACTTCTCTGGATTTTATCTAGTTTTTAATGTGAACAGAATGAAACCTCTGCGCAGTGGTTGGTAGGTCTTTTGTAATTGCAAAGCCACACTTAACAAACAAAACAGCTTTGATATGCCTGTTTTTAAAATACATGGTAACATTGACCAGCTGTATAAAAACCAGATGAACAAGTTCAAGTGCAGTTGGAATAAAAAAACGCTCATTACAGATTCTACTTGAAACTATTTCATTGTGTATCCCTATTGAAATCCTCAAAATAAGATTTTTTCTCATTTGGAGAAGCCTTGAGCTGAAGTCATGCAACAGACAGTTTTCAACCAAAATTTTACCCAGATGAGTTCAAATTCTATTCACATTATCCAGGCCACCTTTAGGTTAGCCGGTTCTTGCTCATAAGTTGTTTTAGCCTTGCACATAAGTTGTTTTAACCTTTTGGAAACTGGCCTTGGCAATTGCCTGGGCCCCTGTGATATCTGGCAATCTGTTCTGGGGAGGCTTTCAGAGCTTTGAGCAAGTGAAAGAGCCTAATTCTGCAAAGCTTGCAGCATTTTCTCAGGAGTAACATGTCACCTCAACTCTCTTTGCTTTTAGAGAAACTTGAGAGCTTTCAGCACCTGTAAGGAAAAACATGCCTATGTTTTTAAGCAAAAGATGCATGTGCTGCACCCATAAAATACACAGATACAGACACAAGGAAGAAACAGTGTGTGCACAATAGTCCAGCTGCCCACAAAGGATGGGTGGCAGCATACCAGTCACCCATTTCTCTGTACAGTCACCTCTTTCACAAATGCCTTACAAATAAATTCACATTTTGTGACATAATGGACTTTACTTATAAAGCACATAGTGTTGCTTTTTATTTTAGTATATCTTCCGTCACTGAGCAGGACTTTTTTAGAGTATAAAACAGTTGCTCTAAGACAGATTGCTCCTTTAAATATCTTTGTTTATATCCTTAGCCAGAAGATATTGGGCAGGCACCAATAGTTAATGCCCCAGAAGGTGGGAAAGTGGATTTAGAAGCCTTCAGCCAGTTTACAAAAATTATCACACCAGCGATTACAAGAGTGGTGGATTTTGCCAAAAAGTTGCCTATGTTTTGTGAGGTAAGAAGACTTTCTTGCACTCCTCATTTATATGCCTGTTGTTAAAAACTACTCAAAATACTCTGGCATGGAACTTAAAAATTCAATGTGTCTAAAATTAAAAAATTAAAGACACTCAAAATCAATGGGACTAGAATCACCTGGATTTTCATGAGTTTTCTTTTTCCTGTGATTACTGAAATCCTGAGTTTGTTAATCCGGAAGTCATCGTGGCTCATTAGGGACTCAGATGTATCTTTAGAGGTGGCATTGAACAAAGCAAAGGAACATAAAGATACTGTCTAGAAGCATTGCTGATATGTTTAATAAAATTTTCTATCACACAGTTCCCTACATATCTTCTGGCTCCTTGGCAGGTACAGTATTGTAGAGTTGGGTCTACACAGTAAAAAATCCCTCAAATTCAGGAAAGCACCCCTGTCCAGGAGTGGCACTTGCCTCATTGGGCTCCCTAGGCATGCTTTTCCCGAATGGGGAGGTTGTGCACAAAAAAGTCTGGGAAAGTAATGGATTGTCATTCCGGGTAGATACTCACGTGTAAATATACAGTAAATAGACTCAAAGGCTTGATTAGCACATTAGGAAGGCAGAGGCCTTATGCTGATCTCATTTGTACCAAGGTATCATTTTTATTGAAGGACCAGATGCAATGGCTGATTTTTTTTTCCCCCAATTAAGAAAATGGTATCAGAACTGCAGCTTGAAATAATATTTCAATCTTAATAATATAAATAATTTTCATAGAATCATAGAATGGTTTGGGTTGGAAGGGAACTTAAAAGATCATCCAGTTCCAACCCCCCTGCCATCGGCAGGAGCACCTTCCATTGCACCCTCTGAGGTCAACACCCTACCAGGAAGGAAGGGTAAGGCAGCAATTACATTCTGCTCTACTGTGGCTGGCAGCTTTTCTTTAAGGTCAGTCAGGGAGAGCTATATATGTCCTCTGGCACGTACAGAACAAGAGGTAAATATCAGTAGTTGTCATAGTGTAAATATCTCACCCTCGCCAGCCTCTGCATTGGCGCCATCAGTCAAGGAAGCATGAAATAGTAGCCAAGCATGAAGATTTTAAAATACAAGGAATATGTCCATAGATCACGAGGCCCCTGCAGCATTTAGCGTTTGAGGGAATCTGTCTCCTCTGATCTGGCATTTGTTGGTGGGAAATTGCAACGACATACTAAGATAGTCTTTTTAATTTAGAGAGCTTTGCCAGTCACACGCAGACTTCAATGCCCATCTGACATCTCTTACCTCTCCTGGCTACCATGGGCCCACTTGTGTCAGAGCTAGGCAGGAAGCATGGATGAAGAAGTCAAGGCATCATTGAGCATGACCTCTGTATGTTATGTGGCTCAGCTGGACAGGCTTTGTTTACAGCTGAGCCACTGTGTAAACCTGACAGCTGCCCATGTACAGCAAGATCTGATGGCAGAGTGAGGGACAGCTCCTCATGAACACAAAGGAGTAGGAGAACTGTCCTCCGAGTTGTCATGGAGCACTTGCTGCAGCATGAAGAAAATGACAAATGTTTGCTCCTTTTTGAAGGGGCACCGTCCTGTTAACTTTGTTTCCATTATGATTTTTAACCCATGTCTTTTTCTTAGAAGCAACACTGTGTGGGCTGTGGATTTTTTTATGAGAAAAAACCCTCATTTTTTCCATAGGACCTGCAGATCATTTCAACATTAGCTCAGTTCGTAATTCCAGAAGCTGTCTGAGAATGTAGTAAATCTCTGTGAAAGAGGGACATGACAGGGAACATCCATGTCCACTTACATTTTCATGGCTACTTTTCCTTCTTTTTCACATCTTTGGACACATGCAGAAGCCAGCAAAGCACTGTGAGTGCCCAGCTTAGTTTGTGTGCCCCTGCCTCAAAACAAGAATCCAATCCCGGAGTAATCAAAGTATAAGGAAAACTTCATTTACTTCTCAGCATTTCTGCTGTTGTTTCCTTCCTGCTTTTCTTTTAGAAGATGAAGATTGAGGAACATGTAATAAGTTTGATGTGAGTTTTAAATGTCAAGGCATCAGTGGTACCACAGTGGTACACAGGTACCACAGGTACACAGAAGCTGTGTAAATACCCTTTGAGGTAGCTCAGCTCAGCTCAGTTCCATGGTGCTGCATTGCACGTGTGTCCTGCAGAGGTGAGCACCTCAGGTTCCTGCCTTGTGCTTTTTCTCCCTGCAGAGAGAGAGGAAAGGACAACGCATGGCACAGTTTCAGTCACAGTTGTTGATGCCACTTCTGGAAGATGGTCTTGTAGCAACACTCAAGTGATGAGCGTAGGTAGCATTAAAACCTGCACAGTTGAGAGTAGAACTGATGTTCAAGCCTCGTGTCTCTGGTAACTCCTGCTACTGGCAGATAAGACCTGAGGCATCTGTGAAACAGGCATCCCATGTATCCTTCAGAATTAGGAAAGCAGGTGAAGGACAGGCATAGTCAGACCACCCCTACCATAAAGAAGTTTTAAGAAAGATCAAGTAGAAAGAGAAATCCTCATTCATTTAATGGTTCATTAATAAAACAGCTGAAATATCAAAAAATATTTTCTCTACTGTTTTTTGTTTCTTTTCTACTATTCTTCCTTCTCTTTGGAGGTTTGCAGTTTTTTTCATTTCTTTTCTTCTCGCTTCTCTCTTCCTTTCTTTCATGTCCCTTTTTTCACTGCCATTGCTTATTCCGGTATCTCTTCATGGTTCCTCTCACACATCTATTCTCGTTTTAATTTTTTTTTTTTTAACTCTGTTTCTTTCCCTCCTTCAGTCTCTGCTGCCAAACAGTGGGATTGTCATTGGGTAGAAAGACTGCTGCTGTGCCTGTGCAGTCTTCCCCACACTGCTGCTGAGCTGAGGGTCATCTGTAGGGAAACTGATTTGTCCTGAACAGGATGAGTCAATTTTCTTGTGTATCAAGCGCTTCACACCTGCAGCTGGAAAAGTAGCTGCATGACTCAACTCCTTTTCCTGACCATGGCTAGCTTTGTGCTTAAAACTCTTCTCTAACAGGGAACTGCTTTCCACTTGCATTAGGTAACTCTGCATCATTTCCCACCAAATCGGTGTACTTGCTTTGCAAGTACACCGTTGCCATGTAAACCTATAGTTCATGGGGGTTTCATTTTGAATTGCAAAACAGGTAAATATAATAATTTTATATAAATCAAAAATAAATGGCTTTTTGCCTCCTTTCAAGCCAAGTAGAAGTGTGTTGCTCTTTTATATGTGGGACGCATGCCGTTCACAGTCTCGAAATTGTCTTGGTGGGTTTTGTTATCGTTGAATTACCTATGAAAACATAAAGACATGCTTTATAGAACATTCTGCTCATGTGTCAGCATCCTGGTTATACTCTGTAAATACAGAACCTACATCTAACAAGTTGGACAGCTTGCCTTTGTTAATGTTATGGAAAAGACACGTGCTCTGAAGATCACAGCTTGTACACCAGCATAAAAGCCGTAGCTATACCACAGATTTTCTGTCTGTCCAGCAATAATGTAGGGAGCTCAGGGAGAACATACTAGATTAAGTATGGATTAATAAATTCCCTGTTGTTAAAATGGGCAGTGAGAATTACTGCTCCACCAATTGAGGTATATCCTCTAGATACAAACATGTATTTAATTCCTTTTATTTAAAATACAATCCACTCTTACAGACCCTCCCAAATGTCTTTCTTTTCCTTTGGTCAGGTAAGAAATAAGTATGGCTGGTAGTGAATTTAACTGGGATGGCTGAGGTCTGAGCCCCAATTGTAGTTTTTTCTTCTGTGATAAGTTGTAAGCTGAGGGAGCCAACAGCTGTGTCATTGCTAGATTTCCTAGGGGTGTGTGGGGATGCTAACCAGGAAATGTTAACCTGCTGGCAGTTCCTGAAGGAATCAGATCCAGGGGGTTTGTGCAGTGCAGTCAGTGAGCAGCATGTTTGGAGGGGAGCTGCACTCTGTGGGGCAGTGTCCTGGTCTGTGAACTGCAACTTCATGCTCCTGGATTTATTGTAGTTGTATATGACACTCAGTTTGACAAACATTTTTTTCTTTGCCATTTATAATTTCTGCAGCTGCCATGTGAAGACCAGATCATCCTTCTGAAAGGCTGCTGTATGGAGATCATGTCCCTCCGAGCAGCAGTTCGCTATGACCCCGAGAGTGAGACTTTAACACTAAATGGGGAGATGGCAGTGACAAGGGGACAGCTGAAAAATGGGGGTCTTGGCGTAGTGTCTGATGCCATTTTTGACCTGGGCATGTCTCTTTCTTCATTTAACCTGGATGACACCGAGGTTGCCCTTCTTCAGGCTGTTCTGCTCATGTCATCAGGTGAGAACAGAAATATATCGGGATCCCAGTCATTTTGAAACTGTTTGGTCTTTGTCACAAGCCTCTTTGTAAAAAAAATAAGATATGGTAGATCTTGTAGTGCTGACTAGAGTAATGTGGGACAAATTTTCTCTCAAAACCCCAGTGCAGCTTAGACTTATTTTTGGTGAGCAATAGGAAAAAAATTCAGGTTGTTCAGAGGTGGACATAAAAGTGTCTTTGGCAACACACCTTGCTCAATTTGGTACTTAGGGATGAGCCAGGGATGATCCTCAAGAAGAAATCAGTTCTGATTCTGAGCCAGTTTGCCTTAAATGAAAAATGGATAATTTAGCAACACTGGTCCTTATGATGAGTTCCCTCTTCCCCTGAGTAATGTCATGCACCAGGGGTTCATACACATTTTCATGAGTCTTATATATTTAGTTCGACTTGCCTTCTTGTTTTCCTAATTAATAGCACCACTGCTTCCTAATGGGCATTTAAGAGCTGTGCTGTTTCCCTGCACTGGGACCATTTGCAACTGGCCATAACACAGAAGCAGCACAGACGACTTCATATGGTTTCCAAAGAGCTTCTAACCTTCTCAATTTGAGTATGTTTTCAAATATGCTTCCAGTGATTGTGCCAGCCCAAAGAGGAAATTCCATTCTCGGGCAGTGGCAGATTTGGCAAGATTTTGTTTCAAGATGGCTTTGAAGATTGGGCACTGAATAACAATACACAATCAGTGATTTACAAGCGTTAACTGCATCTGAGATAGAAAGGTTTCCACATTAATCATAACACAGCACTTCATCTTCCCCATCAAAACATTTTGATTTCTTTTTAGGTCCCTATGCAATAATACAGGAGCAGGGCTTTCAGAAGGCAATTCAAAGGACCAGCCTTCCCAGAAGTGTCTCCTGAGAAGTGACTTGTGAAAGGGGCTTTCCCAGTCTCCGTCTGGCTGCCAGTTGAGACGGCCAGATTTTTGGCCTTAGTTGTTCCTTGGTGTTCCATAACAGCTCACCTGGGATCAAAGCATGATCAAAGCATGATCAAACCATAGGTCAGATTGTAGAAAAACAGATAGAAAGGAACTGTAGTTTAGATATCTGACAAGGAATTTTTGTTGATTCTTTATTAGTTGTTTTACAGAAAAATGTAGACAGAAGCCTTAGCTGAAATCAGGGATCTGTTGCTCTAATCACTGTAAGGAAACACTTCCCAAACAGCTGCACTCTAAGTGAGCAAAGCAGGCAAAGGATGAAGAAAGGAAGGATTTTCTTCTTGTTTTAACAGGGATGGTACTGACAAGTGAGTTGGCCCAAGGGAAAGAAGTTTGTGGCAGAGCCACAAATGTCCGTGGTCTCTCCTTTCTTTCCTAGCATCAGAATCATCCTATTTCTCCTGATTTATGATCGGGAATTTGTTAAAGCAAATAAATAAGAATGATAATTCTGCTGCTTTGTATCTACAGATCGCCCAGGCCTTGTTTGCGTCGAGAGAATAGAAAAGTGTCAAGAGGGTTTCCTCCTGGCATTCGAACACTACATTAATTACAGAAAACACCATGTTGCACACTTTTGGCCAAAACTGCTGATGAAAGTGACAGACCTGCGAATGATCGGAGCCTGCCATGCCAGCCGCTTCCTGCACATGAAGGTGGAGTGCCCCACAGAACTGTTCCCTCCATTGTTCCTGGAAGTGTTTGAGGATTAGAGAGACTGAAGTGTCCCCGTCGCACTACTGGCTGTCATTTCATCCCGTTGCCCAGCTCTTCTCACCTGTTTGTTCTTCTTCTTTTGTGGTCTTCTGTTTCTTGAGACGGGGCTGGGGTTCTGTTTGGGTTATCTTTTGGGGTTGCTGGGGGGAAGTTGTATACACATGGATGAAAACATCTCTTTAATGCGGGTACTTGTGACTATTGCAATTTGTTCTTCAGTCCTTTGATGTGAGTGCTTTGACAGCTTAACAGTGAAAATACGAGCAGACCAATCTCATTCACCAGCAATTGCGTGGTCACCAGCTCACACCCATCTTTGCCTGGAAAATAGGGGAGAGAGGTTGAAGTGGCAGAAAAATAAATTTACCTTCAAGTTAAAAGAGCTATTGTTAATTTGACCCTGACAATTCTGTCTTGTATTACCTCCTTTTGCAGGGTACAACTGACCAATTCATAATATGAAATTTCTGGTCTTTGTGATTGTTTCTATTGTAACAATTACCACTATGATCTAGGATCTTCATCATCATCATCATGATCCCATCATTCTCTGAGGTTTGTTCCAGCAGATGCAGTTTAACTGTGTCCCATAAATCAAGTACTTAAAACAATGCAGAGTGTTAGAAAGGACTGAGTCTTTTATTTTTCCATGTGTATAAGATATTAAGATCTTCAGTTACTAAATTTTGACTCCAGGTGACTTCACTGGAAGGTTTGTTGAAGTGAGGAGGGAAATTTGATCCTCTGAGGTGCTTTTTCTGAGAGTGGAGGGATCTGCTTTTTCTGAGGTGTGTGGAAAATCCATGACTCTGAGGGAGAAAGCTCTCTGTCAGGATAGCAGGCAGTGTCTCAGAGTTATTCAGGGATACAAGGGCTCACAGAATGAGGACAAGGAGAATGCAACATACAGGGTGACCTTCAGATGGGACAGAAACCAACTGTGTTATTAACAACACTCGAGACTGTACAGCTTTATCCCAGTAATACAAATAGTGTTGCTCGGCAGTAATCCTTTGGTTTTTATATATATATATATATAAAGTTTATATGCACGTATATATATAATTTTATATAGATATAATTACAAATCTTCAGCAGATGTCTTAAACATATTTCCATATTTTTGTCTTCTCTCTCTCCTTCTCTGACTCTCTCCCGTGTGTGTGTTGTGTGTGGATCATCTGGGTTCCTTCCTGGTGTCTGTATGTGTTTCATTTGGCTAGATGCTCTCTTGATTCTTTTAATTTATTTCCACTAACTGCACTAGCAGGAACCAAGCTGAGCAATGACAAAATGTCCTGCTGCCAAAGTCTGCAAGCCAGTACTCATAGCCCTGGAATGTTTGGAGGCCAGTGATGAGGACATTGTAGGTAGCGGTTCCTCTCTCTTATCCATCTCCATTCAGGGATGTTGTCCCTGGGTTTTATAAACTTGATATTAAACCATTCTCTGAATTTGTATGACACATGAAAAGCATCTTTCTGTTCTTTCTGGGAACCAGAGACTTAGCTGATGTTTTTTGCACTGCCTCATACCCCACATTCTTTCATGTTGTGCATTGATTTGTACCAGTTTCTTTCTCTGCTATTTATTGACCCATTTGCCTGGCAAGTTGTGGGCATTGTTGGAGTGGATGTGTTGACTTTCAAAGCTCATGGCCAATATCTGAACCCATATGTTATGTGCTTATCCCCTCATAAAAACAGGATACTCAGGAAAACTTGTAGATGGAACACGATATATGTGTGTCAGGAGTTAAATTCTTTCTACCCTTCTTTCCCTGCATCATTGATAAAGCATTTGGAGTGCTATTGGTCATGTTTTTAGGGATGTGGAATCTTGTTCTCCGTGTTCTTTGATACCATATGCACCTGTGATGAGCTATGAGCACTAAAGTTATCACTTAGGGGTTTTTTTGGCAGAACATGAAACACGTTGGGGTGTTCAGGAGTTTTTTTGCAGGTAGCAGTGAAGACACACCATTGGAGATTCATTCTTAAATATTTGCTGTAGAACCTCTTTTGCTGGCTGTGTTTGTTCCATCTTGAAGCATGTATCTAAACAACATCTCTATCCAAATTCCTTGTAGAGCCCTGTCTTGGAGACAAAGAGTCAGAAACTAGCTCTTTGGGATGACTTGATAGAGGACTTAGAGCATGCAGTAGGGAACTCAGAAAAGCAGTCGATCCCTTACTTGCGCTGATGCCTTCACAATCTAGAAACAAAACAACACACTTTTGAGACAATATTAATATAGCAAGGAATATAAAAGCAGAATTGGAGGCCTCCAGGTGCAAATATGGCAAAATGCATATGTGATACAGGGCTTCTACAATTTTACAAGTTTAACAAATTAGCATATTTAACAATAGCATCGAATTAGAAGATCAGTTAGTTAAGTAATCCCCCTTTTTGGTTCTGCCCCATTTGGAGCTTCCCTCCACCCCCAAGTTTCTAGCCCCATATTTATTATGTGTAGGACACATGGTGAAAGAAAATAAGATATCCTTGGCTAAAGAGGCAAGACTAAATAATATTTCAGGAATGTAGCATAATATGTGTTAGAAGGTTAGCTTATTGTTGTAAAATGTAGGGGAAAAGGGGTAGAAAAAGTATTGGGAGCTACAGCCATGTATTAGAAATCTGCGAAGCTACAAATAAATGACAAATATATAAGAAGCTTAGGCATCAGCACCTATGCCCACAGTGGCTTGCAAAGAAAAGAGAAGTGTGCATGTCTTTTGAAGCTCTGTTCTGGCATGGATCTGAGCATGGCGTTCCTCCTGAAGCCCGTGCAAGTACCTCACCTGTTTGCTTGATGTGAACTTGAGTTGGCATTCAAGCTTTTGATTGTGCTGCAGATGACACCCAGGAGAGGAAACATCATATCTCTTCTAGTTCCAAAATGCCCATGCAGTTTGGAGCTATGCTTAGGCAGGGTTCAGAAAATCAGGCCTCCTTCCTTCAGTGACTGGAGATGGACTGAAGTGCCTAAAATCAGGCAACCGACTTTGGCAGTTCTGGCAGTGCCCTAAGCAGAAAGGACATACATCAACATACTTTTCTAGCTTTTTAGGTTAAGTTGGAGTCTGACACTAATTAACAGACTGAGTTAGTAGTATTCCCTAATTGAAAACTAAGGCCAAGCTCTTAGTTTGACAGATTCGATGTACTGACATGTAGTGGCCTCTGCTCTCCTACCAGTCTTACTTTGTGTGACTTCCTTTACTTCCTCAGTGCAACTGCTGATTTATGTGATCATGACAGCAAGACTAGCTGACCTTAGTTCTGCCAAGACATATTTCTAAATATCAGTGGTCTCAAGCCATTGTGGGATTGAGCCCCTGGACCCGCTCACTCTGCCACTTCAGTGGCAGACACCAGTGCCACAGTCAGCACCCTTTGTAGTAACTGGCCTTCTGAGTGAAATAACAAACTTGTGCTTTCCAGTGCAGTCCAGAGTCTTGTTTCTGCTGGTGCCACATGGCTCTCATGTTTGCTTTGTGGTCTACATGTGGGTCTTACACAGAAGGTTTTTCCTGTCAAACCTGATTGTCACCATTCATGGTATTGCCCTGAGTAACATGTGCATTTAGATACTCATTTCATGTGTAATCTCAGTTAAGTTGTGATATTTATAATAACATATATAGTGCGTGATAATGACTTTTGTTTACATTCTGCCAAAATGTAGACGTTAGAGTTAGACCTCCCAGGTCCAAAATCATCCTTGAGCAGACTGCTTGCTTCTTCAGAGGCAGGTATCAGAAAGAGGAAAAAACTGTCCAGAAAGACCATTTATATCAGAAATCTGCCAAGAGAGGGCTGTTAATCACAAGCAGAGCATGTCATTGCTAGTGATGTATTTTTATGCTATGGAACTCTAATCTGTATGTGTCATATTGACTTTTTGCTGCATGAATCATAAATTTTAAAAATCAATCTTATGGTTTTGAGATGTAGCCAGCATTCCTAAGGCTAAACCTTTTTCATTGACAGAATCAAAATCCACAACCAAGGAACGTTTTCTTCTCACTGTGAGAGCAATTGAAAGCGTTCAACATTTATCTTTTCACAAAGGAAGAGGCAACAGAACCTCTTAATGTGTCTTGTTATTGTGATCATCTGGAAATGATTGCCAGACGTTTCCTTTTGATATAGTAATGAAGTGATCTGTATTTAAATTTTATAGAGAGAATTTTATTCTAGTGTGATAGAGATTTATTTTCCACTTTAAGACTCAAAACAGTCGGAGCACGTTTTTGTTTTTGTTTTTTTTACTATGGTATATTTTTGCTTTAAAATTAAAAACAAAACAAAAAAAAAAGGTTTGGCCTTATCACAAAGTTTTAGTATAGATATTAGCAAATGCAAAGAGTATGCATTATTTGTGTGTATCCACATTGACTGATGTCGCATTCAAAAAGCAATATTGTGCAGGTAATAAGTTGTTTGTGACTGTCCATTGCACAGTTTACCTTCTTTAAAAGCTAACCTTGTTTATGCACAAGACAATCAAATGTAAATCTACATCAGCACCCAGGTGTGGATTAAATTTATGTAAATTACTGAGCACAATGTAAAACATTAAAAGACACTTTATTTAATTACACATTTAATGTTGGTAAAGATAGTATCAGGGCATGAACTAGCTGACATACTGTAATTTCTTTTTCTCTTTTCCTACTTCCTTAGCACTCTACAGTTTCAGTTTGCTCATAAATACATCAAATTAGTCATTCATAATTTTTTTAAAGAGGAGGGTGGTTTGGGTTGTTTATTTGTTTTTATGAAGTTGGTTGGGAGGACTTACTACTTTGTCTATGAGGTTTGTGGGTTTTGCTTATTTGGTTTATTTTTTATATCAGTTTCATGCCCTGAGGGTAAGGCAAACATTACACCGTACAGTAAAAAACAAAGTACCTTGGATGATGTATTTTTTTGCAAACAGTGTTAAGAGTTATGCTAGATTGGTAATATTTTTTCAGCCTAAAATATATTAAAAAAAAAAAATCTGTGATCACAAATGTTTTAAACTATCTAAAGAGAAAATTTGTATATTTGGGGAAGAAAATAATTTTTACATAGCTTTTGTATGCAGATATTAAAATGTAATTATGAATATAGTGGGCATAGATAACTGTGTAAGCTTGAATTCTAAAAAAGAAAAAGCTTATAACTGAAAAGTGGTCCTGGTGTCTCTGTCTCTTTGTTGCAGGCTCTTTTTTCAGCTCTGTCTCACACTTCCAAGCCAATGGAATGGGAAAAGTAGGGCCTAGAGCACAATGTTTTATCAGCTCTAACCTGTTCACATTTCTGTGCTTCTGCATCCCTTTCATCACCTACCTCATATCTTGTCTCCTCTCCTCCCTTCCCTTGGGCAGCCAACCAAAGGTTTTCACTTCCTCAGTCTTCACAGCAGCCAACCTTAATTTACTCCAGTGAACTGACTCTTGATTTATGTCTCACTCAATTACATTTTTTAAGGGAACGCCCTTTCTTTCCTTCTCCACTCCCAGTCTAAACAGGAATGGTGTGACAGGAGCAATAAGCTTCCCATCTTTTCATACTTTCCATACCTTGGTCTCCTACCTACTGGAGATCTTCTCATTCAGATATTTTCTCTAGTCTTATATTCTTCTGCAGTTCTTATTTCTCCTCCAGTTCTTTCACTCCTGTCAGGAAGAAAAGCCAGACCTATTGCCTGGATCCAAAGTAATTTCTTGGCCTGTCCCAGATGGGAAACCCATTTTGGGCTGTTGTTTCACGGTGATTTCCACAGGCGTTTCCTGGCTGGCTGCCAGCTCCTGCTCCTGCTCCCCTTCCACAGGAGGTGCTGGGAGCCTTCAGAGGGATGCTGAGCTCCCTGAGCTCCCTCTGTCTGGCACCCCTGGGAGCCCATTCCTGACTCCAGGCTTAGTGTCCCTGGGGAGGGCTGTGCCAGCAGCTCGAGGGTTTGTTGCCAGTGTGGCCTGAGGGAAGAGGGGCTGCCTTCAGAGGCAGGATCTGTAAGTGAGGAGCCAGAGGGAAAGCGTGAAATCCCTGCTCTGCCTTAGATGGAATCCCTTCAAGCGCTCCAGTTCAGGCACCCGCGTGGAGAAGCCTTGCCAAAGCCTCTGCTGGGTTTGCACCGAGCGAGCAGCAACATGGGTTGCTTTGGCCCCCCGGGACCAGCTCTGGAGTGAGGAATTAGTTTGGTGTGTAAAAACTTGTTTACTTGATGTGAAGAAATAGTTCTGCTCCCACAGATACCAGTGCTCTGGGTATAACATTTTCAGGCTTCATTTGTAGTGGTGAAATCTGTATTTTTCAAAAAGTCATGTGGATTCTGAGAGCCACATGAATTTGCTTCAGGGTCTGTTTATCACTACAGAGAAGGACATAAGAGATGGTCAGCTCTTCCCATGGAGCTCTGGCACCAAAGCAGGAGTGTATTCTTGACCTGCTGTGGGCTGCTTCTTGCACCCTGAGCCTGTTGGTGAACACAGGTGCAGTTTGTTTGTCCTCTTGGTGACAGCGTGTGAGGGTTTTCTGTGCTTGAAAACTGAGCCACGTCTGAAGGATTTTCTCTGTGAACTTGGGAGTCTAACAACAAACAAATGTGTGTATTACGGCCACGTGTGCTGTGTGGTATTCCCCATAGCATCAGTAGTTTCAAAATGAAAGCTTGCATATTAGAAGTGACTGCAGACACATCACCTTTGGTGTAATAAAGGGTACGTACAAAAGTCTCTGCATTCCGTTGATCATATTGCAGCCCTCCTTTACTGTTTACCAGGTAGAGACTCCTTTCCAGACTGAATCACAGAGCATCTTTCTCTCCTCTCATGCCTATGCCTGGTGGAAGCACTGACCCTGCAGGTACTGCCACAAGCTGCCTTGCTACGCATGAGATGCCTGAAGTCCCTTAGAAAAATTTTTTTAAAACCTGAGGAAGTCCCTTTGTGTAATTTGGGAGAGCTTTGAAACTTCTACGGTCAAGGCATACTGAAAGGCTTATGGGATGCCTGAGTCAGAGGTCCCAAAGGGAGAAATAGAATGGCTCCTAGGTCTTCTTGACCTTGTGGTGCCTTGAAAAATTACCAACTTGGAAAAGTGGTCCAAGCTCAGTACCCTGCTCTCCAGAACCAGGGTGGAACCTACAGGGAAAACAAGATAATCCTTAGTAAATTGTATTTGGAAAACACAATGTGAAAAAGTAGAGAAGGACATCAGCAAATCAAAAGCAAAACCCAGAATGAGTCATTTTCCAAATTTCATTGGAATTTTAATTTGCAAGAGACTGTCTGAGTGGATATGGGGGTAGCTTCAAGCAGTGTTTCTCTGAGCAGAAATGCTCTAGTTAGAAGAAGTAAAAGCAGTTTTGCAAAATCCAAACAAAAGCTGCATTTAAAGGGGGAAAAAATGTGTTATATGTAGCTGCAAGGTCTTTGGTATCTCCCTGCTCAGAGGTAGGAACAAAAAGGGGAAGAAGTTGTCCTTGCTAGGATAACCACAGAGGCAGAAAGCTTCACTGCCCGATGCAATGTTTAAAATGGAAATGAAAGCTGGAGCACGACTTAGTGTGTATGTAAAGTTGCAGCAGGAGTTGGCTAGGGCTGAAAACATGTCCCAAGTGAAATCTCAAAGACATATTCTCTAATCTAAGGAGAAGGAAGGAAGGAAGGAAGGGTAAGTCTGAGAGGCCAAATCTTGTGCCCCCTGAAGTCAGAGCTGTAGATAATGACAAATGGTGAGATCCAGGCTGTGGTTTGGTGAAGTTGTTCATTGCTCCGATGAAGTGTAGGAGAGGTAACAGGTGTTGTCAGTTACTTTCACAAAAGGCACAAGAACGTGTTTGGCAACTGAGCCAGAGAAACATAACCCACACTTTAAAAGCAGAACATCTTGTTGAAGTGGGTCAGAACCCATGAATGTGAGGAGCAGAGATCCTGCAAGATGTATAACCATGAACATCACAGAGGACTGAGTCAGAGAGGGGTTGGAAAAACTAACACAATGTGCTTGTGTTGCCAGGAGTTCCTTTACTTCTTCTGGGCAGGAAATCCAGAAGACGGCCTCTTCAAAGACTCAGAGGCATCTGACAGACGTCAGCTGCCAGTGCCTTTAGGCCTCCATGGCCGGGTTGGACAACCTGGATATCCTCTTGTCCTCCTGCTGCTGTACTCGCCCTGCCTAGGGAACAAGTGTGGTGGCTTTGCCTGGCTGCTTCTGACCGTGGTGGGAAATTTTTCAGAGACTTCCAAAAAAGTGGTGGGGCAAGCAGGGTAGGAGTTTCTCCTGAATGCCAGAGCACACACCAAAGCTGCTGACCTCTCCCTCTTGCCAAAGTGAGCTCCTGGCTCTCTGTGCCCCCAATCCTGAGACTCCCCTGTAGAACGGAACAGCTGAGCACGCTCTGTGCTGGCTCAGCCGGGTCCCTTGGAGGTGAAGCCCATCTTCGTGACTGCCTGGGCAGTGAACAAGGCACTTTTCCATTCAGTCAGTGCCTGCTTTGTCTATCATGTGATGATCACCTCAGTCCTAGACACTGTTTTGTTCCAGGGAGAACAGAGAGCTCTTCCAGAGCTCCCGTTAATGGCCTGTGAAGGCAGGTCCTGACATCCATCTAGCATTCCAGAGCAGCATGTGTGGAGAAGGAATGTACCCCGGAGCTGTGAGCCTCTCCTGGAAATCCTCCTGACACCAGAGATGGGATGAAGGGCACCAGAACAGACTTCTACTCTCCAGGTCAAGAACTACAGAGATGGAGTGATGGTCACAAAGGTCTGCCTGGAGGAAATGGGTGGTGACAACAGGGACAGGTCTGCAGCCTCCAAAGCCTGTTGCAAAGCTCGGAAGCAGAGTATTCTTTATCAGAACTCTGTAGTATTAAAACGGGCATTTGTCGGTTCTAAAATCCTGACATTGTTTGTTCTCCTCAGAAGTATCCTGTCACCAGAGTTTGTGAGCTGTGACTGCTGCTGCCAAGGCCCAAGGGAGAAATGAGAGACTGTGGGGGAAGGAAGCTGTTCCGTCCAGTAAGAGAGGGGTTTGAGCTCCCTGCAGATTCTGTGCGTATGCACAACTTTGTACTCAACACAGGGCTAAAAAACCAAACTGGGCCAAGCCACTTCCAGGCTATATCCCTAAATCCCTATGTTGAAAAAGCAGTGCTGCTTGGCCTTTAAATCAAAGGTGTTCTGGGGCTGATAGTTAACTTTTGGAGCCACGGGCAGCTTCAAGTCCTGGGCTGCCCTGTGCTGAGGGCAAGGGAACACATCGGGCTGGGAATACCCATGGTGAAATCCCCACGTGCCTTGAGCAGCTGACAGGCACACAGCCCTGTGAGCCTGCAGCTCTTGGAGCTGCGCTCCAGCTCCAGCTCCGGCACCAGGGCTTGGCTGCTGGTCTGAAGCCAGGGCAGAAAGGACACACGGAGTCCAGTTGGGGTGTGAGGTGTGGGATTCTTCTTGATTTCATTTTTATTTCAAATTCTGTTAAAGAAATCAGCAGTGAAACTAGGCAATCACCTAATGTTAATTACAGCTTGTTGCATCTCTAGCTGTGCTGATCTGATCTGATTTGCCTCTGGCCTTGGCTTCAGACAGTTGAATGCACCTACACTCCATTATTACCACGCATGTTTTTTCCGGAACTGGGCATGATGACAGTATTTCACCTTCAAAATAAACCTCACAATATCCTTTTCTTTTTTATGGTGGAAAATAAGGTGTTTATAAGGATTTTAACCAGGAGATGTCAAGACAAGATAGGTGTCTAGGCCAGGAGAAGAGGCTGGACTGATAAGCCAAGTTTCAAAATAATTTTTGTAACCTGTGATGCTGCACTTTTATGTATCCACAACTCCAGGAGACTGACCCCAGTAATATTTTCATTTTCATCAAGGAAGTAAGACATTTTTCCCCTTCTTCTGGGCCTAATTAAGAGACTTAGGAGATGTTTTCCTTCCTCAGAGCCAAGATGCTTGACTTCTTCAAAGTCAAGTGAGCCTCTCTCAGCTGTTGACATTTGTCTCTGCTGCAGATGAAGTTCTCTTCCTATTCAAAATATATTTTAAGCGGAGAGGTTGATCAAGAAGAGAGAATACGTGTCTGCACTGGCCATTTGGCCTTCCTTCCTACATGTAACCCATGTGCCCACTCTGACTCCTGGGCATTTTCTTTTCCAGTGTGCCATAGTAGCTGCTGCCCTTGGGTCAGAGGTCAGGTGCCATGGGCTTGCAAGGAGGGTTGTACTGGGTGGCTGCCAGTGCTCTCCATAGACTGGAAGCACCATCATTCTAAATGTACTTCAAAAGCTTATATTCTTTGTGAGAGGGTGAAGATTTTTCCTGTTGCAGGAGTTAAGGGTCAGTTATGAAAACCTTGCTGTGCTTTGCTTTTGCAAGCTGTGAGATAGCTCGGGACTGCATTATTCTTGGACCAGATTTGGAGTAGTCTAGCACTGAACATAAGAACATATTCTGAACTTTAATTCACTTGGCACTTATTTCAGAAGTTGACCTAATATCGTATTAAGAAATCTGTTGCCTTCCCTCTAAGCATCCATCATGTTCCTGAAATGGGTGCTGACTAGTCTGTACCAAGTTTTCACTTTATTTTTTTACTGTCACTTCAGGCCCACTGGATGGAATAATTTTTGCATAATGCAAACTAACTGATGACTAATAATAAGACCCAAGACTTGAAGCTGCTTTTGAAATTCCACCTCTTGAAAATAGACATTGAAAAAAACCCTCCATTTCCCTTCTCCGTATGAATATCTGTGTAAAATGCCTTATCTAATACAGAAATGTTTCCTACTGCTTCTGCATTGGAGCATCAGTATTTTAATGATTTTTGAGTGCAAATGGAGTAACCAACAGGTGACAGCTATAACCTACTACAGGTAAGCAGAGAGAGAAGGGATAGCTTAAGGTTTGTTTTGTTTAAAGAGCTGATCTAACTCATGATGATGTGTTTGGGTTCAGGCCTAAAAGCTGTTAAAGCTGTTGAGAAATTAAGTGGATATAGAAAAAAATCTTACTTGCATGTAAGCCGGTGATCCCCAAAACATATTTTAGTGGAAATCTTTCTGAATAAAACATCTATTTTTATTTTTTTCCTGAAGAGGAAATAACAGCATTTAGAAGTGGTATACTTGTCTAACAAAAAGTGAGAGAACTTTGGCCTTTTTCACCAGTTTTACTCAAAAGAAGCCCCAAAGCAACTGGGCTTTGCAGAACATCTCATTTGGTTGGAAAGCCAACTTTTCAGCTGACCCAGTTTGAAACACCATGTTCCAACCGTAGGTTCAAAGCACATACACAAACAAAGCTACAAAATAAAGTGGTTTTTACTGAGCCCTGATTTTGTGACAGCAGCCTAGCACACTGAGTGCTTGGTCAAACCCTGCTAGCTGTAAAGCAGGGCAGAGAGTTGGCACCTCTGTTGTTTAAAATGTCAGGACTCTTCCCACATGGAGAAGGTGGTACATTATGCTGTCAATGTTGATTTTGCAGCTAGACAATAAGTGGTAGCTTGTGTGACAGACACACTGATGAATAGATGCAGGGAGCCATTTATCATCTAAAATTTCTCTGCTGAGAAATATCCCCTGGCTGTCAGTCTGGGGGCCCCAGGATTGCTGTCAGAGCCTTTGTAAGAGGCAGGGTGGTTCTGGTCTGATTCTGCACAGTCCTCTTTGAACAGCTCCATGATACTTACAGCACACAGCTGGTGAGGACATGCGTGAGGGAGGTAGGAATTTTTGCTGCCTGAAAATCAAATCCTATTCACAGCACAAGCATCAGTTGCACTCTTTGTAACTGGGCCATGCAGACAGGCTGAGCTTGTCCCTTTGAGGAGTCTGGGCAGAGAAGTGCATTGAAAGCACAGGTAGTTGTTTCCTTTGGATCTTCCCTTGTGAATGCACACTGGGCTGTTTGGAAGACTGCATTTCAAACTGGTTTAGAGAGAAAGCTGGTTTTCCAGCTAAGTCAGATGTTTTGTAAAAGCATTCTTCCTTCCAGCAACTTTCTTGATTCTGCACTTCAGGTATTCTTCTTCAGATACAACATCGCAGTTTATCCTGGGACTGCAGCCTGAGCATGAAAACCTGGAAATGAACACCTTCAGCTGGAACAAAGCAAAACTGGCTTTGGAAATATAACCATGGGATCTTCCGAAGCTTATCTCCCTAGCCAGGCTGCCTCTCTCATTCCTTATCAGCTGGCCTCTGTGCACGATACCAGAAACTGTGTAATGAGCTCCAGACTCCAAAGACGCCACCTCTGCAGCAGAATGGGGACACGTAGCATCCACACCATGTGCTGTTAGAAAGCATCTCTGCCATTCCCGATTAACTATGGGAGAGCAATTGAAAGCTTCTCTTTCAACCCTTTTCTTTCCCAAAGTACTTTGCCAAAACTGCAGAAGTGACAGGAAGAAGAAAAATCCAGCTAATCTAAACTACAGCAAGCCTCAGGTCAAGGAGCTTGCCAGACTGATGAACAGGCTACACAAATTACTGACTTATATTTACCCTTCTGCCTCCTCTCCTCAGTCGTTTGATTTCACAAGTTTTGCTAGGGAGATTGTAGATTAAATAGACAAGCTTTGCCCAAACCAGTAGAAAAAGTACCGGAGAGCTGAAAATGAAAAACAGGAAACTTCTACACCACAGGAATCCTGGATGTTCAGTTTAAAGAGGATTCACTGATTGGAAAATGCTGAATATTGACTTGAGGGCAATAAGAATGATAAATGTTCAGAAAGGAGGATGTGAGATCTGTTTAAAGAAAGAAAAAAAGAAAAGAGGAGAAGTAGTCTAGCTAAAAATCTTATTTTGCACTTTGGGAGTGGAAATCTGAAATTATATAACTATGCAAAAACCCTAGGAAAAGTGTTTATCTTCACAAGCTAAGGAACTCCACTGAATACTAAGTTTAATAAGGCCTCTAAAGCTTGAAAAGGGATGGTAAAGTAGTTCCAAAAAGGTCAGAAAATGTCCATTTACTTTCTTCTAAATACCAAACAGACCCTCCAGACATGGCAATAGACCTCAAGTACCTGTCACAGCCTCAGTCTTTGCTGCTTCCTCCCTGGTCATCCCCCAGAGCCAAGCTGAGGGCTGGAGTTTGTGGTGGGCAGCCCTGAGCTCTTCTCTCACCCCATACTGTGCCCACCTGGCTGCTCAGCAGGAGGCTGGCTACAGCTCAGGACGTCGGCTCTGGTTTCCAGGAGCAAGGGCTCCTACTAAGTTCTTGCACAGCCTGGAGGCAAGGCTCTGGCATTGCACTGACTAGGAGCAACACCTTCATCCCCTTCCTATGGCCAAGAACGTTTGCACTTGGCCAGCTTGGCCAAGACAACCAAAATGGGCAGGAGTAGCAGGAGAGTTGGGAAAGGAGTGGCTGCCACAGTTCATTGTTTCCTGGGCTTTAGAAACCTTCCAAAGTCGGGTTGAAAGCTGGGACACACAACCATTTCTAGGTCTCCAGCTCTTTGATCTTAGAATGATTAAGGTTGCAAAAGACCTCTAAGACCATCAAGTCCAGCTGTTAACCCTGCACTGCCAAGCCCATCACTAAAACACATCCCAAAATGCCGTATCTACATGTCTTTTGGCCCCAAGGGTGGTGACTCCACCGCTTTCCTGGGCAGCCTGTTCTGGTGCCTGACTACCCTTTCAGTGAAGAAATTTTACCTGAAGTCCAATCCAAACCTCCCATGGTGCAACTCAAAGCCATCTCCTATTGTCCTGTTCCTTGTTACCTGGGAGAAGAGAGTGACAAAGAGTCACAGAATCGCTGAGGTTGGGAAAGCCCCCCAAGACCATCGAGTCCAGTGTACGAGCCCACCTGAACCCCAAACTCAATGTGCTGCATGACCTGACACCACCGACCTCATTCCATCCCTGCACCTGAGAGAGACAGAGACAGTCTGGGGTTCCTGCACCAGATCCTGGTGTGTTCATCTCCATGGGACCACACAGGAACATAGTTCATCAATTCTCCCTTCAACAAACTTAATTCTGAAACTGCCACCAAGACACAAATACATTCCCCAAATTGTGGGGGAGCCCAAACAGGCCTAGCACAAAGAGCAGACCTCTCCAGCCTGAACAGCAGCTCTGTGAGCCTCCCTGGCTTCCATGGCCAATTGTGGGACTGTTCCTCCTATCTGGGGCACAGATCCCAACCCTGTTGTCAGCTCCAGCCACACATGATGGGAGAGCAAAATCATCAACTTGCTGGTTGACAATATTAATTGCTACCTAGCCTGTGCCATCTCAGGGCACCTTTCTAGCTATTCCAGGTATGCAGAACCAATGATCCATTTTCATCTTGCCTCTAGTCCAGCTTCCAGCACTGAGAGACAATGCTGTCCTTCTGTACATGGGAAAGTCACTCCTTTATTTCACATAGTCCCATTTTTTTCTGTTTGATCTTTGCTGATTTTTATCTCTAACTTAATTCTGCTCTTCTATAAAATGTGGTATGTTGTTTACATACAGATATAATTTTCACTTGTTCTATTTGCTTTCCTTGATAAAGATAACACAGTCACTTTTAAGTTTTCATAAAAGTCCTGTTGCTGCCCACAGTAATAAATTAAAATGTTCATCACATATAATTCGTTTTTATGATCATGTACTCATCCACTTTGAAAGAGTGGGACTTATGCAGAAATGATTGAGTAAATTAACTACCTAGGACAGCAAAGGTAGGACTTAATAATGTCCAATATGCTTAAACTTTATATCTAAAAGCTGTAACACAAGCAGTTCTTGTTCTTTCTCACCTTTTTGCATGATAGAATTGCACCTGTTACAACCAGACTGTGTCCCAGGCTTTCCAATGTCTCAGGAATCTGAAAATCATGACCATCATCTATCTTGTCCAGTGAGTCATGGAAGCAGATGGCCTTCCAAGTTGGCACTAAACCACAGTCCCCAATGCTGTGCAGACAGGGGACTCTGACTTCTCTTCTCTGTCCTGCTTGTAAGATACACCCATGGACAGAGTGCAGATTGAGCCAGCCTTTTCTGGCAGGTGAGGTCACTTACCAAGAGCTCTCTTATTCTTTTCAACGTATTTTGAAGAAAAACAGCAGCCTGGAGCCAACTGATAGTCTGTTCCCAATGTGTGGGATCTGATAGGTCTTAAAAAAGGCATGGAAAGAACAGGTAAGACTTTGTTTATGTGCCAGTCAGGACAAGTCCACAAAAGTAGACCTGTCATCTATCCTTATCTCACTGGTTTGGAGCAATTCGATCCAGAGAAAAATTATGTAATGAGAAGATACAAACATGCTAGAGAGGACATATACTCTGGAGCAGTTTGCCCAGAGAAATTGTGGCTGCCCCACCCTTGGAAGTGTTCAAGGCCAGGCTGGATGGGGCTCTGAGCAACCTGGTCTAGTGAAAGGTGTCCCTGCCCAAGGCAAGGGGGGCTGGATCTTTGAGGACCTATTTAATCCCGGCCATTCTGTGATTTTATGATTCTTAGTAATAACTCCTGATCATTGAAGAGCAAGATGGCAGACAGTAATGCAAGTTCCCTGTGCTCTGTTACAGAAATTATAATAAATATAGAACAAAAGCAGAAGCCAGAGGATCTTTTACTAATCACACTTCTTTAATTAAAATGTCCCATATGTGTGGTCAGGAAAAGAAACATGCTAGTGTGAGCATAGTGTAGAGAAAGTGTTTATAGTTTAGCATCCTCTCATTTTTTCCTCTTACAATGTTCTGCCAATTATACTATAAGTACTTTCTGTCTTTTCTCACTTATATTAAGAGAAATTAAGAGAGAAATGGGAAAAATTAGCAGATAATTTTAAAAACTCGTCATCAGTAACAGGATTTTGCAGCTTAGCATCAACATTCTGAACTTCTTTAAACTGTGCAAAACCAAAGAAGTGACAGCTTTTGGTTGCAGCTTACATGTTTGCACATAAATTCCCAAATGTTTCTCAACTTCATTTCTGTCCTATTTCAGTGCATGGTAGTGAGTGTTTCCTCAGCCGGAGAGGCTATGACAGAGTAACTAAGAGCAAAATTGTAAAAAAAAAAAATTTGTCGAAGCATTTAAGTCTTTTAATTCCCACCTTTCTTTCTCCAATCTGTTGTTGAAAACCCCTGACTTGGAGAGCTTTTCCGTGAGCCGCTCCTGAGGCGTGTTCCATTTGCAGAGTAATCTGGCTCCACCAAGTGACAATTGTTGTGATTGCCGCTCTGCACCTGCAGCTGAAATAACGCAAGTCTGGCACCAGGTCCCACAACAAGCCAGTGCATCAAATTTTCATTGGACAGCTTTCAGCTCCAGCAGTTTTAGGCCGTAGGATTTCCGATGTGGACACAGAGCATTGTCACTGATATTCTTGTTCTTTGTTGCATTGCACTGTGCCACCAGCATCCAGGTTTCTGTGTGCATCCATAATGGATAATTTAAAGATGTACATTCCGTGGAAGAGTTCAGAAAAACTGAAGTGCAAATATACATTTCACTGTCTGTGTTTCCCTCTTCACTACATACATATATAATAACACTATACATGTTACTACTGGATTAGTTGTTAGTTGTTAATTAGTATATATATATTTTAACAGTGCTGTGAGATGAGGATATACCTGTGGCATTCTAGCTTTTTTCCCGAACTTAGGCTGGGATATGCTGAAGTATTAATGACAAATTTTGCCTGTAGTAGAAGAAACAACAGTTTCTGATCCATATAATAACCCTGTATGTATTTTCTTGTTTTGAATTTCCTCCATGAATAGATGAGAAGGTTTATTCATCTTTTACCTACTTATTTACACTAAACTGGTGAATAACCAAAAGTAGTAAAAATCTTTAAATCTTTTTCTACAAAGGACTGTATTACCAATTTCTGTTACAAACATCCAACAGAAATGTTATAATTCCACTTATCTGAAGAACTTGATCTTGGGAGCAACAAAACCAACTAATTAGCATTGGGTAGGACATTTCAGATCCAGCTTGTTCCTCAGATGGGAAAAGCAACCTTCTGACTTAAAAGCCCTACACACAGTCCACGTTGGTGCTATATGTTGACCTCTACACCACGTGTCGCACAACAGCGTGTAGCTTGAGGTCCAAAGTCCTGTGAGAAGTGCCTGGAATGCTGCCAGAATCACAGCTCTGATTCCTTTGATTTAGTGTAAATACGTGATGTAACTCTACCCGCACGACTTAGCAAAGTGAGATCAAACCTGAGCTGAGGTTTCACCTTTGAATCCTCCACTGACTCCAGTCACTGTAACAACTGTTTTGCCATATGAATACACTTACCTGCAATAAACTAATATCATTAACAGATACAATATAGCGTCATCTTCATAGAGAAAAACACCAGCTTACAGTAGAGTCACTTGAGCTAGAAGTATTGACTGCTTGGGGGGATATGCCCAACTGTTGCAGCAAAAAAGAGTGGAAGGTTTGGGAGGTGTTCGGATGAAGGTGATTGTACAATATCATAAAACCATTACTGTGTTGGGCACTTGTTCTGTAACATCCACTGGAATCCCTCTTTTCCCCAAGCTTGTGGGGCTTTTTGTGTTTAGGAGGAGGCTGGTAGATGTTTGGAGGAGCTTGGAAGCATGAACCAGGGGACAGAAAGGAGAGTCGGGGAAAGAAGAAGAGAAACTGAAATGCTGATTTGGCTTTCTGTGACATTATGAACTAAAGCGGAGGCTTTAATTAACTGATTTGCTCATCATTTTTCATATTGAAGTCTAAGAGATTGTCACTCTTTATGGTATCATCAAGTATTTCAAAGGGGGGTCTTTACACTGGATCAATGAAATGTGTTCCCACAGAAACTTACTTGACAGAAGGAAAGAGAATCCCAACTTTTTTGATGTAAATCAAGAGTAATTTAAACAAAATAAATGGATTTACACTATTGTAAAAGCTATGCAGACAAAGCCAGTGATTTTGAGCTGAAGAAACAAAAAAATACAGAACCTTCCAAGGACTGGGTACACATAAATGACTGCTGTTTCCACTCTCATTGGAAGCTTCTCTAGTTTTAAATATGTCCCTGCCCACAGCAGAGAGTTGGACTAGGTGATCTTTAAAGGTCTCTCACAACCTAAACCATTCTATGATTCCATATTCCTATGTTCTGTGTAGGTACCTTTTATTAACCTGTATTTATATTTGAAAATTACACTTATTCTCCTGATTGCAATAAAACTTATTTGCTGCCCTAAAAATGTTGTTATTCATTAAATTCTACTTTTTTTTTCCTTGGAGAATTTCCACAATGGGCTGCTTAGGATGGTGAAACACTTGGATGTGAAATGGAGGTTGATTGTAACAGAACTGAGCCTTCCCATTTTATTTCAGAGGTCTGCCAGCAGTCTGACAATGCTGTTTCCATAACAAAAATGGCTCCAGACAAAAGTAAACAAATCTAAGTAGAAATTAGGCATTGTGTCTACAACATAATTACTGCTTTTGAAGTAATTGTGAAGCAATTTTCACTTATTATCATGAAAAGGGTATATTAATGTCAGTAAAGGATAGACCTTTTGGATGGAGATGCCTAGCAGAACAGAAGAGTTTGAAGATGGGCTTTCTTGTATCTGAAGTCTATTTTCATTATCTACTGAGCAGTTCAATGGAGACAACTATTGTTCAGTGGTGCAATTAGTATTTATGTAATCAACAGCTGTTGCAAAGTAAAAGATTTAGAAAACCTATTTAGAAAAACAGACGTGGCCTGCAGCTAAAATTCTCAAACTGCAGTAGTTTAGAGGAATTCTCAATCAGTAGTACATTTATGAGTTCCTTTCTGGAGGATGGCTTAAACAGAGATTATTTGGTAACTATATACTGGGCCATGCAAGACTTTCAAGAAAGCTCCTAACACTCTAGTTGTTTACAGGTTCCAAATACCATCAAAATGCCAATTTTACTTTGCTGGCTTGTTTTCATTTATAAAGGCATGCAGCAGGTTCTTGTCCGGACAAAATAGTGTCAGGAGATCATTTTTTCAAGCGAAGAGAGGCCATTTTACAGTATGTTGCCAAAACCCATGTCCTCTGGGCATCACTGTTCAAGGACAAGAACTCAGGATGTGCTCGGTGTGTGTGGCTCGGACCACTAAGAGACACCTGATTCAACGGGAGAGTTGTGTAAATGGGGGGCAATTGGACTTGAAAGGCTGGAGAAGTGCACTGTAGGAAATATAATTCCAGTATTTTCCCAACATATATCCAGGATGAAGCAATTGGAAGGACAGATTGATAGATCTCAGGAGTGACAGTGTAAATGTTTATTTAAGATTAATTGAAAGTTGCCTCTATGACATACAGCTGGGAGTTCCTTCCTGGCACCTTCACAGACAAAGTCTTTCAAGATCCTTGTTGGCCTCTCACAACGTAAGTGCATAATGATCCATCACACCTTATGTTTTTAAATGGGAGAAACTTCTGAGCCATTTTCTGGTGTTGTCATAAGCACTTCATCATCGCAGCACAGTGAATGCACATAATTGTCCCAGGAAGTGAAGATCCAGCAGCTCCAAAAGGCATGTGAATTGTGCACTTGCCATCTCTCAAGAGGCAAGTATTGAAGGAAAGATACTTAGTGAAATTAAGCTGAAAATTAAGTGCATCAGGCTATCTTTAAATGCAGTCTTGGAAGAGGAGGTATTTATATATGAAAAATACATTCTTAATTAAAACCTTTACAGAAGGATTGGGTAAGGGCAATACAGAAGAGTTCAAGTAGAAAAGGAGTTCCTGCATTGCCAAATGTGTTTCATGGTGTACTACCTATTGGAAAAGGTTTCCTCATTCAGATGTTATCTCTGTTCCCATATTCCTTTGCAATTTTGAATTATTCTCCAGTCCTTTCATTCCCATCAGGAAGAAAAGCCAGACCTATTGCCTGGATCCAAAGTAATTTCTTGGCCTGTCCCAGATGGGAAACCCATTTTGGGCTGTTGTTTCACGGTGATTTCCACAGGCGTTTCCTGGCTGGCTGCCAGCTCCTGCTCCTGCTCCCCTTCCACAGGAGGTGCTGGGAGCCTTCAGAGGGGTGCTGGGAGCCTTCAGAGGGATGCTGAGCTCCCTGAGCTCCCTCTGTCTGGCACCCCTGGGAGCCCATTCCTGACTCCAGGCTTAGTGTCCCTGGGGAGGGCTGTGCCAGCAGCTCGAGGGTTTGTTGCCAGTGTGGCCTGAGGGAAGAGGGGCTGCCTTCAGAGGCAGGATCTGTAAGTGAGGAGCCAGAGGGAAAGCGTGAAATCCCTGCTCTGCCTTAGATGGAATCCCTTCAAGCGCTCCAGTTCAGGCACCCGCGTGGAGAAGCCTTGCCAAAGCCTCTGCTGGGTTTGCACCGAGCGAGTAGCTCTGGGACAAGGAATTAATCTGGTGTGCAAAAGCTTGTTCACCCGATGTGAACAAATAGTTCTGCTCCCACAAATGCCAGTGCTCTGGCTGGGACATTTTCAGGCTCCCATTTGTAGCAGTGAAGTCTGTGTTTTTTAAAAAATAGCATAAGGATGTCTGCGGGGGCTTCTAGAATGTGTCAGAGCAAGTCTGCCAGACCACTGTGCAGCAAAAAGGCACTTGAAATGGATGGCAAAGGTGTTGGGAAAGAACTACAGCAAAGAACTACAGCTTGCACTTGGATTGTGGATATCAGGTTTCACAGCAGAGCTAGTCCCACCCCAGATTTAACTCTGCTGACCACGAGGGCAATCTGGGACATCAGCAAGTGTTGTGAGGCTTGGGACATTTTGAAGGGCAGAGAGCCGAGGGACACAGTGGGCAGCTAGTGACCCAGTGGTGGTTTGACCAGCAGTAGCTAGCATTCCCCAGGCTTTCCTCATTGCCCTTTAAATCAAAGGTCCTCTGGGGCAGTTCATTTTGGGAGCCGAGGGTGGCTTCGAGTCCTGGGCTGCCCTGTGCTGAGGGCAAGGGAACCCATCGGGCTGGGAATACCCATGGTGAAATCCCCACGTGCCTTGAGCAGCTGACAGGCACACAGCCCTGTGAGCCTGCAGCTCTTGGAGCTGCGCTCCAGCTCCAGCTCCGGCACCAGGGCTTGGCTGCTGGTCTGAAGCCAGGGCAGAAAGGACACACGGAGTCCAGTTGGGGTGTGAGGTGTGGGATTCTTCTTAATTTCATTTTTATTTCAAATTCTGTTAAAGAAATCAGCAGTGAAACTAGGCAATCACCTAATGTTAATTACAGCTTGTTGCATCTCTAGCTGTGCTGATCTGATCTGTTTTGCCTCTGGCCTTGGCTTCAGACAGTTGAATGCACCTACACTCCATTGTTCTTATGAGTGTGCTTCTTCCAGAACTGGTCATGATGACAGTGTTTTCAGCTTTAGAATGTGCTAACAATCTTCCCTGTGTTTTCTTTTTTGGTGGGAAAGAAGTTGGTGATAAGGATTTTAACCAGGAGATGTCAAGACAAGATAGGTGTCTAGGCCAGGAGAAGAGGCTGGACTTACAATACAGGTTTCAGAATTGTTTTCATGAGCCAGCAACTGCAGTGCTGCACTTTTAAAGGATTATTTCAGGACTAGTTCTGCACTTCCCCTGATTTCACTGATAAAGTAAAGAATATTTCTTTTTTTCTTTTTGTGAGCTTCAAAAGAGACTTAGATGATGTTTGACCTCCCCTGGTGAGCCCCTCCTCAGATTTGCAGCAATCAGCATGAGGAAGGGAAAAATTCCTTTTCGTGATGTGCCTGTTGCAGAGGAAACACTCTCCTCTTGCTTCATGTGGATGTTATGCAGAGATTAATCTGTAGGGAAGACACTTTCCCTCACTGACCAGTTAGCCTTCATTCCTACGTTTTACACACATGCATGCCTTCGGCATTTTCTATCTTAACAAGGGGTACTAGCTTCGATGTCTGGATCTGAGGTTTGTGCCAGGGTTTTGTGAGAGGGAAACTGTTCTGTATGTAGTCCAGCGCTCTCCATAGAATCATCACAGAATCATAGGATGGCCTGGATTGAGAAGGACCTTAAAGATTTTTAGTTCCAGCCCTCCCCGACATGGACAGGGACACCTTCCACTACACCAGGTTGCTCAGAGCTCCATCCAACCTGGCCACTTCTCTGGGCAACCTGTTCCAGTGCCTTGCAGTAAAGACTTTTTTTCCTAATATCTAATCTAAACCTACTGTCAGTTTGAAGCCATTCCCCTTAATCCTGTCAGTACATGTCCTTTTATAAAGTCCCTCTCCATCTTTCCTGTCGGCTCCCTTCAAGTACTGGAGGGCTGCAATTTGATCACCCTGAAGCCTTCCCTTTTCCAGGCTGAACAAGCCCAATTCTCTCAGCCTTTCCTCACAGCAGAGGTGCTCCACCCCTCTAATCATCTTGGTGGCCCTCCTCTGGACTTGCTCCAACAGGTTGATGTCTTTCCTGGATCCATCCTCACTATAAAAGTACTGCATTTGAAAAAAATTCTGTTCTTTGTCAGGTAAAGTTTGTCTGTCACTTTTACAAAAGAGGCAAAGGAAGTGGAGGTGTGGATGTTTGGGAAGCCTGACTTTGTCCTTGACACAGAGCTGTGATTTTTGAGTAGAAGGCTGGTGCTTCATCAGACCATGGCAGCTGTGGGGCAGAACATTTGCACCTCCATCATTCAAAATGTTCTTCTCCATGAAATGGTTGGTTCATTGTGCTGTGAGTGTTTTTGTGCGCCAATGCAGCACAAACAATAGCTTTTGTGACAGACATACCAATGCATAATGCAGGGAAGCAATCATCCTCCAAAGTCTCCCTGCTTTGAAATAGAGCCTGGCTACGAGTCCTAATGCAATCTGGTCTCCTGTCAGAACTTCTGTATGTCCAGGGTGATATCAGTCCAATTCATCCAGATTTTTTCATACTGGTCCATGTTTCTTGCAGCTGGTACGGACATCGTGGGCTGCCTGAGAATCATGTAGTACATTTTAAATCTGCGGGCAGATGACTGTGCCCTTACCTTTGAAGTGACTGAGCAGGTCATCAAAAATCATGGGCATGACATGAGACACGACAGGCTACCAGGGAGTGAAGAGATCCAGACTTGCCCCTCCAACTTCCACTCAAGAGGATGCTGAAAACCACAATGAGGCCTCCCCTCAGTGTCCTCTTCTCCAGACTGAACAAACCAAGTGACCTCAGCCACCCCTCATAAGACTTCCCCTCCAGGCCTTTCACCATCCTTGTGGCCCTACTTTGCATGTTCTCTAATAGCTTAATGTCTTTTTTATGTTGTGGTGCCCAAAACTGCACACACGACTCAAGGCAAGTCAAACAAGGTTAAGAATATCTACATATCATTATCAGAAGTACATAATTTGGATATGGATCCAGCCAGATTATGATTGAAAAGGAAAGAGTAATTAGGGTTTTCTTGTTTATTTGGGAGGAGACTAGGGTGGAGAAAGGAGGATTGAAACATGGGAAAAGGGCTAAGAGATGTTAATGACGTAAGAACAGCTGTCCATGGGTACCTGCCCTTTATCACTAGAGCCTGAAGCAGGACAATTAGCCAAACCTGTTGTTGTGATCATAACACGCATGTCTAACTTGTTTCCAGAGCCGGGAGGCCCAGTGTGCACTCATTTGCCAGCAAGAGAACACCCAGGATGGACAAATTGAGCATCCCGTCATCACCACGTTGGTATCTGTTCCAGGACTGATGGTATCAACATCTCCCTGTCAGCCCAACACCAGTATGTGTGACACAAATGTTGGTTACATACTTCTTAACAGATTGATTGCCCCGCTTCAAAATGCCATGTGTGTTTTACTGACTCATCTTGGAAAAATTCATGTTACTCAGCCAAGATGTAACAGGGAGAAAAATGAGTCTGCAGGCAGGGGCTGTAGGCTGAAGCCTGCAGTTGTCCCTTTGACCACTCCAGAAATGCCCTGAGAAGCTCATATAGCTTTTATGCTGTTTTCTTTGGATCTCCAGGACTTGAGCTAATCTAAATTACACCAAGCCCCAGAATAAGGAACTTGCCAGACTATATGGTGAACAGGTTTCAGAAATCACCTGTTCATAATTATCCCTCTGATTTCACAAGGTTTGCTAGATTAGATAGAGAATCTTTTTCCAATGCCATTTTTTGTATCTCTCTAGTACTTTTTAGTAGTAGAGAGCTATGAAAAAATTCAGTGAGAGGTTCCTTGAATAGGGGTTTCTTCATGTGTTTCTCATTCAGTTCCTGAGACTCAACCAGCCCAAGTGAATTCTGTTCCCAGAGCTCCAGCTTCTCTGCCTGCAGTTCTGGAGGCACACTCGGGGCTAAAGCCTGTGTCACCTCTTACCCACTTGTCCCTTGCTTTGAGTTCTGACTTGGGTTATGCAGTGCACTGTGATTGCCATTTGGGTATAGACCCTACTCATCATTGAGAATGAGACAAGAAAAAGGTTGATGAAGATGGGAACTGAAACTCAGGAGGTCCGAAGTAATTCCCACCTTAGGCCAGGATCCTTTGTGTGATCTCGGGCATGGGTCTTAAGTTAACTGTCTGCAAAAACGCAATAACATAACCCTGCCTTCATAGAGCACTGATGATATAGAAACAGCACAATAATAAGAGTCATATTTACACCTTTTAGAGCAGTGTAGGACAGCCTGATCTCTTCCATACCTGTCACATCGAATGTCACCCTTTGTGTACAGCACTGCTAGCAAGACTCCCCGCAATCGCCTGAGTCAGCTTTGCTTGTTTGAATGAATTCCTCTGGATGGTGGATTTAATGCAGTTCATTTTATCAAGCCTTCCTAGGCTTTCTGACAGGGTAATTAATAGTAGCACACACAGAGCATTGGTAGGTTTTGCATGGCTCTTATTGTGAAACACTTGTAATGATGAAACGTTCTCACCTGAAGTCCTGAGGACTGCGTCCATAGGGTGTTAATAAAATTAATTGAACAGAGTGAAAAGAATCCCAGGGAGGGCAGGACCTTTCCTTCTGGCAAGCACAGGTATTTTGCAAGTGGGCGTGATGTTCTGACAGAGGAACAGAAGCACTGCAGTAAAAAACCTGCTGGTTTCCAGACAAAGAACAGCCTGGTCCTCATTCTCTATTCACTTTTTTACGTCTGCAGCAGACAGAAGTGTCATGAACCCCTCCAACTGTCCCTTCTCAGTATCCTCCTGGCATGTAAGGCATAGCATTGAGCCACGTGGAACAGAAAACTTGCTCCTGCTCTGCTACACTAGGTGTTTTCTTCCACAGGTCAAGTAAAAAAATTCCACTGCTATTTTCTCTGTGATTTCTTGGGCTGTTGCATTAATGGATATGTATTAATGCTGAGGAAGAAATGCTTATGAGTTGTAGGTTCAGGATGTTCCTCTCATTGCAGTAATTGATGTCTGAGAGTGCTGGCAGGATAAACTCTACAGTTCAGTCCGAGAATGAGTTTATTATTCTATCATTCAGGAGTCTGGATAAATTGTGGTCACAGGTTTTACCTCAGGAAAAGATTAGCCTCCTCAAGAGGAGAGAGACTGGCATCTTCATGCCTGTTGTGAGACATGAGACATGGAGTTGGTGGAAGGCAAAAATACCACAGGTTGAGTGTTGATGGGAACTGAGTGTGTGTCAGCTCAGAGCCATTCTCTGATCTCTACTAGTGTCCAGCAAAGGACAGCAAAATTAATTCTGCTCTGAAAGCACCAGAAAGCTGAGGGAGGCATCATGAATAGATGAGGAAGGACAAGGAAACACATAGGAACTATTTTTTTAAATGCCAATTTCTTAAGATGTCTGTAATTATGCTTTCATTCTCTCTCTCTGTTTTTATGTGCCCCCATTGATTTTACCCTTCCCTCTCATCAGTAAGTTTTGACTCTCGGTGTTTTTCTAGAGGAACTGAGATCTCAAGAGTGCTGGTTAAGAGGCCTCCAGTTAAAGGAGAGGTTCTGTTCCCCTTACTATGGCAAAAGACAAGCTCAGAGCTTATTCAACAGAAAGGGTTCCATGTGGGATGGAGAGAAAAAGGGAGAAAGTGGATGAATGCCCACATTGTGGAAGTGCATCATTTCAAGATTACATGGAGTCACAGCTAACTATTATCAACACGCTCAACACTTTTTGCACCCCATGTTACATTCTTGTAATCAAACATGAAATATGTTCTTTAGCAGCTATAAATAAGGTCTGAAAAAATGTACACAACCTAATTTTAAGGCTGCTGGACTGAAAAGATGAAGATATGAGCTTCTGAGGGGGGAAGAGAATGAGACTAGGAAAAGGAGATTAACAGGCTATTTTAATACTTTAGGCCACATATTAAATTTGTTATTTGTGTTCTTTCTTGATAAGGATAATGAGGGTGGTTTACATTACTCAGGGGTGCCACATACAAGGGCTGCCAGGAGGGCTTAGAAAAAAGAGGGCTTCTTGGATGAACTACAGCTCCAAAGGTTCAAACTATGAGCTGCAGGGTACGCCAAGGGGCATGTGATCTTGTGCAGCTATGTAGTGGTTTTCAGGGATGTGTGGCACGCAAGTGGTCGTCTGAAGAGGCCTTTAGAGCCTGAAGAGGGATTTGGATGCTTTTGAACCATGTCTTAATATTTTTCCTGCACAGTTTTGTTGTTTCAGAAAGTTCAGAGAAACAGATTACCTTTGAAGAGGCTTAAAACCAAACTGTCAGGTGTATTTTCTTTTTTTCATAATTTATCCCAGCCCTCAAAGTGTTCTACATATTCTGCAGATAAGGAAGGAGGCTGGGGGATAATTCAGCAATCTTCATGCACATTAGCAGCCTCAGCAGTAAGGCTTACTCTTCTCTGAGGGATTTATGATCTTCCTAGAGAAGGGCCAACTAAATAAAGAAATACAAGAAAGTGATGGTGTGGGAAAACTTACTGTGTCTCCCTCAACCAGTGTCTTCTAGTTTGATCTCACTTTGCTGTTAATTTTTATATTTACATTTGGCATATTTCTGAAGTGCTTCTCATCACAATGGAAGCACAAATCATGTTAATTAATGAGAGTAGCAGCCAAAAAAAAAAAAAAGTGGAGCTAGCACTTCTTTGCCATAGTCAAGAGCTCTTGAAAAACTTGTCCTTGATGTTGTTTTGGCTGAACAAAAATTAGATGCATAACCACAATTAGGCTTGATTGACTACATAATTCTTTCTATTACACTGATGAAAAGTACATGGCAGGAATTCTTAGCCTTGTACAACTTTATTGCCACATACACATATTGCTAAATAGCTGAGCATCTCCTTGACTTGGACATTTATCACTGAGGGCGTTGAAACGTCTGAGGTAGTCCACAATGGTTTCGGCATGATGGAGAAAAAATTCTTCCTGTTGATGTAAAATCTCTGTCAGGCACAGGATTAGGGTATGATATTGTGAATCAGCACAGTCCAGATAGAGAACTGTAATCTCCAAACCCTTGGCAGCTCTCTCGTACTCATCTACAATCATTCAATGAGCCTGAATTTAAGTAACCCCCTTTCTGACCTCAGATAACAAATCACACTGCTCACTGTGGGACGCTGAGACCCTGGCCACACAGCAGCAGCCATGTTCCAAGACTTATTCTCCTAAGAATAAGACAATTCCTCTATCTCCTGAATAAAACACCTGCTGCAAAGGATGTAGGGCGATTATGGCAATTCAGATCAAACTAGGTAATTATTAATTTTTCAAATATTTTCAAATCCACTTGGAGTTTTTGAAACATCTTTATGTGCAGCCAGAAATTGCCCTCTGAATGTCCAAGGGTGGGAAGTCTAGGGATCAGTCCTCTTCAGCTTGTTATACATACACCAAAGATCTTTGAGTGGCCAAGAGCCACAGGAGATACAGCACAGACCGCAGAGAGACAGAAGTAGTGGGAGATGGCAGCAGGTCCCTTCAGGTGAGGTGAAGGTGAGCAAAAAGCATGGCAGGGTCACAGAGAAGTTTGGTTTGAAAGCCTCTCTTGGCTTACGTTATTTTCCAGATGAGGGAAAACGCTGTGGTTATCCAGCAGTACCAGCACTGGCACAGCCCTGGGACAGGCACGCGGTATCTTGCCATGGAGGTAATTTCTGAACGGCAGATCAGTCCCAAGAGGCAATATTGGAGCCACAGAGTGTCTCAAGGACAGACTTTCCTACGCACTTACTGTTCATCTCAAAGCTGAATCGTGGTTATATGGAAACAAGGAAGAAGATAAACTGGGTTTCCCCACAGCAAAAGATCAATGTCGTCTGAAGATTTTAAGGGCAAGACTGGTCCTGAAAATGCACTTACAACCTTTCTCTAAAAGCCTGCCATCATTCAGGGCTTCTGTCTTGGCAGGAGTTAAATGGAGCAGAACTGGGTTCTTGCCCTCCCACCTGAACAGATAATCTTTGAGATCTCTGGTACAGTAGCCTGGTGTTGAGTCAATAGGCAAGGAAACCAAAATACTTCAAATGGTTGACAGCTTAAATAGCTTGAAAGCTGTGGCTGACACAGCTGCATCTATGGCATCACTGAGCTGTCAGTCATATGCAGTTCAGTGCTTGGTAACCATTTTCCTGGTCTTATGGCAAATAACCTCTTAATTCCTTTCCCCTCCTTGATCACTCTTTCTTTAATAAAATGCTATTGATTGCTGCTAGGCGTCCCAGGCACAAATCAGACTCTCAGTGCAAATTCAAGTTGTCTTTGCGGCCTACTCTTGCCAGTGTCACGGGGTGGTGGGATGGGAGAGGCTGCAAGGGAGCACTTTCATTAAGGAGGCAAGGGGGAGAGGATCAGCAGCAAGCAGGGAAGCACCAATGGGAGTGAGGAAGCTCCAACAGCCCTGAGTCAGGCAACGTGAACTGAAGAAGGCAGGCGGACAAGGCAGGCAGGATACAGCAGGATGCGGGAGAGTCTGAAGCTGGCTGCACACCTGCCAGCTGGCTACTAGAGGTGAGGAGGGGTCTCAGGAAAGAAGAGGGTCTGTATGGCTGGAGGTGCTGGAAGATCAGAGCAGGTGTCTCTGCTCTTTGACCAGCAAGTGGGCAGAGCAGGAACAAAGTGAGCTGTAGAAGACACGACCTAAACCTCGATGTTACCTCATCTGGCAAGGACAGGAGGTATTGCTGGAGATGGGACTTGAGAACAGGCACAGCAGAGCTGGATTCCTTTCTCTCAACTAAAGTCCAACCACAGCAGACTCCAGCAGAATCTCTGGAGTTGGGGCCTGGCATATAAACACAGTGGGAGCAGTGCAAACAACCCGGGGGGCTGGCTCACAACTTCCATCAGTCACCCGTGAAACTATACCTTCCTACACAACAAAATGAGCTGTGATTAACAAACACAGGCCATTTCAAGCATCACAGACTAGGCTTGATGTTAATTTAAAAAGGGGCTGGAGAGAAAAAAAAGTTTTCCTGCTCCCCCTTGTGCCTCTTCTCTCTTTGTTTTGTTTTCAGCTTTGCTGGCGGTCTATGTGCCCTGCCTCCCAGAAGTGATTTGAAGGTTGTTTGATTATATGAGGACTGTTTTGTCTTACAGGACAAACATCATCCCCTGGAAAACTTGAGAGATGCTTGTGCTGCAAGTCCATGCCTGCATGCCTGCTGCTGATGGTCCCCATCCAGCCCCAGGTGCTAGAACCGTGTTTGTGTGTGCATGTGCACACGTGAGTGTTTGTTTGTGTATCTGTGTGTGTGTGTGTTTGCACAAGCACTCAGTGGCAGGCCAGGTGGAATCTCTGTGTTTAAACAGGAGAGAGCTAAGTTGTGAGCCCTCCTGGTTTGGGAAAAAAAAAAAAAGAAAATTGGGATAAGGTGAATCCTAATACATAGATTAATAAAAAAAATCAATAACTAAAAAGGAGGAAAGTTTAAAGTATCTGGTGTTATTATTTCCAGGCCCCAGAGGAAGAATATAGGCTGGTGTTGAGTCCTGTTCTGTAAAGGGCTGCTTGCTCTTAAGGCTCCTTCCTTCATTTTTCTTTCACCAGAAGAAACAGCAGCTGAGAGGGGAGATGTGGGGCAGGAACCACGGGCAAAGGCAGAGACCCTACAGAGACATCACTTGGATGCTCCAGCTCTAATGCTGCAACACGTCCCCCCTCCCCTCACCGAATGCCACCACCAAGAGGAGTTCAGTAGACCACGTTGCATCCCAATTATGCTCAGCAGTGATTTAGGGCTCTTCCCATCTCTTAATTCCCTCCTGCTGCCTTGCCGTGTTCCGGGGCCTGTGCTGTGAGCGCGGTGCATGTTTGAGGGGCTGATGCTCTGCTCCGATGCAGAGCTGCAGTGAGAAATGGCTGTGCATTGCTGAGCAGCTGGAAGCAGTTATTAACTGAATTTGGCATCCGAGCTGAACTACAAATGCATCTGGGTGGCTTGAATTGTTCTTAATTATATTTTTGTTTTATTGTTTTCATTTTGAGCTGTGCTCTACCACTGCTCTCTGTATATCTCTGCGCTATACGTTTTCTTTGCTTCCACCCCAGGGTAATTGCTCCTTGTCGTGCTGTGTTTGCCATTTTAATTTTTTATCATCTCAGATACTTTCTTTTCTTTCCCCCTTCTGATTATTTGGTTATGTCATTCCCATTTGCCTTGACATTTCAATAAATTCACTTCTACATTATCTTTGTCCCTAGAGCTGCAGTTTATCCCTCTCTTTCTAATGTCTCTGTCTCAAAGCTGGATATAAACTGTTTATTTTTTCCTAACAGCTTCCCTTTTGAGCTGAGCAGCAACCAGCAGCAGAGAGCAGCGTGCTGGGCTGCAATCCTGGAGCCAGAGTGCCCCCTTCCAGAAATACTGAGGAATAACACAGCTCCCTTTAGGGGAAGAAGCACAGCCAGGCAGGACTCTGCAGCTCGGTATCTAGCCACAGGTTAATATCCAGGTACTTAGACGAGACTAACTAAAAGGATGCTGCTGCAAATGATGTGTAAGGAAGTGAAGTTTTTTGGAGTACATTTCTAGGTTGAGGGAATGCCCTTTATATCACTGGATTTTTCACCTCCCTCTCTCCTTCAGATGCTTGTTTTTGACTCTTTTAAACTTTCATTTTCACCCTTCCAGCTGAAAGCTCAGAGGAAGGGTCTACACTGGTGGTGGTGTGGGGAAAGAGTTCTTCTCCTGCATGCTCAGGTTGTGCATGAGGAGGTGGCCCTCCTGCAGGACCGCAATTTTTCCCTTTGCAGTAGCTGATTCCACCCTGAGCAGGTGGTTTCTGTCTGGTCAAGGCTTTGGGCTTTGAGCTTCGGCAGACACTGACAAAATTTCACTCTGTGGTTACAGACTGCTCTCAGCTGGCCAGTCCAGTCACTTATGGAGGGAACAGCCCCTCTTGCAGCATCACTGGAGAAAAAGAGGCTCAGGTGGGACCTTATCACCTGAAAGGAAGTTGTAGACAGGTGGGAATTGGTTTCTTCTCCCAAGAACAAGAGGAAGCGGCCTCAAGTTACACCAGCAGAGGTTTAGATTGGATATTAGGAAAAATTTATTTACTGGAAGTGTAATCTGGCAGTTGAACAGGATGCCCAGGGAAGTGGTGAAATCAACATCCCAGATGTGTTAACAAAACTGTAGATGTGACACTTGGGGACATGGTCTAATGGTGGACCTGGCAGAGTTGGCTCAATGGTTGAACCAGATCACCTTAAAGGCCTTTTCCAACCTTAATGATTCTACGATTCCGTGATTCTTACAATTTTTTGATCAGCAGGGTGGCATGAATGGAGTGGTTCAGGGGCCTTGTCTCTGGCTGCTGTGGAGCAAAATCTGGCAGCTCAGTTTAAAGGGGGTGATGAAGATGGGTTTTGAGGGAGGTGCTGGCCTTTGTGCAGAAATGGAGCAGCACAGCCAGCCACTGCATCCCAGTGTTTCTGGGGGAGGCACAGGATGGGTACTGCTGGGTAGAGAGGTAAGTGGAACAGGGGAGTAAGATACTCTCTTAACCTGCCATTTTTGTGGCTGAACAGTGCTTACCTTGTCCCCACTCTCTAAAGCTAGGTCCTCACAAATGGTTTGTCTTCTGTAGCAACAAAATGACTAAGACCTTGAACTGTGGTTTGAACTGTGCGTTCACCCCAGCAGCTCTGTGTATACAGGTCTCTCTGAAGCGCTTGTGTTGAAAACATTTGCCCATTCGAAGCTAGAACACAGACTAAGACAGACCTTCACTTTCAAACTGCTCTCATCACAGAGGAGGCTGCCGTCATACCTGCATCAAGAGGAATTGTGAAGGAAACATACTGTCCACACTTCATTCCAGGGAGGTGTGAACACATGGGGTTCGTTTGAAACTGTAACACCAGGTTTAAGGTAATGACATTATGCAATCCTTTTAAAACACTCTTCTTATTGTTATTAAACTTTATTAATACATAAGAAACATCATTTTCCTTCAAGGCACTCCTTCTAGACTTAAATAAAATCCTCTTGTATTAACAAGCTAAGCCACTGGAGTCTTGCTCTTTCTTGTACCTTTTAAGACACTCCAAAGAAGACAAAACCTACCCTGGTAGCTGCATGTTTAAATTCCGACGCAGGAAGGTCCCTTGCTAATACATGGCAGCTCCTCAGCACTTTGGGACACACACAGGCTCCTGTCAAGGCTGTCCCAGCAGTCAGCTAACATTATGGAATGGGAGACCACAGTATTCACACGTGGTAAGCGCTGTGCTATGCAGCCAGGGAAGCTTGGGCAGAGCAAGGGACCATGACGCGTCCAAGAGCACACAGTGAGTGAAGGACAGACTGGGGGCTAAACCCCAGCTGCTCTTCTCTAGGCCTTGCCTTCACTACACCACTTTATCATTTTAAGCCACAGCTGCAATAACACCAGGAATGTGACCCACATCCATGCAGTCACACTCATTCAGGTCTTTCCACTGCCAGGCTGGCCAGACAGAGCAGCACCATAGGCTCTGAGGCACTGACGCTGCTGCCTTAGGTGGAGATGCACACTCCCGAGGGATGCACACTCCTGACTGGGGGCACCTTCCTGTCCCTGAGCCAGCCTCAGGAGTGCTGAGGCTGAGCACGCAGGAATGCACACGTGCTGCACTGGGAGAGCACCAGCACAGAAATGCGGCTTCACCCCAGCAGGACGAGGCTGAAGCTGATCTCTCCTCTGTGGAAACCTCAGCAGCTGGTAGACATCAGGTGATTTGTACAGTGCAAAGCACTGTGGTTGGGTCACTGGGCTGAACTAGCTACTGAGCCTAAATTGTGCCAGTTTGTAAGCCAAGAGGCAGTCACTGCATCGGGGCTGCACCAAAAGCAGCATGGCCAAGAGGTCAAGGGAGGAGGTTCTCTCCCTCTACTCTGCAATCATGAGACCCCACCTGGAGTACTGCATCCAGGTCTGGGTCCCCCAGCATAAGAAGGACATGGACCTGCTGAAGTGAGTCCAGAGGAGGGCCACAAAGAGGGTAAAATAGCTGGACCACCTCTCCTATGAAGACAGGCTGAGACAGGTTGGGGATGGAGAAGACTCTGGGGAGACCTTACAGCAGCCTTCCAGTACCTAGAGGGGGCCTACAGGAGAGCTGAAGAGGGATTTTTTACAGAAGTATATTGTGATAGGACAAGGGTTAATGGCTTTAAATTGAAAGAGGGCAGGTTTAGACTGGATATTAGGAAGAAATTCTTTACTGTGAGGGTGGTGAGGCACTGGAACAGGAAGCCCCATCCCTGGAAGTGGTGGATATTCCACCTCTAGAAGTGTTCAGGGCCAGGTTGGATGGGGCTTTGAGTAACCTGTTCTAGTGGAAGGTGTCTCTGCCCATGCATTGAGCTGGTCTTTAAGGTCCCTTCCAACCCAAACCTCTCCACGATTCTATGGTCAGTAACTACATGACAGCAAGGGTACGTATGCATGCCTGCAGACGCATGTGGATAGGCACACAAAGCTGTGTCCCGCTTCTGAGGGCCTTGCAGTTTTATTTCTCTTATTTCTTACGAAATGATAGGACTAAACAAGGAAAGTTGTGGCATTAAGGCAAACTTAGCTCTGTTGTAACTGTTTCTGGCCATTTTGGGGGCTAAGATGGGTGAAGAGGCAAAGCAAATACCGCAGCAGCCATCCAGGGTTTGTGCTGAGCGTGTTTGAAGGCCAAGCCACAACTGGAAATCCTCACCACAGACAAGCACAGTGTGGACATCAGAGCCTGCAAACACTTTGCTCTTCAGGCCCAGAACTATTTTTAAAGATCCTGACCTGGTTACAGACCTGCAGACACCTGGCGGGCGGGAAGGAGCAAACACATGGATCTCCTCCATGATTTGAAAATAATTATTAGCTGTGAATGTAGTCACCAAGCGTTATTATCCCAGCCCATCCCATGTTTGTTGTCTCCTCCTCTCCTCCAGCCCCCGAAACGTGACACACTTTTGTCCTGGCTTCAGTGTATTAGGAGGTTTTTCAGAGCCAGATTTTCATTCTGAGTGTGGATCAGAAGCTGTGGTGCCTGGGGCAGCTAGGGGAGGCTGACACCCCTACAAAGCAGCAAAGGCTGAGCCCACAGCCTGCTGGTTTATGCCAAGGAATTTTGGCTGCAGGTGTAAGTTAATTCCTGGTATTGCTGGCAGGCGATCCCCCTAGCTATTCACAGCAGTGCTTTAATTCAGCCCACCTATGCTCAAGTGAGACTCCTGTGCAAGAACAGCCCTCTGCAGAGCTTACAAGAACTTAGCTACCAAGAAAGGCTTTTTTATGAAGTTAAAAAGTGATGTGTGAAGTTAAAAAGTGACGCCCCACTTTGCCTCAGAAAACAATGGAAGGACCTCTCCATTGGTGAAGCACCTATATGAAAAACAGTGCTTTTATGCCCAGGATTATCATAGCATTTGCTGCATGCATATGTATTAAAAGCAAGCAGCCATCAAGTGACAGTACTGGGCTTCCTGATGTGTTGTCATTGTAGCACAGCGCTTCTGTGAGGCACAGGACAAATTATTGTAAATAATTATAGAATCAAAGAATCATGTGTTTTGGAAAAGACCTCCAAGACCATCAAGTCCAACACTGCCAAGTCCACCACTAAACCATGTTGCCAGGTGCCACATCTACATGTTTTTTGAACAGTTTCAGAAATGATGATTCCACATCTTCCCTGGGCAGCCTGAACATCCTTTTGGGGAAGACATTTTTCCTATTATCCAATCTAAACCTCCTCTGGCACAACTTGAGGCCATTTCCTCTTGTCCTGTTGTTTGTTCCTTGGGAGAAGAGACTGACTCCCCACCTGGCTACAGCCTCCTGTCAGGTATCGGCAGAGAGCAATAAGGTCTCCCCTGAGCCCCTTTTCTTTTTCTCCAGGCTGAACACCCCCAGCTCCCTCAGCTGCTCCTCGTCAGGCTTGTGCTCCAGAGCCTTCACCAGCTCCGTTGCCCTTCTCTGGACACACTCCAGCACCTCAATGTCTTTCTTGTAGTGAGAGGCCCAAAACTGAACACAGGGTTTGAGGTGTGGCCTCACCAGTGCTGAGCACAGGGGACAATCACTGCCCTGGTCCTGCTGCCACACTATTGCTGATACAGGCCAGGATGCCACTGGCCTTCTTGGCCACCTGGGCACACTGCTGTCTTGTGTTCAGATGGCTGTCAACTAACCCCTCCTGCCCCTGGACATTTTCCACCTGGCAGCTTTCCATGAATTCCACAAGTTATGGAAAACATGACTGAATTCTCCTTGTGAAGTATAAGAACGAGCATTCATTTTGTGATGCGTTAACTTGGCAGTTCTGCTTATACTCTTATAAAGGCACTAACAGGACAGATGTTCCCCTGCAGGTGTGTGTGCGGGGGGTCAGTTTGGCCCCGTGTCAAGCTCCCAACAAGGGGAAGCCTGTGCATGGGCACACAGAGGGCAAAGGCACACTGCACAGTAGGAAATAGGGCTGCCAAGCCACACACATGCTAGGCAGCATGAGACAAGGCTGGAGAGGTTCCTACTGGGCAAGGATAAGAAGGTGAAAAGAAAAAACCCTTCATGCAGCATTGACTGAGCTCTGCACCACAAGGCAGCCTGAGGGGTGCTAGTTTAGACGTAGTGGAAATGCAACATTGTTAAATTGTTAAATAATTTTTGCCATCTGCCACTGGGAAACCAGGTGCATGTAAGGTTGACCATTTACCCATGTGTTTTCCCAAAGTGTTGTGCAGAAGAGAAGTCAGCTGTCAGGGTGTGCACAGATCTGGGTTGTTTCCTGGGGCTTCTGCATGAGCAGAGGGAAGGGGACCAAAGGATCCTTGAGGTTCTCCTTGAGATCCTCCCATATTCTGGGACTATGCAAGAACCAAGTCAGTCTCCAGCCTAGGTCAGAGACAATCTTCAGCTGTGTGCTGGTGACTGAACCTGCCAAAGTGACATACAAGAGGGCATTAGCATCAGCCTCATTTTATACAGCATTACCACTGCAGCTAATCCAGGGCTGCATGAAGCCTATGGAGCATCACACACGATGGAGAAGAACTCTTGTACAGCAGCAATCCAGCAGCAGGCCTCTCTGGATGCGCTTCATTTTGAGCTGCAGCTTCTGGGCCAGATGGGATTTTGACACGTCGTTGTTTTCCTCTGCCTTTGTACCATCTTACAAGTAGAACTCAATGTTGTTGCATGGAAGAATTTGAGTTACAATCTTAAGCTGAGGGGTTGGGGTGCACAGAGAAGGGCCCTTTGAGAAGATAACTCCCCATCAATTTTTAAGCATGTAACTTCAGAAGTAAAAGGAGGGACCTCCCCTGAGGGTCCTCCTCCAGCCAGAGGCAAAGGCAGTCAATGCAGGGCAGCAAACCCTGTGTGGAAATTCAGGCCAGGCAGGAGACAGAAGAGCTCAGCCCCCTATCAGCGCAAGCTCTGCCTTCACAAACAACTAGGGTGTGCATTTACAGCAGGTATAAACTGCTCTGTAAAGGGACCTGGTGTGGCAGAGCAGTGTCTGCATGGAGGAAGGTTTTTTTGGTGTGAATGGGAATTTTTGTTCCAAATAACCTGGAATGTGCAGCCTCTCAGCCTCCACGCACACCTGCTCAGCTCCTCTCCTGCTGGTGATGCATCTGCGTCCTTGACCAACTTTCCTGCCCAGCAAGCACAGCCTCTACAGCACTTTTAACAAGCTGCCCATTGCAGCTCAGTCAGCTGCCAGGGGCAGCTGCCTCCAGGCTCTCCTCATACCTGGATGCTCCTCCCTCCCCACTCCAAACTTCAACTTTAAATAAAAAAAGGTAAATTAAAAGGGAAAAAAGAGGCGGCATTCACTGATGAAGGCTCTTGCAGCTGCCCGCTGTACTCATCAAAGAAGAGGAAGTGCCAATTACTTCCTTGTAGGAACTGTTTCTGTAATCAAAGCGCTCTGCGGTTGAGCTGCAAATGCCGATTCCCTCCCGCCCAGCACAGCCACTGGGTCAGGAGCCAGAACAGGAGGTAGCTGGCTGCCCACACCCTCATCAGTTTACACTTTCCCACAGGAACACCCATACCTCTGTTTTCCTTGTGACATTCACCATTTCCTGCTGCAGTGAGGACAGGCCAGCCTGCTGCTGTGGGCACGTTCACACTCAGGCTGGCACTGCAGACTGGGAGCCCAGCACATTTCCCATCAACGAGCCCAAATGCTTCATGCTCCCATCCCCAGAGCATGTGGCCATACTGGGAGGCTGGGAGAGTGAGGGGAACAGAACCATGTTTTTGCTGGAAGTGTCCTTCCTGCCCCCCCATTTGCTGTGGTAAGGCTCTTGCAGCCAAACAGGGAAGAATTACTTGTGGCCCATCCAGAGCAATTCAGCAAAAGTTGAAAAGAGCTCTTCCCAAGGACCTCCCAGGCCCTGGAGCCTGTGTGCCTTGTGGCACTATTCACAGGGGCTCAGACTTTGTGGAAACGAGGAAAGCCATGTGCAAACGTGGCACCAGAGAAAACATGCCACAAAAAAAAGAGCAATTTTGTGCTGTTATTTTTTCCAACGCTGGCAGTTATAATTTTGTTCAACTTTTTTTGGTGTGTGCCTTTTTTAAAAATACCAGTAGATACAACACTTCCTGGAGAAGCTTCACTTATCTCCTAAAAGAGTGCACACACTAAACTGGAAAAATCAAACAGATCTTTAACCCTCCTGTTCTGTTTTTTCTCTACCCCTCTTATAACCCAAAGACTTGCCTTAACCAAACAGTATCCTTTTTTTTCAGTTTTATCCTTTAGTGTATCCTTTTCTCAGTTACAAAGTTATATTCTCCAAATTATTCAGTGTGCAAAATAACTATTTTAATGCCGTACCCAAAAAAGCCCTGTAACTGTAGCAAATGAAGTGCACCAGAAAACCCCATCCAAGCACCTGGGAAGACAGAGCAGACAGACCGAGGGAGATGCCGGCTCTCCCTGCCACTGCGCCCTAGCACAGCCCCGTGACCTTACAGCAGCTGATGTTCTCATCCAGCAGAGAATCTCTTCTGCTTTGTTCATCCCAGCATGCTGTCCTCCCCGCCAGATTTTGTACAGAGAAATACAAAGAACACAGACACACAAGTTTAGCTTGCTGACATAATGCCCATATTTAATCTTTTAAAACAAGAACAAAATCAAGAACAAAATCAAGAATAAAAATTTCATTTAAGTCATACAGTACATTAATCTTTCAGCAATGACCCAATCTACAGTACTCAAATGCCTGGCATGAAGTCTATTATCTCAGCATTTAACAAGTGTATAACCAGTGACATAGTAAAAGAAGAGCTCACAATACACAGCTAACACAATGAGTTTAGATTTTCTTCTAAGAGTCCAGCTAGGGTTTGTAATACATGGGTCACTTTTGAACCGTACTTTAATCAGCTTTTTGTTCAGTCAATCTGTTTGGGGCTTTTTTTTCTGTTATGTGAGTTTTTCCATTATGTACAGGAAGATTATTTCAAATGAAATTGCACAAGTTAGAATATCTATTTATAGGCATACATGGTCAATCTAACTAAAAAAATTTAATAAGCAGTAATTACTCAGTCCTGGTTATACATTCCTAAAGGCTTAATAATACAGTTTTAAGAAGAAAAAATAAAACAAAACAAAACACAACAAAACACAGCTGTAGGGTGGCAATCTCTGTAAGAAGCCTTCTTCCCTCCAGAAACAACCAAGGGCAAACTGTACCTTCCCTGCTTGAAATAGGGTCTACAAAGAAGTCATTTCAGCAACTAAACAATAAAACCTGTGTGACTGTGTCCTCTCTAAAGTCTGAATGGTTCGATGCTTAATTCAGTGAAGCTCTCAAGCAAATAATACTGGTAGGATGCAGACTGTTAACAAAAATTAGGACAATATGCCCTGATAGCACACTTGGGTAGCAAAACTGCCGGTATGAAGGGGCCAGTGGTTAAAGCAGCTTGAGGCAGGACAGCTCTGCCTGCAGCAGCTGCAGGGGAGGGGAAAGGGTGGGCTCTTCTGCTCCTTAGCCAAGGCTACAGCTGAATTTTCCCCACCTCTTATCAAGCACTTGCCTGCCCCGCTCTCAGCCCCTTCCTCCTGTGAGAGAATCCCCAGCCAAAGGCGAGGGGAGCGTGGCAGGGTGCAAGCCTTCCCTCTTCCCATCCCCGATCCTGACGCTGAGCAGCCGGCAAAGGTCTGCTTCTGCTGCAGCTCCACCACAGGCAGGAGGGCTCCCCTCAACCCACCGTGGTGTGAGTGGGAGCTCTGCAGGCTGGAGGCTTCCTGGGGCCTGGCCCTGACTACCAGGAGCAGACTCCCTCCCAAGAGTAGCGTTACCAAACACTAGAGAGCCAGAGGGCTACCTCTAAGGTAAGTTAACTAAACGAGGGTGATGGAGCATCTTCTTCCCACATTAGCAAAACATAAATGTAACTAATTAACACAACTGCTTTGACTTCTTTTAATCTCTCTTTTCTGGTGCCAGGTCCTGCTACAAATGGAAAAAACCCCACAGAGAGCTGCTTTCCTAGACGGAAAAGCAGCAGAATCTTAAGCCTTGTGGATCTGCTTTGTAATTTGCTACTGGCATAAACAACAAAAAAAGTCCCATTTGTTTGGTTGGTTTTTGTGGTGTTTTTTTAAGAAAAAAAAAACAGAAAAAAAAATCCAGACCGTCTAATGCACCTTCTCTGCACATCACACACGCTCACATGCACACGCACCAATGGAGAGCTCCAGAAGAACAGGCATGGGAACCAGAAAGCCCAAATGGTGGAAAGACATGGGGAATATCACATTTCTGTTTTAAATTCTCATTTAGCAATGAAGCAGCAAAATGATGTCTTGCAAGAAATAAACAGTCACAGAAAACACATACACCCAAACGCAACCATGGATACATTTTTTCCATTTTTTCTTTTTCTGATAGACGTTGTTATTCATCTGATAGTTTCTTTCTGGCTGTGCTGAAGTTTTTGAAGAGCATCTGGTGCTTATTTAACCTTTATTAGAACACAAGAACCTCAGTGGCAATGGACAATCCGTCTCATTAGTGCCACAACCAACCATCTCTGCTTGAGATTCTCTACAAAACCCTTTTGGAAGTTGAATCTGACTCTGCTCTTTAGTGCCACTCTTGGTTGTTGGTTTTTTTTTTTTTAATTAACAAACACAGCATATTAATGCAAATTCGATGTTTTCTAAAAAATGCTCAGATAATTAGTTCAGCAATATGCAAAGTGCATCTATTTGGTTCTTTCCATAGATCACCTTCTGTTTTAAGTTTAAATTCCTTCACAGTTTAAAATATTGTGAAGAAATTATATGTATACTTTATGTATAGAACTATTTATATACATACACATATATACACACAACTCTGTACTTTATATAGCCATAAACACTCACTACTTAACTATTTATATTATATACACATGGCATGAACACACGCTCAGTGAAGAGTTGGTGCAGGCTGAAATCATTCCATCGGGTTTAATGGAATAACAATCGTGAAACCATGAGTGAGTTATCAAGAGACACAGACATACATCTATTAGATAAGTGAAAGACCAATTAAATCAGCTCTTCCATTTTCCTATTAGCACAGGATTGTTCCCACCCCATTCCATGCTCCATATGCACATACACAGCTACTCTGCATTCAGTTTACGTGAGAGGGCAGTGGTGGTTCTTTTTCCTAAATGAAAGAAGAGTCCATATTTACTCGGGCTCATCACAGCCTCTTCTGCAGGAGTGTGGCACAGCTGGGCCTGGATGCCACGGAGGGCTCCGAAGGCTGCGCCGCCATCAGCTGAAAGCACCTGCCAAAGCTTTATTGCATGGTTATGGGACAGCTATCAACTGTTCACAGTCTGTGAACTCTCTCCAACAAGTGGTACAACTGTATAAATACATATTTTAGCACAAAACAGTTTAACACGAGGCAAGTCCAAGTACAAATGAGACCTAAAGGCCTATGGGTGAACTTTAAAGGCCAGCAGTTCTTCAGAGTGCATGTTGTTTAAGGAACGCAAGTCGGGTAATTTCAAAAGAAGTTTTGTGAAAATAGAGGCTTCGTTTGGGTGATTTTTCATAATTAAGGTCCTTAATGCACGGATTAGTGTTTCCTGAAGAGCCTCCACAGAATTGACATTTTCTATTCCGGAGCGATCTAAACAAAAGAGCAGGGTGAGAGGGAGAGAGGGAGAGAGAGAAATTAAAAAACAGGAGGGTAGGAGAGGAAAAAAAAAAATTGACTGAACAGATGTGGTGTGCAACATAAAACCACAGCAAGAACCCTTTACTAAATTAACAAGCACAGGAAAAATCAGATACTTATGCCAGAAGTTTTAAATCACATACCAAAAGTCTTTCAAATGTTATTTAGCATTAACTTTTCAGAGTACTAAGTTCATGCCAAACTGGCAGCATTCAATCACTATTTCTGTGATCCCTAACCCATGTTTCCAGAGAAGGACAGATTGAAGCAAATGTTTAAATATGTTGCTGAATCACAACTTTGAACCCAAGGGGAAAGACAAGGCACATGAAAGCAAAAATTTTAAACATTTCTTAAGGCTAGATATAGAACCCTAAATTTAAACTGAAGGTTTGAGGAGGAAATCCCACTCAGGACAAGCCACACTTTTATCTGCACAATGGGATCCTCAGGGGCAAAGGGAATACAAGCCTTCATATGACTGGGCACTATTTCTGAGCATGTTCTGAAGCACTTACAAAATGAAACATGATGCACCCCAAAACTTCCCAGCTGAGGAAAAGAAGAATGTCAACATCAAGACAAATGTTATGTTCTCACATACTGCACTCCCACCACGCCTGAAGCATCTCTTTCAAGAGAGCTGTATTTAAGAACACACCTGGTATCCTTAGGTGGAACCTAAGCAAGCGGCTTAAAAGAATGAATTTTAAAGTAAAGCATCTCGGCTCATAACCATGCACAGTAGCTGGTTTTTTCCAAGCTGTAGCTTCTTTTCTTAAACACTATGTAAATTAAGCAGGGCACATACATACCCGAGTGACTGGCACAAACAGAAATGTGCTTTGATGTGTACATGTACTTAAGCACTTTGCAGAACTGGGACATGGAATGACAACAGCTTTCTGGAGTAACACTGAGTCAGTTCGTATAGTCAGAGTGGGAATCCCTTCCTTATGCTGTCAGTGTCAATCCAATCAGATTGCTCAGGTGAACAGTCTAGGAAATCCTCCTGGACTACTCAGTGCAGCTCCCTACTGCTATAGGAAAAACTATTACATAATCCACTTAAGGATGCATCTTGAGGCAGTTATATATGTTTTGTTCCTTTATGAAGATTGTTCCAGAATCTTCTAAATTAGGAGCTCTGATTACTATTAAACAATTTATATTAACACACATTCCACTTTTCTGTGAAGACTGTCCATTAGGTTTGACAGCTGCTGTCCAAGAGAACACGAGTGAGGAGACATCTCTGCCTTTATTTATTAAATGACCTCTCCTGCTTGCCCCCTGCTCTGCAAAAGCTTTGCTCTGTTCTCTGCTCCGAGCAGGTACAATGACATTTGCACAGAACATGCCCAATGGAGTTTCACAAGAGCTCTGTAAAGTGAGAGTAGTACTGCCTTGCTTCTGAAGGTGGAAGAACGCAGCCCAGCCTTTCCTGGCTGCCTTGAGTGAGTTACTGTAGCCTCCTCTCTTCAATTAGTCCAAGTCTTCCCCCTCTCAGTCTACTTCCAGTTGCTCCCAGTGGCCAGCAGAAGATTTTGTTAGTATTATGCCAGTAAGAGAAAAATAGAGGGTGAGTACTTTATATTCTTCTACCACAGAGCAAGACCCTTAGTTAAGGGATTATCTGGTCTCTAGACCTGCACGAACCACATTCTTTCAGCTTTGCTTCCACCTTGCTTTTTCCTCCTTCAGTGCCCATGATCCATCCACCTTGCTACCTCTCTCCTCCCTCTTCAACACAGCCAGCTAACTGAAGCCAGAGGTGAAGCATTCTTTTAATTCTGGAATGGTACCAAGGTCATTCCTCAGCACCATGCAAGCGTGGTCCTGCTTTTTCCTTCTTTGCCATACGACATGAAAAGGAGAGGATGCCCAGAGTTCGATGCAGCCCTTGTTACTACCCCTGCTTCTTCTGCACATTCTGAACACCCCTCCTAAGAGTGGTTATTCATCCAGTGTTAAGAGGAGATGTTTCTGACAAGCATTCTCCCCACTAGCGGTATTTAGAGACTTAATTCTTTTTCCCATTGGCAGGTTGGGGTTTTTTCTTAATTTTAATCAACTAAAAGTCTTTAAAAAGATCTTTAATTAGTGCAGCATGGTACTTTATATTGTGGATCATTTAATCAGCATTCAACAGTCACACTCCTTTCTGCTTTCGGAACTGATGTGAATCTTGACTATTATCTTCCTTTCAGTCTTCTCTTGAATAACTTTCATTCTGAGATGAAGAAGCCTTAATGGCCTTTTTCTTCCACCGTCAGTTCTTCTTACACTTACGGCATTTTTTCCTTTGCCTGCATCTCCATGTCATTCTCTCTGATCCTGTTCTTCAACTCTTCCTTCATCTGTAATGAAGCTCCACCTCCCCTTATAGGAAATGACTCTTTTGGTTACGCTACTCCTCGAAGAGTGGGATGCAGGGATCTGTCTTTCAAGATCTGTTTACTCAACACATGCCCACAATCCTTCAGTTCTACGGGCACCGTCTCCTCCTGGCAATCCCTCGTGCTGTAAGCATCTTCCCCAGGAACTCTGCTGAGGCCACTTCTGTTCTTCAGTACCTGCCTGAGCATGAAGCCTGCTCACTGTGAAAAGTAACAACTGCAGCACTTCAACCCAGTCTCAAATAACAGAGTAGAGTTGCTCTGAAAATTTTTGAACTCACAGTGACCATAAGGGTTAGTTGTGTCTGGAATACAGCCCCAACATTGACTAATAAAGCTGTACTTTACGATGTCCAGGAAGGCTGTGATCAGACTGCAGATCAGATCACAAGGTAGCTAAGATAGGCAGCAGCAATGTCCAAACTATGATCTGAAAAATCCTCAGCAGCTGCAAGAAGACTGAATACCAAACACCTTCTTCTTTCTGTCCCGTTGCACGGCTGACATGACATGCTGTACATGTTACATGCCATCCCTAAGCTAATCCCTGCTGGGAGCTAGCAATCAGCACAGTGCTTTAAAGGCTGGGGACACGGCACTGCGCTAGAAGCGCATTTAACAGAACAGATACAGCCACTTAGACTGAAAATAGGTGGCATGAGATATTCTAGGACCCAGGAGCTGAGCAAGCAAGAAGAGTGGCTGTAAGCCTAGTTACAGTGCACAAGAAGGGAAGAGACCTGGTTGTCAGTCCTTATTTTAAAGGCTGCCTCTGGTTCTTGTCAAGAATTTCCAGAGTCTGGAAAAGCAACTAAGACTTCAGGTTGCTCTCTGCTACCTGAACATTTTCATTAACAGATTCCATGCTTCCTTCAGATTATAGTGCCATGCTTCCTTCACACTGCCACTTGTTCTGGCTCTTGAAGCTTGCTAACTCTGTGCCACCCTCTGCTCATTATCACGGCCTACAAACTGAAGAGGCGACAGCTGCCCCGTCCTGTGCTGTGACATTTCAGTTTGGCCATGCACAAAGCTATTAGACTGAACTGTCCTACCTTGTTTACAGAGGCCTCACGTGCCTACAGCACCATGCCTGGGTGCACCTCTCTCATAAGACATGGGTCTCGATTGCTCATGTGAAAAGGGTGCACTTGTTCGAGGAGTTCAGTGCTCCCCAGCTGCTGGCTCGCTGTCTAAGTGGGCGCTGTGAGCATTCCTGCTACCTACCTCTAGAGAGCTTCTTACCCAGCAAGCAGGGATTCTGCATCTTGTATTCCAGGCATTATATGCAGAGCTAATGTGCCTAATTTGAGGCTTGAGATAATACTACAGAAGTAGGTGCATAATCCTTCTTTGAATCTGGGCCAGGGTGTTCTGTCTATCCAGGGACTGAAACAAGATAGGAGGCTGGTGAAGATGTTAGTGGATTGGCAGGCCTTCAGTGGTAAGAAGTCACGATGCAGATGATAGGGCTTTCTTGCTGACATAGGCAGAGATCAAACTGTTGGATTTAGACTTAGGTAAAATACGTAATAGACTTAAATGAAAATACTTGGAAGCAGAAATACCACCTTATCCAAAGACTTATGCTGTGCAAGTCAGGAGTAATTTCAGTGATGCTGTCCTGTGAAACTTAGAGGAGTCAGACAAATAGCATCTAAATGGCCACGGGGCAGCTATGTGATTTTGCATTACACAGAAAGCAGGAGGAAAACATAAGCCCATTGTCACTTTTTTTAAAAAGGCAGTATTAGAAAGACTAAGTATGTTAAAAAGTACATTACAGGCTGCTAGTAGCTTAAAACCTACTCAACTGCACTTAGACATGAAATAATAGGGTATACATTTAACAGAAAGCTTTTCATGGAGAGCCACATTCAATTTTTGGCCAAGGCGCAAGTTAACTTTCTCTCCTTACCAGCAGATACCAGGACAACCGCTGTAAACAAACTCATTTCCTCATCACTAAGTTGCAGGGCATTGAGTTTCTCACTAAATTCAAACATTGAGTTGAGCAGATCACCAGCTCCCATTGAATGCAAGTCATCCACACTGTACTTCTTGCCACTCAGGAAGGTGACAGTACGTTCCTTTGCATCAAACAAAGATGCAAATCGTACCATTAAAACCTGGTGAAAGAAAAAGGAAGAAGAAAATTAACAACAAAACCAGATAAATGTCGGTGCATTTCTAGAAAAGCCAAAGAAAAAATTAAACCTTTTAACATCATTCAAAGTGTCTCATTAACCATTCTAGAAGCATTCTATACAGAAATTGTCAGCATGCTGTTGAGCTGCAAAACACAGTGCAAGCTCTGGCCCAGTAATCTGAGAGAAACAAACAAGTGACAAAATTAGGGAGTGGATGCAGGGGAGGGGCTACAGCATATGAAAGGCAGGAAAATTAAAATTTAAGCCTCAGACAGCCTAAGCCACACAGACCATGTCATTTATAAATATGCCAGTAGGACAACTTGCTTAAGCCACACAACAGCCAAAGGCATATAGAGCATTAAAAGAAACGTTTTCTTGGCCACACTTATGAGGAGCAAAATGAAGGTACTGAACCAGATTCTCACTTGGTGTAAACTGGTGCAGTTCTATGGAAACAATGCTGATTTACACCACCTGATGATCAGGCCCCCTAGGCATTCTTTGGAAAAGTACCATGCCACATCATTGTACCCACAGGAATGTTAATGAGCCCTGGTAGAAAGGAGCCACATGTAGAGCTTTCAAAAGGCTAGGGAAGCACAGCTTTGAGATGGCACCTGGTCTGTAGCAGCTGGGAATACCCCTTTGGTACAAGCACCTGGGCTGGAGCAGTTGACATGTGCTAAACTTACCCCTTTGGGCTGAAATTTCTCTTGTGGTTTCTCAGTTGTACTGTGAAATGTTTCCCTCTGGAATGGCTTTGTAAAGTTTCATTTGCTCATGTTCAACAACCTTATTTACATTTTCAAGGTTTAAGTTGCACAGAACAGCCTTCTTATTTGAAGAAAATGAACTAACTGGCATTGGTTAAAAAGTCGGACTCACTGTAATCTCGTGGTGTGACAGTTGTCTCTTCTCATTTACCCTATTAAATGCATTAATTTAAATGTTTACTACAGGTGAGAGGAGAACCAGGTTTTCAAAGACTAGTGACTTTGACAAGCTAAAAAAAGGAATGTTCAAAACAAATGAAAATGTCTGAGAATTCAAACACCGTTCATGCACATTACGTGACCTGCTCCTAAATTTTAAGAGCCAAACAACATGCAGCAACCTTGATGGACACATGAGCACTACATACTATTCACCTTTTTTTAGCTAAGCTATCTGTCCTTTGATGACATTAACTACAGAGTGCAGAAACCTAGGTGCAGAAGCCATCAGAATACAACAAAAACAGGCAAAGGGCAGGCAGACAAAGCTGAACTTGTGCATTAGCACAGACCCACCAGGTATCCAGCAACCTTTCAGCTCAAAACGGTATTCTCCCTTTAGAACTGGGCTTTAGAAACATCTTTAAATAACGAGCAACCAGGATTAATGCTGGTATTCAAAACTGAAGCCCATAGAGTTGTGCTGACTTATACTAAGGCAAAGTCCTCACCTATTTCAGTATCACCATTCTAAACAAGAAAGAATAGTTTGGACTAGGGCATACCACAGGATTCATTCATCCCACTTCACTTCAAAACAGACTCACACTTGTGCCTGCTGAGGATACACCTGATCAACCCCATCACCTGACCATAGCAACACAGGCACAACCTCTTGGAGGTTGCTTGATCACTTCCCTACCACCTGTAGTCAAACTGAGTCACTACTTAAATGGATCCAGGGACCTTGTTAGCTCTACCATTGACTGCATTTGGAGGGGAGGTGGAGGAGGGCCCACTCAAAACCAGTCGAGTTCCTTATTTCAGGCTCACTGCTGTTTCTGAGCTGGCTCTCACAGAAGCCATGCAAATGCCACCACAATTCACTGAGCTCCCCAGTACTCCCAGTTCTAAGAGACCTTTTTAGCTGACGTGTGTGTGAACACACGTAGCTGTGCAGCTTCTGCACCAACACTGTCTCCACGTGTACTCTTATCCTCAAAGGAACAGGCACTCCTCGAATACGAACTGCTAAGAAGCACAGTGCCAAGCCAGCCACACCAGACTTGGAGGCAGCACTTTCACTCAGGTTCTTCTATTAACAGGCAGACATTGGAATACCCTAGCTCAGTTACCCAGAAGACAGAAATGACCTTGGATGGACCAGGCTTTCAAGATGCTTCTGCCTCTATCGCAATGGTTTCATTAATCCTGTTGTGGATTTTTTTCCACTGTTCTGCAGCATTACTTTTTTTTTTTCTGTTGCTAAGATGCCACATAGGCCTTTAACTACAAGTAGCAGCTCACTAACAGGAATCATTAATGTTTCTTATAAATAAGTGAATAGTGACAAGCATGCGGCCACACATTATTATTAATTCCCCCGGATATAGAAACCTCCTTATCAGCAGTGCTTGTAACTGGCAAAAAGGCATTTGAGTGAGGCCTGAGAAAAGCTTCAGGTGAAGCAAGGCCAAGACAAAACATTTTACTTGCTAAACATGAAGGTTAGGCTTTACATTATAGGGACTGTTCAAGCCAAATTTTTCACCCTCCTTGAAGGTGCTGGACCTTCCAGAGGAAGGAACCAACATTTTTGTGTAAGGTGAAAGAAATGAAGAAGTAAAAATACACCCCCTTCACTACAGGAGTTCTAGATGAATATTAAAAGGTCAAGAGTAAGTACAACAGAAAAAATACATGACAGCAAAATGAAGTAAACAAAGAAACTAACAGACTCCAGGCACCAAGTCTTCCAGAACTTGTACCTTCAAACCCAACAATTACCCATTTTAGAACTGTGCTGTATAAGTATAGACAGAAGACCCAACACATCACACGAGAAATGTCTTCATTTCAGGTAAATACAAAATCCAGCATCTCTCTTTGAAAGGATAAATCATGTAAACAAGAGCAAAGGCATCAGCAGAAAAGCACAGGCTCCCCAGAAAAGCACAGTAACATCAAACACTTGGGACTTCGGCTCCTCTGGCCCTCTCTATTCAAATTTCACATTTCAATATTTATAAAACGTGTACTGTCTCCAATAGACACAAGGGTCTGGAAGGGCAACTAAAACATGAAGTAAAGGTCATTTAGTGAAGGTCACTAATTATAAAATAGCACCAAGCTCCGTAGTATCATTTCCAAATTAATGCCACTAATTCACATATACGTCATGACCACAAATGGATGCAATTAACCACGAGGACCTCGTGGGATTAGTCTAGAGTAAGTCAGGCTGCAGCTGGCACACAGTGTCTACAGAAATGCAGCAGTACAGGTGGTTACCATCGTTACTGCATTGGACATGGAAGCTTCAGATACTCCCAAGTTGCCACCAAAGGCTAGTGATGACTGGTCACGATGGATACTCTGGCTTTGGCAGGAAGCAGAGTGGCACCAAGGAAGGACATGCAGAGCGGTAAACACATTCCTCAACAAAACTTGTAAGTCAGTAGACAGCTTTCTAACCTACCCACCCTTCCAGATGCAGTACAGTTCCCCAGAGTAAGCAAAGGTAGCTAGAAACTCCTAATTACCCATTTATTAATGCCCAGGGAAGTGGGAAGGGTAGAAGGGCTGAGCAGTTTTGAGCTCGTTGGAAGAGGGACAAGTCACCAAGGTCTGACCAAACAGATCCCTTGGACACCATCACCTCAAAGAATGCTCAGAGCATCTGTGAACAAGCTGGTTTCACCTGATGCAACCCAGCTCTATTTGGTTCTGCTCTTACAGGGCCAGACTGATGCACAGCTCGTCAGGTTCACACTATTCACACAGTGGTCTCACCTCAAAGGTCCCAGCCTTCAGAAGATTGACCTGGTCATGCTGGGAGAGATCTCGGAAACCTGGGATGCGCTTGGCAAACTCCACCACTTCCTTCACTGCAGGAGTAAAACTCAGAGAAAACTCTTCCCAGATTTCATGGCCAGACTTGTTTGGGTCCACATGGGGAGTCTTACTCATTGGGCAGACCTGATGTTTACAAAACACAGACAGAAAACAACTTTTAAAGATATCATTCCAAATACTGACAAATACTTGAAAGAAACAGGTTTATTATTCAACAAAACTTTGTAATAATGACACAGAGAAAAAAAGATCAGTATTCCTCACCCAATTCCCAAAGGATCTGAACTTCTTCCCCTTCCTTAAAAACAAACAAGAAAAAAATCCATGGGATTGTTAGCGATCTGTTTATAAATCTGTTAACTTTGGAGCCTACACCACTGGGTACTGTAAAAGACCTGAGAGAACCGAGGTTATGCTATTGTTCCCTGATCTCAACTGATCTGATATCTGAATTTCTCTTACTTGTATTATCCCTGTAATTTCACAGTAAATTGTGATTTCACAATCAATCAGTTGCAATCTCACAGTCACTACGACATTCATTCTCCTATCTTTCTTGTTCTGCAGGCAACTGAAGTGCTTCAGTCAAGATGACAAAGGTGTCAACACCAGAGCAAGAAAGCAAGCCTTGGTTTCCTGAGTCACAGGTTTACACCCTCATTACAAGGATAACCCTCTTCTGCAAGTTTGCTTTTACTTGTACCACTGAAGAAGGAACACCAAGGAACTGGTATTTCTCAGCCACAAGATGACAAAATGCTCTTTCTTTTATACAAACATACAGCAATTTTTTTGTAGGAAAGTCTGAATCCATTATGAGATCAGATATATCAGCCAAGGCTGACTGCCAATAAATTCCCTCCGCAAGAGCCAACCAGAAGCTCTGAGATATTTTCAGTTCTAGCTTGGAAAATTTACATCTTTTAATGAAGTTTAAATCTTTTAATATTCATTTCACCTGTCATCATCAGGGACAAAAATTCCTTTTAAGTATTCCTCACAAGTGTACTAAATGGTGTTTGTAATCTTACATAATGTCAGCAAAACAAAGAGAAAATGGTGAAATAAATTAGCAATTCCTCAGAGCTGTGCTGTTTTTTCAGAGCATCTTGAATATGGTAATTGCCTAGCAATTCTTTGCGTGGGAGGTCCTAAGATTACAAGAATATAACATTTTGGCAAAAGGAAAGGTCTAGGCACAGAACCAGGAGGACAGCAGATGCCAACCACCGCTCTGCCTGTGATACTGCAATGGTTCACATAGGTATTGTTGAAACTACAGCACTCTCTGAAAAGAAGGGATCTCTGGTTCAGTACCCTGCTCTGCATCGGACACAAAAATCCTAAACTTTTCATTCTGTGACAGTACACCCTCATCCACAGGCACTCAGTCCCAAGGGGAAACGACCTCTTCCACACCCTGTGCATTGTGTCTGTAGTCTCTTGACACACCTCTGCCCAAGAGTCAAGAGTATCTCAAGTTAGAAGAGACCCATAAGGATTGAGTCCAACTCCCTGCTCCTTGCAGAACCTCCTAAAACTAAACCATACGCCTAAGAGTGTCCAGGCACTCCCTGAACTCTGACAGGCTTCCTATGGAAGCAGTTGTCAGCTTGTACAGTCACCAGTTCTCTTCAGAGGAACCTCTTCAGGAATGACCTGTTCTGCTTTTCTGGTTGCAGGGGTATTGAGTAAAAACGACCAAACCCCTGAACATCTGTCCCCATACTGGTTCAGAGCCTAATTACTTGCCCTTATTGCTGCTGACTCATTTTGGTCAGATCCTGAACTCATTGAGTTCTTGGGCAAAACTCTCATTCATATCAGGGATGTGGGGCGGGGAGGGGGAGCTGCAGTGCTCTGTTGAATTTGGTTTTGTCTCTTCATCACTGACTGAGTAAATCCTCCCTGCAGCTGCCACGCACAGGTCACACTGACTGGTTGAGCCTCTGCAAGGCAGCACCACTCCCTGCCCGCCCATACTGACAGGTTTAGCCTCTGCTTCTCAGGAGTGCCAAGAATGCCGCTGTAGTGACACCACATACTTTCCCTGCAAGGAAGAAAGGCTGGGTATTATTATTTGCCATGTTGTAGTGCCTGAAGTCTGCAATTAAGGTCAGACCCTGCTAGGGATGGCATGGTCTATAGATGCAGTAGACAAAGGGTAAAAAAAAAAAAAAAAAACAACAAGAAAGTCCCCATGGAAATCATGGGGAAGCATCAAAATAAACACCTTCACTGTGGAGACCTTTGGGGGTCTCCAAGAACCTGTGAAGGATCTTTACAAAGCAGGAGGAAGAAAAACACCGGCAGCTCAAGTACCGCAGAAAGGTCAGGGGCTCGCGCTTCACACCAGGAGCGCAGGATGAGAACGAGGATGTTATGTTCTCTCATCCCAGGCGGCTCCAGTGATAAAGAGAAGGACAATCTATTTTAAGGGGCTTACAGAACTGGTTGCCTGAATGGCAGAGAAACAGCAGGTGCAAGGCAAATGAGAGGGACCTGTTAAGGAAAGGCAAAAAAACCCCCAACCAAACCAAACCAACAACCATATGCAAAAAACCAGGAAGCATCCTTGTTAAGAATTCTGTGAGAAAATGCTCTAGCAAAGTCATCTAAGGTACCCAGAAGTGTGTCCAGAGCCTCACTTGCATAAGTACTACAGAAAAGTCCCTGAAATTCTCTCTAATGGTTTAGCTGTGCATCTTCCTCCTGCCTCTGTTCAGATCTGAAGATGTTCTACAGTGAAAAGGATGCGTAGCCTGTAGGCCTCATCAAAACAAAACAAACCAACATCCCCATCACCAAAAAAGCAGCAGCCTACCCTGCAACAGAGATTTTGGAACCCATAGCAAGGCCTGTAGACTGGCTTAAAATCCTAGCCCTGGGGTTTGACCCCAGAAATTTGCTCTGAATACCCTTAATGAAAATACAGTACATCTGACTGTACTGATTATTTGAAAGTAAAGTCTTCAAAAGGACTGAGTGAGAAGGGGAATTCATAAAATCCTATTTTCATTTTAAAGTCAAGTCACATAAAAAATCCGTGACTTTTTTTTCAACCAATACTCTTTGATGTTATTTTACTTTCAGTTAGCTAAAAACCAAGCCAAGAAGCTCCATCACTTGTATGATTTCAAATCCTTCACACTTTGAGCCATTTTTGTCCTTCATCCCAATTTGCACTATCAAACTTGTGTCACCCTTTAAATAGTTTCGGCACTTGTGCCAGCTGCATGCAGCTTCACTGACTACTGAGGCACAGCTGGATCACACCCACCAATAACAAAGTCATATCAAACAATTGATATCAATGTACCAGATGCATTCTTCCTCCAGTGCTGCAAGAGTAAGTGGTATTCTTGTTGGGAGAAAAGCCATCTTCTGGGATCCTCTCACACATCCGCTGAGTGTAACCACCGGTGAAGTTCATGCAGTGGCTGTTTGTGAAGCACACGGCGTGCCCGCTCGGATAATGCATTGTGCTCCTCCCTTTGTATTGTCCACCAAGGTGCTGCTCCCTTTCAGGGTACTGAGGGCCACCGAGGCCACCAACACAGTGCTCACTGCTCAAGATGTACTGCTCGGTGTTCTTTGACACTCTCTCCCCACTCTGGGGCTGCATCATCTCTGCTGGGTTTTGGGACTGCTCTTGGTTGTACATGAAAGTGTCTTTATGGGCCCTAGTGACCATACCGATCACCTCCTCCTTAGCCATGTCAGCACTAGGAGGGGGAGAAGGGCTTTTGATGGTTTCTCGCTCTTGTTTGGGCTTGGAGGAAAGATCTTCTTGAGGTGCTTGGTCTTGATGTTCTGTTAATGCTTCGTTGGACAAGTGGCCGCTGAACTGACTGTTCATCATGGTTTTCATGGCACTCTGCATTTCAATCAGCATCCTCTGTTTTTCACGTTTGGGAATACGGCCAAATCGAACAGCTACCAAGGTGGAGAAATGGATAGTGGTGGAAAAGGAAAAAAAAAAAAAAAGAAAAGAAAAAAAAAAGTCAGTCCTGAAAGTGTTAGCATGCACACACAAAATACACGCCCCAACAAAAAGTCCTGCCTTTTAAGGCAAGATTTTAACTGCTCTCACCAACACTACAGCAGGGGTATTACCAGTGAAGCCAAAGAGCTTCTGGGGCATAGGACTGGCATGAGTACTAATGTATGCTGTCGTCTGCATACAGGGAGAAGGCAGCTCTAAAGCACACGGTCTGTAATGCCTTTTCCCCTTTTGCCTCAAACCTGGCTATGGAGTACACACACAGTTGTGCTAACTGACAACGTGTCAGGCTTTAAGATTAAATCAGATCTATTAAATCAGCACAACTTTGTGAGCCGACAATTAGCTGAACGTAAACACAGTTCATACCATCTTTGCATGGAAGTCCTACAAGACAGGTCCTCACGGACCAATTACGCAACTTACCAAAACAAGAGTATCAATGCTGAATGAAGCTTACCTTGGCAAGTTTTCTTGATAACTTTGCCTTGACAAGGACATTTTCTGCTGGCAAGGGGATGGGCATCATTGTGGCTGCAGCACTTTTGACCCTGTCCTAGGGAATCTACAGCTGCCTCTACCACCCTGTCCAACCGCAGCCGCGCAAGGGCTTATAACCAGTTTCGACTGATGTAATTATGCTCGTGCAGCAGTCCATCATTAATGTAACTAAGTCTCTTTCATTAAAGCAGGTGCAACCTTGTGCGCAAACAAGCGCCTAGGGGATGAAATAACTCCTATGCACGACAAGAACTCGGAACAATTATTTAAAATAAGTTCTAACACTCCACCCACTAAATTATTAACAGCCTGAGATTCCTAGTTCTTGTGAAACAAACACCCAGAGAAAATTAAAAAGTGAAACATAAGGAAGAGTTCTGGTTTGTGACAGTAAGTTGGAGCGGACAAATGAACTACACTTTCAGCATTACTTAATAAAATGTCACAAGGAGCAGACAGCCAGCAAGGTGGTCAGAGACACAGACCAACATCACCATTTCCTCCTTGCCTTTCCTTTCCCTCTAAGAAAAGAAAGAAAGAAAAAAAAAGGAGCAGATACATGCTCATCCTATGCACCCAAAGCTAACTCTTTAGGCTCTATAGTGACTACTCTAAGGCTATCAGGTTGGGCAGAATTCCCTTTCATTGAAAAGGCAACAGTAGCAAAAGAAAACAGGAAAAAAGAAAAAAAAAAAAGAAAAATATGAGTCTTGTTCAGATGCAGGTAGGATACAGCTGTAAGTCTTATCTCATTAAACCAAAATTGAGACACTTGTTATGACCATCCCCCTAGCAGGCCACTGCAGCATATCCCACTGCATCGGCCTCCATGGGCGGGAGGACAGCTCTGCGGCTGCCCGCAGTGTTACCTGACCAGCCCAGGACACTCATGGCGCAAGAGGGCAAGCTGAACTAAATGCTCTCAGACAGGGAACCTGTCCTTGACAATAGGGCTTGGCTGCATTATCTGCCATTAAGACCCTCAGCAATTGGTTTTGAGGTGGGCAGCAGACTCCCTCTCAGAGGATCCCTGCTCAGTACAGGAACGTACCATCTCTCGACATCCCAACAGACAGGCATTTTTTGAAACGACACTGCTGGCATCTGTTCCTATTCATTCTCATTATAGAGCAGTTGTTATTCTTCAAGCACTTCTTATACTGGATGTTTTGCTGAATGCTTCTTCTGAAAAAACCCTGTAAACAAGCAAAAAAAACCCCACAACTCTCATTACAGCCCATGTCAAATCCTTCTGCCAAGATTCACCTATCTGTAAGCACAGAAAACCTCACTGCATCACATCAGCTGCTTCAGAGCCATCAGCCCCAAGAGATTTTAAAGAACTTGGTACTCCTCCTGACTTACTTCCCCTTTGTGTGTGATCTGTATGTAATGTGAACTAGTTATGATTTCTAATTACAGAAGATGCTAAGTTGTTCCCTGCATAGCCAGCACCTAAGAGCAAAGTATCTCCAGTATAACCTCTATCACTGCACAAACAATTCCTGAGATGTGCTCTCTAACACCTATGACATCAAGTGCAAAGATGGGAGTCAAAATAATATCTTTTGACTTCCATCTCTGCAGTTTGGCAACAAAACCATCCTGCTGCACCACATGACCTTCAAAGGTGGTTTTTTCACGTAACCCTTTATGCCGATAAGCTCCTTCACAGAACATAACATTTGCAGTGTTACAGATTAAGAAAATACGGATCTAGTTCTGGCTTTCCCTGTGGTAAAGAACTGCTTTTCCAAAGCTGTTTTGTTCTGTGTCCCAGCCCAGGTGACAACTCACACCCACTATCTTAATGCAATTAAGATGCACATGTCTTGCGTGACATGGTCCTTACCACCTCTGCTTCCAGTTCTTGTTCTCTGCTGTGCGCTCCAAGTCAGGCAGGATTAGACAAGGGGTGGGAACAGAAAGTACTGCAGAGTTTGGAAAATGCTATATATTCCTAAGTGGTTTGCCTGTTCCCTACAGCTTCCAAAATTTCTCATATTTAACAGAGAACGATACCGAATTTTTGGCAGTATCACCCCTTTTCCCCTATGGGGAGAACTTGAGCATGTCACCAGCAGAAAGGTGAGCAGAAATATAGCTCACCTTGCAGCCCTCACAGGCATGAACACCATAATGAAATCCTGAAGCGACATCTCCACAGACTTTGCAAAGAAGAACCATGCCATTAAATTCTAGAATCAAACAAAAGAGTCAAGGATATAGAAACCAATGACAACTGCAGGAACACGTTTCCAGCTTTTAAAACCTGGACTTAAACCGCAATATGTCAGGTCAGTTCAACACATGAAAAAATACAGCAGAAGAACAGACAACATGAATGTACAAAATCCCTGAACAGTTCAGAAGGCACCAGTGCAAGGGTGGGGGGAAAAGAGGACAAACACGAAGCACTCAACCAAACAGGGAGAAAGCACATATTCACTGGGCTTTCAAACAGAGCAGCACTGCACTCAGCAGTAGAAAAAGAAAGTCTGCTTACATTTAAGCACTTTTAAAAGGACCATTCAGTTAACTAGGCCACCAAAGTTCAGGCTCAATCTGTTTTTTCCATCAGGACAAGAAAGCCTATGAAAGGCTACAGTTTCCCCAACAGAGAATAAACACTTTTTCTTAAAAACCAGAAATACTAAAGGACACTTTATAATATATTCAACACCAGCCATACACTGTACCTATTTGATAACAATTTAGGACTGGTAACTCAGCCATATCTACATATATAAAGACCACTCATTTGACTGCATATCCAGAATGGCTTGCACACTTGAACTTGAAAATAACTTCTCAATCCTGTAAAAATGCTCATGGTTTGGGTTTTTTAAGTTTTTCCCCCACCCATTTTATTTCAGCTTGTCAATAAAAATTTTTTGCAAGTCCTAAGTGCTGGTCTAACATTGGTTTCACTGAAGCCAATGGGAATTTTACCAGTGAGTTCAGTAACCACAAAGTTACCTTAATCCAACAGAGACAGCTGGAAATACTCCCACAGAAACACATTCTACAAGAAAAGTTAGTTATTTGACATTTGGGTTTCATTTGTAAAGAGGAACTAAAACATTTTTTTAAGGTTTTCAAAAAGAAAAAGAACCAAACCACAACGTTTTAATTTTTTCTTTTTTTTTAAACACAGTTAGTCCTGAGCTAAAAAAGTTATCTGTCTGAACAATTTACAACAGGTTTCATTTCAGGAACCTCTGCCCTGATACCAAAAACCTAGTTACTAGAGAATTTTTAAGCAAAGGTTCTTACAAAGAACTTAAGGTAGGAACACTTGAAGAAAAAAACCAAAAACCAAACCAACAAAAAAACCCTTATTTGAGGTAGAACTATTAGACACTTATTCTAGCTTCATAACAATCCAAAATGATAAAACAATTCTGCCAATAAAAGAATTCAGCCTCCAAAAGACTAAATTCCAGCTGCTTGCTGAATCACTTATTCCAGTACTTATTTTGAATCCTGCCCTTCCAAAACTATTCAAATATACCTCTTTACCATTGATCTTTTCTGATTACCAAAAGAAATGTGAAGTAAATAGGTGGAGATAGATTGTATGTATGTATTTTAAAAGGCCATTCTTTAGTTCCGGTTTACAAGTATTTTATTTTTCACATCCACAAATTATGACTTGGAATCAAAAAGATAATTGTTCCACCCACAGCTATATAAGTATTATACTTGGGTAATTTATTTTGTTCCTCACAACTCAGGGGGGAAAGGAAGGTGAAGGGACAGGGGACAGAGTATGAAAGAACAGAGAAACAGATTTCCAAGACAGCTCCATAAATACTCTTGAAGGCAAATTCTGATTATATTACCTTTACTTCATCACTTCTTCTTAACCAAGTGTTTGATTTTGCTAAGATCAGTTTGCACTAATGAAAATTTGAAGTAAAGCTGTACTGTATTTATGGACTGTTTGAAGTCGGCAGCAACGGGACCCCCAATGTATCAGCATTTGCATGGCAACACCGTTAAGTATTACCACACATCTAATGCCAGAATATAAAAATGGAGGCTTTGCTATGTGCCTGCACCACAAGCCAAACAGGGGACCTGGTTGTGATACGCGGGTTTGTAACATACAAGGGGAAAATGGTGTTTTCAGGAACTGGCACCACACATACTTGTGACTCCATTATGGCCTTTTGTCAAACCAGCAACACTCGACTGGTTTGTTTTAATAGTCTCCTCCAGCCGATCGCTCTTCGGTGCCCCGTCAGAGCCTTCACTGCTCCGGCCATTGCATCCGCTTTCCGAGGAGGTGCTGTTTGGAGGAGATGGTACAGGCGAAGAGGACGACTGGAAACCGCTGTCTGAGCTCTCGCTGTGACATGAGGCTGGGCTAGATGCCGAGCTCGAAGAGCTGATGTAAGCTATCACACCCCCTAAGGCAAGAAAAAAAAGGCGGCACGTAGTGACATAACCAGCAGACATGCACCGCTGCCATGTGAGCCACGCCGTGACCCAGCACCACCAGATCAGCCATTACGTGCTCCTGGGAGCACTCCTTTCCCTCCCTCTCTCCCTCAAGCTTGTTTGTCTCCATTCGTTTTCTACGGCTGACCTCCCAGTCTGCCCCATCCCCTTCTCCCATCTTATCAGCCTCCTCCGGTCCAGGCCGAGATGAAATGGCACAACCAAAAGACGGAGCAACAAGCCATGGTGCTGGAAGGATGGGGCAGCAGGGACAGGGCATGGAGTGACCCAGAGAGAGTCTCCCTGGCCACCCTCTGAGCAGAGCTCATCTGGAGCCACAGCAAAGACAGGATCTTACAGTGCTGTGGAGCCAGAATGCAAACAAGCTAGGTTAGGGACAGAAATAGGGCAGAGAGAAAGACTTCATGCAGGCTACGCGCCAGAGGCACAGAAAGGAAGGGCTGGGAGGTGCTCACAATGCAGAAGGGAAGGGGGCAAGGGAAGGAAATAGCACTGCAGTCTGGTTAGCCTACTGAACGCCGTTTGTCCGACTGCAAGCCTTTGTAGCGTTTCTAGCAGCAGCTAAACTCCAACTGCCAGGCCGCTATTTGCAAACAGTCTCTGTCCTGCCGCGTCTTGCAATCTGACACACTTGAGAATCCCTGAGATTAAACAGCTTTTTGTCCTCAGGCAGACCTGAGAGCAGTTCTGGCTTTTCACAGCCTCCTTCTTCTTGCTCGTAAGCAAGAGAAATTGTTTGCACTTCATATGAGTTTGTCTCCAAGACTCAGCACTTCAAAAGTCAATATAAAAACATTTGATATTTCACACAAGAATTTCAAAAGCCATAGCCATGAAACTGTTTAAATAAATTACACTCAGTATGTTCCACATTTTATGCCTCTATTGCTCAGTAGACTCTCTTCACTGATGACTCAGGACATTGCAGCAAGGAAATCCACACACCAGTAAGAATTCAAAACTTTAAAAGGGCCATGCACTGCCTTCCTTTGGAGGAAAAAACCACTGGTGTCTGTAGAGTCCTTGATCAACTGAATCGGCACGGCAGGCAGGGGCTGTAGCATCTTACATCAGCCATCACCTCCTCAGAGATAAAAGCAGTGGTATTATACAACCCTGGAAACACTACTGCTTGCAGAGAACAATCCTGACAAATTTTCAATACTTTTATTAGACATAACGGTCCTCTTAGCCCCTCTGCGGCAACAAAACTGGCCCACTTCCTCTTCAACATTTCATTTTTTTCTACCAAGGAAACCCTTGGTAAGAGGGTTCCCTAAAGAGCACGCAGCCCAGGAGCTCCTGGCAGAGCTGCCTGGGAGCAGAAGTCAGACCAAGGGGCCGCGTGACACGTGCAGGACACACAGACTGCTGCTCACGTTCCCGGACACCAGTGTCCCCGCACCCTGCCACAGGGGTTGCTGCCACACAGAGTTTTTTTAAGAAATCCTCCACGCAGCATAGCACGCATTCCAGATCAGGTTTTCAGAGAAAGGAGGATTGGCAAAGGGGTCACGGGTTCAGCCATGGCATGAGAAATACGGCATCATCAGACACCCGTGCTGGGCTAAGACACCACCTGCTTGACAAAGGTCTGTGCCACCCCCAGCGCCGCACGCGCCTCTGCCAGGTGCCAGGTCAAAGCTCACAGTTCACCTGGCCCAAGGGAGGCACCGGGCTTCTCAGCAGGCGCCATCCTTATCTGCAGGGGGCAGATCGGGACACGCAAGCACAGCCCCTGCAGGGAACTCCACGTTTCTCCACGCTGCCACCGCGCCCCATTATCTTTAAACCCTGCTCATAAAAGAGATGCTCTTTTCCCTCAAGGGTGAGACCAATGTCACAGAGGAGCACAGAAAGCGTGTGCCTATGGGGGAGTCTCACCCCTCCTCTCCTGAGAGCTGGAGGAGCCCCCGATAGCTGGGCTGCTCTGGCACCCCAGAGAGCTCAGCGGTGTTGCCAGCGTCACAGCCATGATTCCTCGTATTTTTTGTTATTTTAGAAGTTACACTTCCCTGTGAACCCTGTTATTGTTTGGTCAGCAGTCAAAAGTTGACTCTCACACACAGCACAGGGTGACATCTCAGAACAAAGAGCACAGACACGGAGCACGTACACGTGCACAGGGATGCTGGCACTCCGCAGAACGGGGGAACCGGGGTGCTCGGTGGAGAAGGCAGCCCCGGTTCTGTGAACTCCCGGGATTTCTCTTAGGGAACCCGCCGGAGGGCGGTGAAATGAGTCCTTTTGGGGCTATGCGGAGCCGCGCTACTGCTGCTGCGGAGGCACCGTCGGCTGAGTGACAAGAACGCTTCGGGCTCTACCTGGCGGGATTCACCTAAGGGATGGGGCGGGGGGCACCGCGACGTGCTGGTATTTCATTAACACAGAGATCTGGGAAGCGGTAACGCCGCAGGGGCGCAAAGCAGGCGGCGAGCTGGCCGGGCGATCAAACCGGCCCCCGGGACGCTGCGGCAGCAGGGGGTCCCCGGCCGGGCACTCCCGACACCGCCGATCTCCCTCGCTAACCAAGCGGAGAGGGAGCAGGGAGCGCGGTCGCCGTGCCCGCAGCCGCCTCACCCCATTCCACCGCACCGGGGCTGCGGCTTTTCCCTGCCGCGGTCACGCGGCGCCGGAGCTGGAAGAGCCGGGCCCGCCCTGCGCTGCCCCCGGGCCGCCCCCTCCCCGTTACACAACGCCGCCCCCGCGCACCGGGACGGGCCGCGTGCCGCCGCCGCCGCACACGGCCGCACCGCGTGTCCCCCCGCGACCC